>VZRX01000439.1:306719-339681 GCA_013398075.1 Notiomystis cincta | reverse complement strand
GCAGTGTCTGTCTGTCCGGCAGCGAGAGCAGAGTCTGAGCATCCTCAGCGCACGGCTCTCCCCTGCGCCGACCCCGCATCCGCACCGGGGGATCGTGGATCGCACAGCAAGCATCGTGTTCAAAAACAAAAATACCCTGCCCTTCAGGAATTAGTTTCTGGCTAAGGAAAACAACAGATACGGGTACCCATGACAAAAAAAGTGTAGAAAACAACCTCAAGAGTTAAATCTGCTGCATAAAAAACACTGCCCAAACTAGACCTATAGAACTATAACTGAGGATATTCACTATGTTCGTTAAATGTCTCTTGCACAGCATTTCAAAAGACCAACATTTTTGAAGTAATCTTTCCCCAGCTATTCTGTCTTAATGACTATTTACATAATAAGTTATTTTAAAAGATATATGCATAACATACTTCTTTGAAGATATGCACTGGATAACTTGGAATAAATCCTACCTCATTTAATACAGATTTTCTGAGATGTGCAGAAAAATGAGAGTCTTGAAAAACCTGGAAAGAATTCACATCTGATGAAAAAGAAAATATTATATGTGATTAAATTTTCCAACCAGCTTTAATAAATACACTGATATTTAAACCAGAGCAAAACAGAACAGTGAGGTATGTCAACATTTTCAAGGCTTCTAATCATTTTTCAGAACATGAATACTGAAAATTTATATCCAATTATCATTACTTTTTTCTTCTATAAATGGCTGTAAAGTAATTGAGAAGGTAAAACAGTATTGGAACATGCTGTTAAAAGTTACTAGATCACCTAAATCCTCTGAACTACAAACAAAATAAAATGGGGATCACTCTAACGATAAAGTTATTTAAATTAAACTAAACACAGTAAAAAAGTATTTTTTTTAATAGCAGGGAAGTGCAAAGCTAAAAATAACATTTTCTATATGAGATTGAGGTTCATTAATAAGACCTGCAATACTTTTGCCTCTTAAGCCCATATCACATGTAAAGTACTCTAAAATTTCTAGTTTTTAAAATCCTTTTATTTTGTGTGTGTCTTTCAACATTTGAATGTATCTCCTACATGTAAAATTCAGTCCTGCATTTGGTGTAGGGAAGTTTTTAAGATGCAGTACCTGAAGTTCTGGAAATATTTCATTATCTATCTCAGAACTCTCTTTCTAGCCTGCCACTCATCCTTTTAAACAGAGCTGAAATAAGGAAACCAAAGCAAAACAAAAAAGAAACTGTAACATGAGTCTGTTCAGCTGCAGCAGAGCCTGTCTGTGAGGGGAGATCTGAACACTAATCTCATTGTTGATTTACATCAGATTCCTTTGACTTTTGTCTGAGTCTTTACTGAAGCTGTTCAAATCAGTTTGTAAATGCAGATTGAAGGAGCAATTTATACCATTATCTTGACAGGCAGCTCAATCAGGATAATTCATTGAAAATATCTATTTAGAACTCATCATGGAGACAGAGTGTTTAATGCTTCCCTTTTTCCAAAAAATAAGGACAATTTACTAAGGAAATGAGGAATGGAAACACTTTTTTTTTTAAAAAATTACTTTCTAGAAAACAGATGTACTTAAGCTCTTATTAGCTCTCTTTGCATTGATGTGATAATGCATGATGCTTTCCAAGTCATGAAGGAGCCTTAACCTATAAAAATTACTTGCAAATTGTATAATCCAAATTTGAAAAAATAAGTGTTTACCAAGTTATAATAAGGGAAACAGTGTCCACAGTAACAGAAATTTATTATGACTTTAAAATACAGGTCCCTATTCAGCAAAACAATTTAACATGTAGCTAGTAGATGAACAATTCCCTTAAATTAAATCTGTGGCATGGAGTTCAGACATCTAACCCAGGAATTTTTCCAGCAATTAATAGGTAAGTCACTCAATTTCCCACTTGCTTCAAATTTAGGATAGGAAGGCAGGTTATCTGAAGTGGCTCTTACCTATTGAGGGATAGACTTTTCCTGATAATTTTTCTGCTCAGGAGGCCTTATTTGCCATTCTTAGGTGTGTCTTCTCATCACCTTGTAACCTCAGGAAAGTGCTATCAGCAGCCTCTGGTAGCATGGCAGGATCCCTAAACTTTGTGCAAACTGGACCTTGGCAGGGAAGCAGATTTTGGCAGATTTTGAAGCTGCTCTCTGGTCAGACTCTGAGGGTGAGGTGCAGGAAGGATTCTTATGAAAGATGCAAGTGAAGAGCAGAAAGCTGCTACAAGGGGCTTCTGTGCATTGGTATGGAAGGCAAACCCTGATTGCTTGGAAAACCTTGATCAGGAGAACATAATCCTTTTTTATAGAAGTGCCCAACTGTTTTTCAGACAAAAGTCCTATGAAGGAGTTAATATGTTGTAATTTCACTAACAAAATCAAGGAACAGACAACTTTTGTTCTTAGTATCACAGATGCAGCCAGTAGTAGGAAGACTCCTGATTTCTGGTTCTGTGTGGCTACCACTGGGACATATTCTCATTGCTTCCTCTTTTCTTGAGGAGTTATTAACATAATTATATCTCATAATAAATAGATATCTATGCAATATTCAAATATGCTAGGGAAGTAAATGGGAGCAAAATTTATTGGTTTGAAACTGCCATTTCAGAGAAAAATCTTTTTTTTTATTTGAATGTGAAAACAGTGGGAAAAAAATAACAAAAAAGTGAAGGCATATAAAAAGTAATAGATCTTTTATTATTTATGAGAGCAGACTGTTTTGTAAATGCATGGACAAATGGGTAGATGGAAGAAGCAGTGAGTTTTGGGTGGCAAAGGGCTCTCCTTGTGTCCAGTTCTACACCTGATTCCAGCAAGTTTGCCTGGGCTGCCCAAAATGTCTTTAATTTTGGAAGCCTAACCTATTTTTTGTGGAAATTTTAAGCAGATAGGGGCTGTTTAAGCCTTTTCCATTTAAAGGGCTGCAATAGAGCACAGAATGAAAATGGTAAGTTTTCCAAATGGTGAGATACAATTACAAAACTGCACAGCAGCACTGGAGAATAAATACAAGCGTTTCAGGCTGATAAGCATCGGGGTACGAGTGAATATGAAGATAATTTATATTTGTTTTTCTTTGGCTATTATGAACTTTGATGATTTTCATCCTAATTTAATAGCATGATAAATCATTTTCATGAACGTCATGCCCTTTAATTGCTTCCTTGTTAAAAAGCGAGCTAATTGTCCTTGGTCTCGGAATAAACCTTCAGGGAAAATAAAATACTGTTCTGAACAACCCCAGTCTCTTCAGTTCAACAGAGCTGCATGAAAGTGCAGATGTCAGAAGAGGCTGCTGTGGTGTTCCCCTCTGGAGAAGATAAAATCAGAGTGCACTGCTGAGTTCCTCCTTGCTGCTGGGCAAGGGTCTGTGGCTCAGGGAATTCCAGAGCCAAGTCTTGCCCCTGCCCCCTCGGCCTTTTCCGACTGTACCAATGGCTAATGCTGAAATCCCACTGGCCTGGGCAGGCCTGGACACCTGCCCTGGACCTGGCAGTGCTGCCCTTGCACAGACTTTCTGTAGGGAAAGAGCTTTGCTGCTCGAAAACCCGTATGCCTGCTCCTTGGGAATGACACCAAAGAATACCTTATAAATGAAGTATGCTTCCCATTAGGGATTACAGCATCATTTGATCAAAGTCCACTGGAAATAGCTCTTGGCAGCACAGACATTCTCTGTAACTCTTCACTCGCTTGAGTCTGATTGGCAAAGTTGGGAAAAGCAAAGCTGACGGGAGGGCTGGAGGAGACAAGGACATGACAGGGGCTCTATTGTTGTTTTTGTTGTCTTTCTCCTTCCTCAAGGAATGCCTGTGTGAAATTGGTTTTATGGATGCAAAGAAAACATTGGCAATGGGTTTATCCTTCTATGGAGCTGATCGTGCCCTACACACTGGCTCAACTTGTAAAAGTAATGCAATACAGGCACCGCTTAAAATTAAACAATTTTTTGGCAACTCGGGTGAAATATATTGTCATCGGCTGTGGAGCACCGACACACTTGATAGAGTTAAAGAATGTTTGGAAGACTTCAAGCTCTCTCTGGTTTGAGTTTAATGAAATCTGGGCAATCAAAATGTCTACCTGGCAGCTCACAAGAGACACTCCATGTTCATTATTTTGTAGTTAAACCATCTATCTGCCCTGATACGCAAGGATACAATTTGTATACATTTTTAAATCATCTATTTCCATTGTAAATTACCCATAAATTAGATACAGACATTTAGGCACCTCGGAGGGGTTTTTGAATCTCTGTTTTGGTATTAGGGATACATGTTGCTGAATTTTGTACATTGGTTCCTCTCTTGAGAAGATCAGTGCTTGCATCTGGGAGAGAAATACACTCCTCCACTGCCTCTTCTTCCCATTCTATGGGCTATAAATCATAACCTTTAAAAAGATGAAATACTGTTGCAGTACTGTTTTTTATGGCTTTTGTTTGAAGACTGCAGAGCATCTGTCAAATGTAAATTGATCTTGACAAAACCTCAGTGAGTTATTATAGAGCTAAACCTGTCCTTCATAGAGATGGCAAAACATAAGTGATATGATTTATAAAAACCTCCATACCCCAAATACATTGTGAGCATAGTCCTGGTTAAACACGTTTGAGTCAGTTTTCCTGTTGCACATAAATCTGCAATGCCTTCAAGACAAAAGGCAGAGGTAGATGGAGAGAGCAGGTCCTTTTCTTCTGCCATATTGTGCCTCAGTGTTTGCACTTCAATGCAAGAAAACTAAGGACTTGTTCACTGTGTTCCTTTGACTTTGCCCTGATCCCAAGGGATGGTACCCAGATCATTTGGACACTGAGATGAGTACACATTTGTTTTCTCCCATCAATGGAGAAGACAAAATTCTGCTCCCAGCTGACCTCCTGATTGTGAAAATTGTCCCATTGTTGGTGTATGTACAATTCTATTGAAAAACAATCAAAAAACTCTGTAAAAATAGGCTTTGTATAGAGCAAGAGAGACTGGAGCATAGGAGTGCTTTCCTGCTAAAGCAGGTCCTAGACTCCTCTGAGCAGTCTTCAGGCCTCTCTCACCCCTTTTCTCTCCAGACACACATGTTCCAGTTAATTTTACTTTTATTTCCTTTTTGTGAGTGTAATGTGCAGATTGCGCAGCTGTCTTTTTGGTTATTAAATGGGTTTTTATAGTTTAAATATATCTCATGTCTGTGTATATAATGGTCCCAACATGTTTATGACAGGTTATGTCATTGGTTCCCTTGTTAGTGAAACTAACAAAGCTTCTCCATTAGCTTAAGAGGCCTGGGAATTTTGTGCATCCTGTTCTTGTTGCTGTATGTCAGTGCTGGGCAAATTGCCATTATACCTCGGTGCACAGTTCACTGGTTAAGAACATGTGAGTGTGTCTCCCTCTAATGTGTGGCTCCAACAACAACCTGCTCCTTCCCCAAAGCCAGCAAAGGCAGTCTTGCCAATTCTTGAGATTTTATTGTGAGTCCCTTGACATTTGGTGTGTGCCTTGAAAAACACAGCTCCTGGAGTTAAGATGACTGCATAAGAACCTCAGCTTTCATTTGAAAAATAGCATAAAATAACATATTCTGAGCCTTCCTGTTGTGGAAGTGTTTGGAAGTAGACCCCAGTGGTTAAAAAACCCCTAGACAGCAAATGCAATCAACCCCAAATGTTTTATTAACATCATATATTGTGGTGATTTTTAGCTAAAGACAAGTCATGAGTATGGGAACCTGTCTGCAACTTTTGGATGGCTCGAGCTGGCAATGTAAGAGACGCTGTTCCTGTTCAAGTGCTGGGCTTTTGTACTTTTGATGCTAAAATTCCCATGCTTTTTCCCAATGACAAATGCAGTGCCGATCTTTGTGCTGCTCAGGATTTGACTCATCTGCAGCCAGCAGTCTGGGGCCAGCCTTTGGAACTGAAATTCAGGTATGTTGCATCTAGTCAAGGACAGCTCTGCTTCAGTTCCCTCTCCTGGAAGAACGATCAGACCTGTGCAGGTGCTAAGCAAATTCCTCCCTGGTTACATCTCCATGGTTCTGAGAGCCCTCAGCCCCTTTGGTCCTGGCCCCAGAAGCTACACAGCCATGCTGATACTGAATCTCTCTGCTTTCCAGTGTGATAGTTCATTTGGACACCCTGCTGCACCAGCACAGAGATACAACTCCCAGACAGAGCAGTTTGGAATTTGGGGGGAATGCATTGGCCTGTTCACACCACTGTAAGGAGAGTTATGTCAGCAGTGCTTGGGGAGTCACTTCTTAATGTTCAGCTGCCCTAAAGAGGCCCCATGCCACCAAAGCTGAGGGCTGTGCTTTCCAGCACCTGTGCCCACAAATGTTTGCCTGTTGTGTTCATGCATGTGTGAAAATGGAGCATCCCAAGCTGGATTTACATTGTATATGTTGGACTTTTAAATATCTGCCCATGCATGTGTGTAAAAGCACCTCTTCTTTGGACTGGACTTTCTGAAGATCACAGAAATTGGCTTGTAGCAACTTCAGCACTGGCTTGAAATATTGATACTCTTCATCTTGCTGCCTTTTCCCATCCATTTCCTCCTTGGGTTGAGCCAACTCCTGTGGTCCCATACGGGCAAATCTGGCAGGTGCAGGGGATGGATAACAAGCTCTGGAATATATTTTTCCAAGTGTGTCATCTGGCTTATAGGAGAGCTCTGGCTTAGCTGTACTGCCAGTACTGGAATGACTCTGGAGCTGTCTCCCAGTCAAATGGTCGTAGAGCTGGCTGGCTTGCTGTGTTTTCCTGGACAGCCTATTGTCTCCCTTCTTAAAAAAAATTTAAAAAAACCCCAACAACTTATATATTTATATATTTTCCCTTTTCACTGTGGGAAATATGGTCCATATGAAACATCTGACATTGAACCCCTGTTTTCAATTCCTGCTGCAATCTGTGTGCTAGGTCCATTAAGATAAAGGGAAGTCTTTTCCCAGTGTCTATATATGTTTGTTTTGTAGCTGGGAGAGGAATTCTAGGAACTACCTGTGTCTCTGCTTCTGAAATCCAAGTCTCAGCTCTAAGAATGAGTGCAGAGTGCAGAGTTCTTTGCTTGCAAAACCACAGCTGTGGTTAATGACCATAATGGAGATGAAGCAGCACATTTTCTTGCAAACATTAATAACTCCTGTGCACATTGTCCACATTTTGCAACCACATTTTCAAACCACGGCATGTTTTCCAGAGGACAGCTGCTTGAGGAAAGCCTTTCTTGCTACCAAATGCTGGCACTTGGTTGCAAAGGTCTGCTCTCGATTTAAAGAGTACAAATACAACAGGACTGGTGGCCCAACACTAGAAAAATCAACAACCAAATAAATCTGCTAGCTATTATTGATCTTCATTTCCCCCAAAATGGTATTGGAATTCAGCATTCCTCAGGCTGAAGGGAACGAGGAGTTCATTTTTGAGCACTTGCCACAGTGCACATGTCAGTACTTGCCACTGACTTTCCCCCATCGCGGCCATCTGCAGCCCTCCTGAACAAAATCATGTGCAGCATTGTGTTTAATGTTCCTGAAAGAAAAGGGAACATGTAATAATTATTTTAAAATAAACACCAAAGGGACAAGTACTGTGTTCTTTGGCTTAATTCATACGCGGATGAAATCATTTCTCTAAGCAGTCCTGCCAATGTCTTGTTTCAAAGTCTGAGCCTTGGAGGAGGGCTGCAATCACTGAATGAAGTGTCGGCCATCCCTCCCTCCTCCCGCCCTGCTCCCAGCTCCACAGCAGCCCAGCGAGCTCAGCCACTGCAGCACCAGGGAGGGGAGGCATGGATATCTGCTCAGGATAAGAGCAGAGCACCATGCCCAGGGAGAGGAGGCATGGAGTATCTGCTCAGGATAAGAGCAGAGCACCATGCCCAGGGAGAGGAGGCATGGAGGGTCCCTGTGGCAGCTGGCTCAGCTGCCCTGGCAGGGAGTGGACGCATGGCTATCTGCTCCGGAGAAAAGCAGAGCACNGGAGGCATGGATATCTGCTCAGGATAAGAGCAGAGCACCATGCCCAGGGAGAGGAGGCATGGAGTATCTGCTCAGGATAAGAACAGAGCACAGGCACTGAATGTGAGCAAGAGCCAGGGTCCCTGTGGCAGCTGGCTCAGCTGCCCTGGCACTGCCTCCCCACTTTGCCTCCACCTCAGCATGGAGCAAACCCAGGTCCTGAGGGCATTGTCCATGGTGGGCTCAGTGCCTCCAAGAACTTGTGATCAGCCTGATCCCCTGGGGCGTGTGTCCCCCTGTGGGTGCCCCGTGTGCTGCTCTCCTGCCTGGCACTGAGCTGCTGTGGCTGTGGCTCTGGGGCTGTGCTGCAGGGAGGTGCAGCTACTGCTGTGTCCAGCTTCAGTGCAGGGGCTCCAGCTCCTCGTGTGGGCAATAGCAGACAACTGTCTTGAGAATTAAGAGGCTTAAGAATTGTTGTGTGTGTATTAGATATGAGTGCTTGTTCTCTCTCTCCCCCTCTGTGTCTCCCTTCTCCTCTCTCCTGACAGTCTGTCTCCCCTTATTTGCAACATTTACTGGCAGTGGCACACAGAAGGGTCCAAGTTCAATGTGTGGTGTAGCCCATCCTGAAAATCCCTCTGCTCTGCCTGGCTCTCAGCCCACAAGAGAAGGGGCCACTAGGCTGAATGTATGAAGATGCTGGGATACCCATGGGTTACCCATGGCCACCTGAGGCCAGGCATGGTGAAGTCCAGAGTAATGTCTAGCTCACACATATTTCAAATATATTTTTGAGGGTTTTTTTTTATAGCTGATTGGCACAGGAAGAATTGGCACTTGTGTGATGGTGCAGAGCTGCAGAAGTTGGGGCACAATGACCTGCAGTGTCGGGGCCAGGACTGTGCTCCTCTGCTACACATAGGCCAGGACAGAGGACCAGGGACTTGGCAAGGGCATTTACCACCTCTTGGCAACCAGTGTCCAGTTTAATTTTTAATTACCTTCAAGGGCAATCTCAAGATATTACCAATGCCCTCAGAGGGAGTTGTGTCAGTCTGTATTCAGAAATCACAGTGAAAACCCAAACTTTGCTTTGGCATTCATTCTGAGGAATATTTTAAAACTTTAGTATCATTGAGATGAGACCCTGTAACTGACCTGTGTTTTGTTTTTAATTTCCAAATCATTACTTGATTTCTCTGAGATGGTGCCTATCTTGTCAAACAGAACATGGTATTGGCACTGTTTATTTATTGTTTATAGGGAAATCTGCAAAACCTTCTTCCACCACAATTCCCACTTAGCGAAAATTGAAAGAAGTGGGCTCCATCTTGCCTGCACGAGGCTGGCTTTTCCCCACTAGCCCCACTGCCTTAGCTCTGGACCAGAACCAGAACCAGAACCGTTCCCAGCAGTGAATGCTGTGCCGACACGAGGGACGTTCACAGACGAACAAGCACAAGCAGACAGCACAGTCACAACACAAGGGCTTCAAAGGCTCGCAGCCATCTCAGCACGAAGATGCTGATCCAGTGAGCAACATCCTGAACAGATGTCTGCTCTGTAATTGCTTGTGTGCGAGTTAACACTAGCAGGTGATGGTCTGGCCACCGGGCTGGGCGTGCACAGGTGTGTGTGGGGGTGCAGGGGGTGCTGTGTGTTCGGGAGGACGATTTTCTGGATGCTGACATCTTGATGTACGGTAGCGTTTGATGAGACGCACCATTTACCCTAAAGAGGGGCCTGATCAATCACAACAGGTTGAGCTCTATCTGCCGAGTCTTAGCCCTGTGAGTCGGTGGCTAGGGAGGAAATTGTTACTCTCCAGCTCAAGTGAAATGAGTCATGAAGAAGCAAAGATCCTGTGTGAGTTTGATACAATGTTCACTATGTCTTGGAAGAGCTATTTTAAGAAGAATTTGGCCAGGATCCTCGACTTTTGATTATTCTTCTTTCCTTCTCCTTGCATTTTACTGTTTCCCTGTAGCATGTTCTAAACGTTGTGTCTTGATTTATATCTGTAAATAAATCTCCTTATTTATGAGGATGTAATGTCCCTGGGGTCCAGGAGGCCCCAGCCGTTCCCTGTAGCTGAAAGAGACGTTACCTAAGTGGACCATGAATCAGAAGTGGGACAGACAGGCAGAACTATTTTTACCAACCTGCTTGACTTGTGAGGGGGTCTGCCCAAAAGGCGAGTGGGGGCAGCGGCTGGGGGGACTGGGAAGGTGTTAGGAATGATACCCTGGGGTGTAATTTCTGAGCATTACAAGGTGCTGTGCTGAATTATGGAACAGTGGAAGGAAGCAGGAGAGACTGTGGGAAAGCTGCTCGTGTGCTATCTAAGCAACAGCCAGGGCATTCTTGACAGAGGAAGAAAGGTAGGAATTGGTGGTAGCTGCTAAAATGAATAAGTTACTTTCTGCTGTTCGCTTGCCAGAAGCAACCTGATAGAAAATGTGTAGCAGCTGGGGTTGGGTTGGTCACAGTGCAGTTATGATGGAGCTTTCCTTGCAGCCTCGTAGGCTTTACTTCCATTCCTGCACTGCCCCTCTGATGCCATGAAATAAAGCCCAGTCTCAGCAGTGCCATTTCTGGCCAGTGTCCACAGAGGGGCTGCCTTCCCATTCCACATATTTGAGTGTGTAGTTTATAGCAGGTTTCCTCGTCTCTTGGGATAAAATGTCCTTCTTTTTCTGGACAGGTTCTGGTTGGAGAGATGTGGTGTTATCCGCAGCAAATTCAGGTTGTGAGGAGTGCCAGTATCTGTCACCTGACTATTCTGTGTTTATGGCCTTTTTTGGTAGGGTAGAAACCTTGTCCTAACATGAGTATAATTTCCATTGCCTTCACTGAGAGATTTCACAGACTAGGGATCAAAAGTCTTTCCTTGTTTTTTTTCTTTTTTAAAATGTGTCTTTATTTTTCAGGATTTTTTTTTACTCATTTATCTTGGTAATAATACTCTTCTTGTTCATCTCAGTGAACTGGAGATGAAGAATGTCTCTGTGTACTTTTACAGATAGTTTTATTGTTGCTGGTAGGGTCCTGAACTATGATTAGAAAAGTAACTGTCTTGGAAATGCTGTCTTCTCACTCAAAATATATTTTCTGGCTTGACTTTGAGTCTAGGCTTTTACTGTGAGTGATTAATAAAGATAATGTGTTTATTTGAATAAACTAACAAATGTTCTACTTGCACATCATGTTTAAAAACATTTTCATTGAGTCCTTCCTTAAAAGGCTCTAATTTCATGGGAAGATTGAGTCTTATACAAGAAAAATAGAAATATTTGAGTAAAATCAAGAAATATTTCAGGTGAAAAATATTATTAGAAAGTTCTATGTCAGGCCATCTTCATGTCCACACTTTTTCATAGGGGTCTGACCTCATCTCTCTGTCCTGCTCTAGTCACAGAATTTCCACCTTGCACTGCTCCTCCTGGGCTGTCTGAGGATATCACAGTGCCCTGGGAGATGCAGTTCAACCAAATATTTTCAGGAAACCAGAGACATAAAATTGAAAATGTTTGTTTATTGTCCCTCCCCCCACCACCAAAACCAAAACAAAACAAAATAAAACAAAACAAAATAAAACAAACCAAAATAAAACAAAACAAAAAAACTGCAAATAAACCAACAACCCAGCACTTCTGCAAAAAGAGGGAAAAGTGCTGGCATAGGCAGGAGACTGACTGAATTCCTCTACATGTCACTCCAACACACTTTTTGGCTTACAAATGATGACAATGTCCTCTTGCTAGTAGTGAGGTAAGTGGCAGAAAGCAGCCAGTACTCTTATCAACTCCCTTGAGGAGTTTGGGGAGTGACAAAGAAGAAAAATCATCTTTTGTCTTGCACATATACCAAGTATGATATGTAATCACAGGAAAAAAGAGCACACAACCAGCCAGTCTTTGTCAGCTGTCTAATTATAGCTGCAGCCAACTAAATAGCCAGCAACATGCAGTCCTCATTAAATCTGCTGTGAGAAGAAATTCCTGTTAGGGTCCAGAGAAGCTGGGATAGCGAGGGGCTGGACAGAAGTCATGCAGGGAAAAATGTTTTGAGGAGAGGAACAGCTCTGTGGTCCCCCAACTTTGGGGACTGAGGAACTGAAATGCTAATATTAAGAGGACATGACTTTTTTTTGGAAATTCAGTGTGTGAGTCACCCAGAGATGCTGAGGACAATTATTCAGCTGCTCTCTGTGATACTTTTGAAGAACTTTCCTGCTGAAAACTTCCCTTCTGACCTTTCTATGACTGAGTTTTCCTTTGCTTTAGCCTCATTTATGTTGTTTTCACACTGGTAGGGGATGAGGTTGCCACTCTTGTCAAAACAGAGAAACCAAAAAACTAATAAATAAACAACTCTTCTCTGCTTTTAATATAAAAGAATGCTGGTTGTGTGTGGGCAGCTGTGATCAGAGTAACACCACAGAAAACATAAGATAAACACATGATAAAACTGGCTAAAATATCCAGGTGGCAATATTAATAGGAGGACTCAGAGACCCTTTGAAAAAACCTTGAAATCTAAGTTACAGAACACTTTGATAGCTATTTTTGAAACATGAACAGTACATTAGCTTTTCCTTCATTCCATGTCCATTCTCTCTTAGGACTCTCCTGTGGACAAAATCCCTTCCTGAACTCTTGCTACAGTCATCTGTCATCTGCTTCACTTCTGATCAGGGGCACTCCAGACTCTCAGGCTGTGTTAATGGCTTGATTCAGTAGCAATAGCTGAATGATAAGGGAATAGATAAAATCAGCTTTCCCCTCCTGAAGCAGTTCTCTGAGGAATCCTGAGTTCAAAAAGGAATGAGATCCTCCTCATAAAAAAACCCAAACAAACAAACAAAAACCCAAACACCTCATGATCTTGGGGATATTTAAATGCAACCTGGAGAATCCCCTGGATTTTTGCAGATGAGTGTGAGCAGCCAGTGCCTGCTGGGAGCTGGGCACCGGGAGGATGCTGCCAGGTGGAGGAGGGAAAGGAGCTCCTCCCTGCTCTCCCTCACTCACCTCCAGCTCCCTGCTGGCTCTGCCGGGTCAACAGCGAGGAGTGAAGGGAAGGGCTCCATCTGCTGCCATCTTTTCTTTTTTGTTAGGAGCCTGGCCACCATAGCTTCTAGACCAAAATGCTTTCAGCTTTAGACTGTGGGATTCAACCCCCTCAATGCACACCTCTGAGCAGAGGGGTGGTATACACAAGCCCATCACTCACAGCTAAAGGGCATCCACAGGAGCCTTTAGGTCTAGAAAGGCATAAATGCACAAAACAAAAGACATGTTTCTGATGATTTGCTTCGATTTATTCTCAAAGACCAATATAAAGGAGTTTAAGGTCTGAATTAGTTCTTAGCCATGCACTGAAGTTGACAGAGTTAGATCAGGACTGTGTTTGGCAGGATTTCCATATCCTGCAATTCAACATGGAATATGTAATCATCTGACAGAAGGTTCAGTATGTTTAGTTGTATAACTGTTAGAACAGATAAAGGATCAGCCAGGCAAACAGTGAAATATGAAAACGGTTCTCGTAAAAACATCCCAGCCTTGGGGCGTGCATCTGCCAAAACTACTCCGTGGTGACATGAATGGACAGAGCATTTAACTACTCTCCAAGAGCAGAGAGGATTACAAGGAGGTGGGGAAAGCAGAAGAAGCCAGAGCAAGCCTGCCAACAATAGCAGGTTGCAATACTTAATCTCAGTGCTTGTGCCAATGCGCTTCGAAGCTGCTGTTGTTTTTATGAGGAAAAATGCAGAAAAGACTAATCTGTGTATTTATGTCTGTCTGGAAATGTTATAAGTGCCGTGTGGTCATTTTGATTCCAGAACCAATGGGGTCGGTATTCCCAGGATGGGGAGACTTGGACAGGGTGCCAGAACTCAGCCACTACACGTGGGACTGAAAGGAGAGAGACTGAGTAAATGGAGGGATTCAGCAAAGTGGGAAATGAACCACAATATCTACCCACACTCCCAAGTAATCGAATTTTCTGGGGCTGTTTCAGCTCAGGGCTACAGCTTGTATGCCCTTGAGGGGTTCTAGAACATTGTCTTCAGTCCTCTCAAATAACAAAGTCAACTAATTTGCTCATTTGTTTTCTGCTATGAATATAATTGTTATTTTGCAGGAGTTAATGCTGCTGAGGTGAGCTAGAGCGAGCATCCTGTGTGCTGCAAGCTTCCATGAACACAGACAAGCACAATAGAGGGGCAGTGCTTGACTGAGCAGCCTTCCAGTATTTTCCTGTGTTTACCAGTATAATGTTTCACAGAACAAGGGCCTGTGGCTTATTATCTACTTGTCTTTCCATTCTCGGTGGAAACAGAGCATTTCTTGACAAAATAGAGTGGGTTTTAATTGGTGGCTACTCCGGTTTGGTCTTTGGTCCCATGTCATTCTTTTGACAGTGGCAGCAGAAGTTGTCAGTGCAGCACTGACAGTTTGTGGGATCTGTGTGCAGGTGACTGGCACTTCTCATAGGTTATTGATCAGTATTGGTACAGGGCAGGCTTAACATGACAGAAATCAATGTCCTGTTACTGTGGTCACCACAGGCTGCCTGGGGGCTTTGGGGCCAGGCTTTGTTCCTGGGAACAGTGCAAGGAGGAAGCAGGTTTGCTATGGGTGGTTTGAAAGATCTGCAGCAGTGGATTCGGATTCAACAAAAACTGCATTCCCTGAGGAGGGTGGAGGAATAACACAGATGATTTGCTGCTACTTTGTACTACCCTTTGGTTGCAGAAAAGCGTTATACACTGATCTGTCTTTCCTATCTGATCCTGCCATGGCAGTCTCCATGCTGTCTAAGGGTTTGTTTGATAATGTGTCTCTGGTGGGTTTTGCAGTTTTGCTTTAATCCAGCTAAAGCTTAGCTCTGCTTGACTGGTAAAAGACAGTGACACGTAGGAGTGGGGCTTCTTTGGCTTTCTTTGTGGGGTAGGACAGATACTTGGCAGCTGAGTTTCCCAGGGACCTAGGGATTAAAGTGAACCTTGAGTTTCTTTCTTACTTGAAAGTCTCCATCACTCCAAATTTAACATTTTTCTTCTATATAGGCTGTAAACTACTGCAGGGAAGAAACGTTTTCCAGATGACAGTGCTCCATAAATGGTGTTGTAGGATGTCAATTAATTGTGATGAGAATTGCACATCTCTACAGTACTCATGAGATCTCTTCTGACAATGAAGTGTCATTTTGGAGACAAATCAAACGTGTGGACAGGTAAGAAGGTGAAAATTAGCATGATCCTTGTCTAAAATTGATTTATGTGAGCTTCAAGAAAGATTTCTTGGTGAATTGGGCTAAACCTAGGCTAGTCTGAGCCTAAAAGTGTTTGCTGCTTCTGTATCTTTCAAAAGCTCTGCATTTGTTAATGTTCCTACAGTTTGTTAAGGAATGGAAAGAGCATTTCCACCATAATGGTGTCATATTTTGATGTTCACTCAAGTTGATGACCTTCCAGATCAAAATCTGAATGTCTAACATAGTATAAATAAAAATTCTGAAGTTGCTGTGCAAATGGGAGTTTCAGCTGAGGAGGAAGACTGAGGTAGAACCATTTCCTTTGGAAAAGGAGGACATAACAAGGAACATGAATCTTCAGCAATGTGGATACTTCAAGTACAGATTCCCATGTTTTGCTGTAATTTGTTTTGATAATTCTGTGGAAACTAATTTTTCCTCCTGTTATCCTGGATCAGATCTCTCAAAGAAACGAGATGGAGACATGGAGAAACTGTCCTTCAGAGTGAAAGAAACCCCCAACCAGATCAAGCATCAAATAAACTTTGTGTAGTCAGACACCGTTGCTGCATACCTAAAGCTGTAATATCATATGAAGTTTATCAGAGGGGTTGGAACGCTTACACCGGTGTCCTCGCCAAATTTCTCCTGGGCAAATTGTTATCCATCTTCCTAAATCCTTTTGGCAGTTTCTACTGGAGAAAGAAAAAGGGTTTGCCATGTGCTGAGGCCCTGGAGTGCACTTGGGCCGGGGCTCGTGCCCTGTGCCCGTGCATGGCCCCTATCTGGGAAGGGTAACACTGACACGAGCTGCAGGTCAGCTGCCCACAGGGATACCTTGGGATGGGAGATCAGGAATGAATTGCAGAGAGGCTCAGAGCCTCTTTGGTGAGGTGGCCCTTAGCAGAAGAGTGTGTTGCTCACCCCTGCTCCAGACACCTGTGTGCTGCCTCTGTCACTGCTCCAAGCCCCGCTCCCTTTGATCCGGAGAGACAATCGCCGTTCCCTGGCGCTGTGGGTGGGTGAAATGACTCCTGCGAGCACGGAGCACAAATGAGTTGTACGAGTGCCACAGTACATGGAAGAAATGTGAGTCATAAATCATCGTTAACAGCTGCTGGAAAACACAGCAGTGCCCCAACACACTGCCCATGATTGGTGTGATTTGGTATGTTTGGGACACAAATCCATAAAGATTGAGACTAATGGCTGCTCTAACAGGCATGTCAGTTTGGGCTTAATGAATCTGTTAATATCAAGCAACTTTCTCCCCCCAAACAATGGTGTTGGTAATTCAAAAGCTGTTATTCTTGGAGCCCCACTCTAACAAAAACCAGCCTCTCTGTCTGAATGTTGCTGCTTTCATATTTTATTGCAGAAATTACACAAAAATATTTGGCTTGTCTAATGAGGGCTTGACGATATAGTATATATTGCTGAAAATGTGTCATCACATTATTCCTACAAAAACAAACTTTTGTGGTTTTTTCCTTGTCCATTGGCATTTTGCTAGCTCAAACTGGGGAATACGGGATGTCTGTGTAACTTGTCTAATAATACAAAACAAATGATAGGGGTGTGATGCTGGTATTATCATGGCTACACAGATTGTTCCTTTGCACTTACACTTGTTTTCCTCCCTCTTTACATCTATAGGTTTAGACTGCTCTTGGCATCTGGAGTTTCAAAGGCTTCAGGAACACGCGGTTTGTCCTCCCTGAATGTCCTTGTTAATCCATGTTCATATGTACTAGATCATGCAATTTGTTTTGCAGGAGGCCTTTAGGGCCAGGAAAGCTTATTGTGGTTATCTAATCTGACCTATTTCATTATGGAGGTCACTGAATAGCCCCCTCAGGATTTCCTGCAGCTGGGAGAGAGAGTACTTGAAGAAAGTTTTCCATTGTAATCAGAGATGGCTGAAGGCTTTTTGGCAGTGTAGGCAAAAATTTCTTTTCAGGGCAGCAGCAGAGTGGGTTGTGAGAGAAGAAGGGCTGGAAGGGGCCAGGGGATTTCAGGAGATGGGGATGAGCATGCTGGGATGGGTCAGGAGGACTCCACTGGACAAGTGTGAGTTCAGCAAGCTTTTGGACACCACGACTATCAAACAGGCTCAGGAAATATCACAAACAACTGCAGAGAAGATATGGAGGTGATTAAGTTTATTTTTTGGAAGGTGTGTGTTTTGGGAGGAGGTCACAGGGCCAGGCAGTTTAAAATTGAAGCTTTACAGGCTGGAGATGGAGAAGAAAAGTCATGGATTCCAGAGAGGGAATGGAAGTGATGAAACTTTTGAGAGAGGTCTGAGTAAAGGGCAGTAGGGTTTGAGAGACATGGGCGGTTTGAGGGAACTGTCATTTGAAGTAGGGATCCTCTCCTGATCCAACCCTTTCCCCTCTGGATTTACAGCTCCTGTACTGTAGAGGAGGGTGAGCCCCACAGCCTGAGCCCCAGCTGACCCCCTGAGGCAAGGAACACCCCTCCACCTGTGCTGTTCCTGTTTGTCCTACCCTGCAGCAGGGGACTAACACAGATGGATGGGAAGAGGGCTACAGGCAGGCAAGGGTCTCGAGGGGGACACCCCTGGGGAATAGTCCTTTCTGCTGCCAGGAGTAGCAGGATGCACCATAAGCTGCTTCCCACTGCAGCTGTGCCCCACCACTATTCCAAACCCTTCCCTTGGGGCAGGATCAGGGTGTTACCCTGGCATCCAGATGTGCTGTGCTGTGGCTCAGAGGGGTCCTCCACCTCCTTCCTGGCAGCTTGTGGATCTCCCTTCCCACTGCTCTGGGCTCAGCCCCTCTCACCTGCTGCTGTGATTTGGCTCTGATCTTGTATAAAAGCCACACAAATGGTGGAGAGTCTACCAAGGTTCTTGGTTAGTCATTTCAACGAGTGATGCAAAAACTCTACACTGCTTTACTGGTTTGAATCTATTTACCATGAGAAGCATGGGGGAAAAAGAAACAGCAGAAGAAAAGTGCAAATTTTGCAAGGCTGGTCAGCAGTTTGAGAAAAAGGATAGCAAAGACAGCTTTTCTCTAGGTGCAAGGTTAGAAATACAGGGCAGAAGAAAAGTGAAGAAGCTGACATGAATTGGATTAGGCAGCTAATGAAGGATTGAAGTAATACATTATATTGCTACTGTGGAGGAAAACAAATACCTTCCTCCCAGAGATGAGAGATGAGGAAAGAAGTGGATATTTGTTCAGTGCAGAGTGCAAAAAGCTGGTGGTTGTCGTGTCAGAATACAGTATCATTGGCTCTGTGAGGAGGAAAGTGTGGAAGAGTTAAGACTTCCAAACCTGGGCTGAAGATTTATAAACTGTTCTTGCAAAATGAAAGCAGAATTTTGCTTTGTTAAACAGAATTTGTCAAATATCATATCTTTTGTGTCCAGTTTGGTATTCCCTCTCTGACAGTGTCCAGACCTGATTTCTCAGAGGAAGACAGTGTGTTTTTTGTAGCACACACACACGGGGAGTAGCTCAGTCTTATGGAGGGGAATCAGGCCAAGCATGGATGCCTAAGTCCCATTTTGCTTTCCTGACAACCTCTAATCCAGCCTTGGGCTGTGCACTCTCTCCTTTTTCAGTAGCCACAGTACTTAACCTATGGCTGGAGGCAAAGTCAGTGCACTGAGGACTTTCTGAAAGGCCATTCCTTTAATGACATAGAGGAAACCCCATGGAATAAGAGGGCAAAAAGAGATCATAAAACCAGAAAATATGGTTTCTTGCTGGATGCTGGCCAGAGAAAAGGGATATAACCTAAGAAGTCGAGCAGAACAAAATAGGATGCCCCCATATCTGCTTACCTGGTTTATTATCACAAAATTATAGAATATCCTTGGAAAGGACCCACAAGAATCATTGAGTCCTACTCCTGGCCCTCCACAGGACAACCTCAAGAACCACCATGTGCCTGAGAGGGTTGTCCAAATTCTTCTTGGACTCTGTCAGGCTTGGTGCTGTGACCAATTAATGGGGAGCCTGTTCCAGTTCCCAACCACCCTCTGGCTAAAGAATCTTACTTTAATATCCAGCCCAAACCTCCCCTGACACAACTTCAGGCCATTCCCTCGGGTCCTGTCACTGTCACTACAGAGAAGAGATCACTGCCTGTCCCTCCACTTCTCCTTATAAGGCAGCTGTGGACTGTGATGAGGTCTCTTCTGTCACTCCTCCCTGTTACTAACAGAGAAATAAAGACATACTATTTTCTAAATGGAAATGAAAATCAAAATGGTTTTTTTTGAGGACTGATCCAGGGCCTGAGAGAAGATTTGCCCAGGCCCATCTCTCAGAAAACTGCTTCTGGTGGCAGTGTTTTTACTTCAGTGACTGAAGGAAAGAGGTGTTATGGAGAAATCTGGTCATCCCTGGTGAGGAGTGGGGGTCCAGGCAGCTGTTCCAGGTGTGCCATGGGGCTAGTACACATCTGGATGCACTAGGTGGCAGGATCTGTCTGCAGCAGAGTAACATGCTGTGGGAATGGTGTTTGCACTGGACAGAGAGCAGGTGGAGAGCATATTTCCTCAGAGATGCCAAAAACGAGTCCAAAAGATCTCTATCTAAAGATGGTATGCAATTCATTACCAAATGCAAAACAGTCTGCTCCAGCATAGCTCACAGATGAGCAAGAGACTTATATTTTGTTGATGGAAAAGGAAAAAGGGGAGTTTTGCTATCAAAATAAGCCTTGTCTTCAGGTAGAGACAGATCACCATGGGAAACAGCTCAGTGTCCTCTTCCTCTACCTGTTTGATATTCAATAAATTTAAAAGTGAACTGCTCATTAAATCTTGGGCAGACAGGGATTGATGTCTGCTCTTATATCCTGCTCTTGGCCTGACAGAACCATAATTTGATCCTTGCTTGGAAACTGTGCTCAAGAGCAGCAAACAGCAGGTGTGTGAGAAGACCTGAAGTGCTCTCCAATGAAAGCCTGACCTTGCTTGAGAAGCCTTGGTCCAGGGGAAGGCTTTTTGTGAAGAGAACTTTATTAGAGGTGCTGGTAGCAGCTGTGGTGGCAGAGATATGAGCAAAAGGAGAAATTGTATCCTTGCTTCTGTGGAGGGGGATATTGAGGTGATGTTATCTGGCTGAAATTACATGGAAAATTAATAACAGGGCCAAGACTGGTGCTAAATAAGCTCCCTGGAGCCCCGAGTTTGGATGTCTAACCATGTCTGGTGTGAAAGCAGGTGTTAGCTGCTTTCTGAGTTATGGGCCAAAGATGTTGATGTTGTCTGACAAAAAGAGGATAAAGCCTGGGAATAGCAACAAACTTGACCACAATATTGGAATGCTGTAACCCTGAAAGTGTAGTTTGGTGAAGAGGCAGGTCCTGGTTTTTGCCATGGTAAAGCATTTGGGTTTCAGCCTCCTCTCTGCAGATTCCAAAAGCTCACATATTAAGTATGTGTTTCCTAGATAAGATCCATGGGATCTCTGCTGGGAAAGATCTCCTAGTCACAAAAACTTGAAAACTGTTAGTGTGGTTGTAGACTTCTCCCTTGTACTTCAGAGACAAAAACATAAAAGACAGGCCCACACCAAAAGGGGAGTCTTCATGCTCTGTTCCTGTAAGGGATTCTGAAAGGTCTTTTAATTTTTTTTCCCAGACTAACAGCATGAATGCAACCTGGCATTTTTAACTTTAAGAAATGACTAAGTGAATTTTAGGTCATGCCTTCATATAGAAGTCAGTTGTTTTGTCTCCTCTCTGACAGGCAGATAGTGAAAACCAGGTGGTGGACAAGACTGACATACTGTCCCTTTCTGTGTCCTTCTGAGGAATCCATCAATCATAAGGCAGTATAGCTTCTTCCCCCCCAGATTTACAGAGATTACTTTCTATTTTGTGCATGTTGCAGTGCATATTGGCTCACTTATTCCTATGGCAGCCTCTGGTCAACTGGTCCTGTTGCACATAATTAATTTTGACAGTCATCATCTGATCTCTCTTCCCACATCACTTGCTGCTTATACCACTGTAATTACAGCCATTGCTTAACTTCTTCTGATCTACAAAATGTTGAAAGAAAGTATCATTTTCCCTTCAAGATCCATCCAGACCAAAACCTACGTTTGATTTGATATACTTGGACTGACAAATAAAACCACAGGTAAAAAAAATAACCCTGTGGATTCTCTGCCAGGTAAGCAAAGGAGGAAAGTAAAGCTGCCCTGTTCCCTGCTTTCCTTTTCTTGTGATTGAAAAGTAAACTGGCAGAGGGAAGCATCCTATGGTATACAGTCAAAGGGTCAATTTCATTGCTCTGTGTTTGAGGACCATGGAAAGGGATATCAGCTTCCTGGGGTGCTGTGGAGCCAGCTGTGGTGTTTGCTTTTGCTGGGGTGGAGCAGAGAACTCACTCCTGGTTGTCTTTGGGTTGAGCAGCAAGAGCTTGGGGCTGCTCCTTCCTCCTCAGGTCTGTCTCCCCACGGAGCATCTCCAGTGTAAGCCAAGGGCCTGACAGGCTGGCTGCACACAGGGACCATGCAGGTCCCCCAGGTCCCACCCTGAGTGCCTCCAGTACAGTGAGATTTTACTGCTTGGAGGCCATAAAATACCTTAACAAAAGCTGACATAAAATTTGGGCAACCTTTCAGAGCAAGGGCATGAAAATCCTCCCAAGCTGGAGAGCTGCATTTCAGTTGTGTGCCACCACTTGTGTGTTAACTGTCAACCTCTGGCTTTTTCACTGCTTCACTGGATCCTCCTTCCACTGGCAATTATCCCCTCTCTCCTCTCTGCTTACCCCAGTTAGTCATGCCTCCTTTTCTTCTATTGGCCAAATACATTTTCCCCACCTCCTTTGCCCATGTTTTTTCTTCCCATCTTTCCTCTCTGGTGCTTTATCAAGATCTTTTGCCAGTTAAAGTGCTCTCTTTCATTAGCTAAGCCCAAGGTTCATCCTGCTTCCTTCCAGCAGGCAAACCTGGAGGAGGCCAAGGCAAGGCAATGGCCCAGGAATGGCAATCTGAATCTATCAGTAAAACACAAAAAGGTAGCACATATGGGTCAGTGAATATCACTTTGGGCCCAGGAACAAGAGAGCACTGGTAATCACAGGAGACAGAGTGTTTCTGGCAGTGTAGGGGAATGAGATCTAGTCAGGACTTTCCAGGTGCAGCTTTATTTCCATTCCTGAGGAAAAAGCACTGAGGAGGGAACATGGATAGCCTAGGATGAAGCATGTGTCTGTGGGGGGACAAGCAGGATTTCTAGCCCATACTTATGATGGCCTATCAAGTTTGAGGAGCTGTCTGCAACCCCAGGAGCAGCCTGAGCTGGTATCCAAGTACAGCAGGTGGACTTCCCTCTCATAAATGCTTATTTGTTTCTGACAATGGCTCCACCAGACACCAGCCAGCCTTGACCAGGCTGAGTTCCCTCAGCAAGTACCTCAACTCAATCACTTGTTTTTGGTTTGTCTGGGGAAAAAAAAAAGGAAATCAGAGAAAAAGAAATCCCAGGAAAAGTGAACATTTCTGAGAATGATGGTTGTTTGCTGTTTCGCTTCAATTTTACATGAACTATTTGGGTTGGCTATAGCAGAGCTGCCAGGTGGCTAAACATGCCGAGTGAGTGTGGTCAGTGCTTGGGACATGCACTGCGCTCAAGGCATCCAAAAAATTACTCCTGACCTTCGTTTAGTCTGCCAATCACTGCAGGCTGCCCTTACATCACATTTTCTCACTAGCCAGTAACAGATTCATAGAAATTAGGGATGGAAAAGACCTGTTAGGTCACACAGTCCACTTCCCCCCCTTCCTTCTCTCTGCTCCCCGAAGGTCAGCCCAGGGCTATTCCCTACAGTGTATTTTCTAGTGCTTTGTCCAGTCTTGTTTGAAATGACTCAAGTGGTGGGGCTGCCAGCATCTCCCTCTGGGAGCCTATTCCACAGTCTAATGGGCTTCACTGTTAATTTTTTCCTGATTCCCAGCCTAAAATATCCCTTTGCTGGTTTTGTCTCATTACCCACTTGCACCACCCTCTGCAGTTCCTGTCCTTCCTCCTTGTTAGCAGGGCTAACACTCCACGTTGAAAAAGCATCAGTTAGCTGAGAATTCAGAAGTGTTTTGCAAAAAGCAGGCACTAGTGTTTCCTTTAGAGACATTGCAAAGAGAAGTTAAGGAGCTGGGAGGGAAAGTGAGTGATGACTAGAAGCAGACACAAACCTCACATCTCCTAGCTCATTTCATGGCCTTGGTAGATAAAAGCCTGTTGTCACCTCTCCAGTCAAATTTACACACAGCGAGTTGAAAATGAGCAGAGAAGAGAAGGTTTTGATATTGATCACAGCAATCCCTTGACACTTCAGTTTATTGAAGTGGTGACTGGGAAGAAGGTTCAGACTCTTTTTCTATTCCATCATCTTCTCCCAAAAAGATGTCTTATTGATGTTTGGACTCAGCAATACCCAGAGTTTTTTTTTTGGAGTAGAATGAGGCAGGTTGCCAGTGTTTTCTGACTAGATAACGTCTCCACTCAAATTTCTGGATATAAACAGATACCATAGTAGACTGTCTCCAGCTCCAAGCTTCACAGCTGGGCCTTGTCTCTAATGATACACTGAACTAAAATCCCAGCTCCAAACAGGCACACTATCAGATAGGGATTTTGAGCCTTGAGCCTCTGTCTGGTCAAAGAAGAGATGCTTTCTCATACACCCTTCATCAAGTGTTTTCAAAGCCACTCAGACTTCTTAGATCAGGCCCTATTTCCTGGGAGGCCTTTGCAAAGGTGCTCACTGTGATAATGAGATCCTAACTTTATCTTAGCGGTCGTTGGTGCTCTTTGAAGCACTTGGACATGGCGAGAGCCCAACCTGTGAGGTCCCTTGAGGACTGGGTCCTCAGGAACTAGAGATGGACGAGACCTAAAGGATTAGCTCATCCTGTTCATTCCCCCGCCAATACAAGCCTGTTCCCCACGGTACATTTTCCAGCGCTGTGTCCAGACTGATCTTATTTTTAAATGATTCATATGATAGGGTTTCCTCCAGTTCCATTGGTGACTGGATGGTTGCCAGAACATTATTTTTTCCCCCCCTTTCTTTGACTTTGCCTCTTTGGATTCATCCAGAATTTTGAGATCTGCAATTTGTACTGAGCATAAACCGGCAGTGAGTAACTACAGAGAAAATTTTGACTTTATCCTTGAGGATAACCTTGAGGTTTCTTGAGGCAAACAAATCTCTTACAGAAGCCAAGAAAAGTGTTATTTCAGAGAGACTGGGCTGCTGGTGAAAGCTGCTTGTGAAGGACTGATGTGAGTTGGTTTGAAAGCGCCTCTCCAAGCCTTGAGGTTGACATCAGTGGTACCACTGAGGTTTCTTTCCTTGCTGCTAAACTCTCATGGCTGGTGACTGGAATTGCTGTCTTCCTGAATTTACAGTGACAGTCTGAATTTCAGGGGACTGTGCTGAGCCTATAGCCAGTGTGTAAGGAGTGAGGTTGGCCAGGTGCATTGCTGCAAGTGTGGCTCCTTTTCTTGCCATCCCATGGCAAAACCACTTCAGTTGCCTATTGCCACACATTGTTTTCCCTCCTGTGTCACTTGTCACTGTCCTGTGCACTGTTTGGAGTTCTTGTATGCTGATGTCTGTGTCCTCAGGATCTCACCCTTCATGAAGTTTATGAATTGCCACCTGGAAAATCATTTGGAAACAGCAATATGACCAGATTTTCTGTGGTCTTCAGCAGTTGTCTGTGGGCAGCCGAGTCCTCAAAAGGACAAAGCCCAGCTCAGGAAGGAGCTGCACAAGTAGCAAGGTTCCCACTATGAAAGGACCAAGGTTTCACCCCTTGTGCTTTTCCCTCCATTTTTTCTCTGCTGCTACTTCAAAACATTTTCTTTTCCCTTTCAAGGATGGATTGTTTTGTGGGTGGGCTGTGGGGTCTGCCTTCAGGGCATTCTGTGTGTATCTCTGCAGCAGTGGGTAGCTAATGCTTAAAGCCAGTGCTGCCAACAAGAACCTGGTCTGGAATGTCAGTCATCTGCAGGCTGATGGATCCTTGCAAAGGACAGCTAGGAGGAAATAGTGCATGAAGGACTAGAGGAGGAGGGTAAGAAGGAAGAGGACAGAGCTCCAGGGCCACCTCTTCAGAGAGCACAGCTGTCCCAGAGTCCCTTGGAGCTTGCCTGCCCTCATCCACCACAGGAGCCATGCCCTTCATCTGCAGGGTGAAATTACCTCTGGAGATAAGTCCTCCGCCTCTCCACACTGGACCCCAAAAATCCTTGACCCAGACCTGTTTCCTCCTGGACAGTTAGAGGTTACTCTTAAATCTCCAGACATGAAATGTCACTGAATGACAAACTCTGCTCCACTATGATTAATCTTAAAAGAGTTGGGTGTCCACCAGCCTCCTTATTACTTTTACTTAAAGGAGTGGCAAAACCTAATTTCTTCTTCTTTCTACCAGCCAACTGCAATAGGCTTATCTAAAAAGATCTTAAAGCACACTTTATCTTCCTGCATGTGCTCTTAGAGATGTCTACATGTGTTTCTCATTCTTTTATCTTGTCATTTTTTCTTGGAGCCTGGAGCAGTGACTCTTAGACTGCACTGACTTTTGTTGTGTAGGAATAAAGCTAGTGGGATCCAGGTTTGGAGAGATGATGGTCAGGTGAGTTCTAACCAGTGACAGCTGTGTGCAGTGCACTGTGCTACATGTGACCTAGGTGTTTTTCTTTTTTACTTGCATAACTAAAATATATGAACTTAAGAGATGCTGACCTGGAAAATTCTTGCCACTTGTCAGTCAAAAAAGCTTTTGTTACTTAGAAGAAAAGGTCATGAAGAAACTTGTATGGTTTAGCAGGAGTAAAATTACTATTATAAACACTCTGATCTGGAAATATACTGTACTGTCACCAGCTAATGTGCAGAAGAAAAGTGTTATTCCTTAGCAGTGACTGAAATGGAAGGCTGACCATAGAGGAAATAATTTAAATTCTGACACAAATTAGTCAAAGCAAGATAATTAGATATCCAAGTAGGAAACTGGCATGGAGGTATTCAGTCCAGTTCTTTCCATACTGCAGATGATTGTAGATACCTTCACCCTGCAGTACATTTCTTAACATCCTGACCCAGTGAATGCACTTGAAGTCAGTGCCCATGGCTGGCACCAAGCTGGGTGGTTATCCCTGTGGTGTGGGATACAACATCAAATCTTCCTGCTCCCCAGGACATCAGTCGTGGTGAGAGAACACAGCTGAGATTGCACTCTTGGACTTTTTAGTTTTCCCCATGTAGGAAACAAATCACGTTTAAGTTTTTTATAGATTTAGCTAAAATTCAAAAGTTGATCATCACAGACAGGAGGTAAAATGGTGGTCCAATTTCATAACTACAGCATGCAAACCAGAGATAATCTTTATTTTTTTAAAACTGTCCCACAAAGGTCAAATTTAATATGTTTCAGGGTAAAGTGAAGAAATCATTTATTTTATCTGGCATGTAACTGATAAAAGTGAATGTGTTTTTGATCTATTTATTTATAGCACCACCAATATTGTAGATATGGTGGGTTGAAAATTTTCTGTAAAAATTGTTTTTGGATGAAGGTTTTGCTTTTGACAGAGCAATTTATTTTGGTAAAGAAATGATCACTCTTGGGAAAAAGTTTCCTCTGAAAAATAGCATTTTGGCTGAAAATAGATTTTTTTTATTATTATTTTTCATTTTTCCGATGAAAAGTCAGAATTTTCCACGGTGAGAAAAGAAAATTCCAAGTAGCTTCAGCATGAGGTATTTTATAGATAGGCGAGGAATAATCCTGCCTCAAAGGGAATATAAAATAAACTGACAAAAATCTAAGAAATTTGGATCAGTAATTTTGAAGTTACAAAAGTTTAAATTCAGCAGCTTTTCATGTGCTTAATAGAACCTCTCCAGTGATGTGTTTTTAATGCCTCAATTTGGGATTGCCCATCTGAGAACATCTCATTCCAATCACAAAGTCCTTTTCCATAGTGTTTAAAGTCAGTAGAGACCATGAGATCATCTAGTTTGGCCTCTTTACATATAACTCAGTTAACCCCTTTCTGAGCCCAAAAGTCTCATTTGGCTGAATAATCACAGATAGAACAGCAAAGCTCCTACATTTTCCTTTCAAGAGTGGTTCACCTTCTTCATGTGTTGTTTCTTTTGTTGTTAGGTCTACCTAAAATTACTCAAACACTTAACTGAAAGTCTGTTTTCTTTTGGCTTTCAACAATAATTTTCTGTGTGTATTCAGATAGGTTAAGGATCCCCTGTGAAATGCATTACTTTATTTTCATAAGGTTGGGGTTTATGAGCATCAAATTACCAAAATTTTAATCATCATTAATAATGAGTTGGTGGTATATGCAGTAGAGTTCTTCAGTCTCTTCTTGTGCTTGCTGGGTGTGGGAGGAGTGGGGAAAAGAGTAAAACAATGTTCTTTAAAAATGTCAGAATTTTATTCAGTGTGGTGTCTTTGGCCCCACCAAAGCTACAGGAGGAATGTGATCTCAGATAACATCGCCTTAGCTGGTTTCTCAGGGCTGCAATAGCACTTTTTGCTTGATGCCAGGACCTCAGCCTGGCTCATCAGAGCTTTAAAATCCATCTCAGAACTGCTGCTACCCAAAGAACATTCCTGTTTTATGGGAACAGCCCATTCTTTTTCTCCTTGCACATATGAATTTATGAAAAGCCTTTTTTTTTAGCAGACCCAGGTTACTGGGCACTACAGTTCAATCTGCTTGCCCTTTCCTCACTTTTGTCTGCCATTCACTCTTTTTAAATCATCCATAAAATTAATCTGTAATTTTAAATTTCCTTTCAAATACTTGAGGATAGTATGGTGTATGTCTCAGATTTATAGCCATGATTTTGTGACCCTCCTGGAAACAGCCCTATTTGTTACATTATTTACAAACACTTTGGCATATATCAGTTAGCTAATTTTCAATATATTTTGTATACAGTTCCTTAGTACTATATACTGCTGATTTTTATATCAGAATATTGTGTGGTACCAAGTCAAACACCCCATAAAATTTTATTACATCTACACAGTTAAATTTATCCAAAAAAAACTTCTTAGAGAATGTACTCGTTTGTTTAAGTAACGCTATTTTCCATAACCCATTTCATGTTGTCTGGTATTCATTATATTGTTCTCCTTTATTTTGTTATCAGTTAAATTCCATATGTGCTTTTTTTATTCTTTTGTTTGAGGTCGATGTCAGGATATTCAGTAATGCAACTCTGGTAGGTAGTTTGCTCCTCTCAAATGTTTGCACAAGGTGATCATTCATCTTGTGCTTTCAGACTTGTTTGGTATTCTGGGATTTAGTAAAAATAAGCAACAAGTGAGCAGTGATTTCTTTAGGCAAGTCCTTTATGACTCCTGAGTTCAAGTTATCAAGCTGATGGCTTTAAAATGTACATCCTTATAAGACATTATCTAATTTCTTATTTTGTATGGGGAATTATTCCATTTTCTTCCCTCTTTGAAATAAAAAATTGACTAATCATACTTGGGTGATTAAGACACATCATGGTCAAATAGAAAATATATTTATTCCATTTTTAAAAATTATTATTTCTATTTAGAAATTTGCCCTTGTCACTGAGAAATCTGCATTCATTTTCTTTGATCTCATTATATTTAAATTTCTTCTTTCAACTAGTTTTGCCAACCATGATGTTTTCCTTTAGGATCTTTTCTCCATTTTACACACCTTCTGCTGTTTACAACTGCTAATCTCTATGGTTTGGTTTGTGTTTCATGTCTTATTTCTTGAATAAAACTTCTGAAATTCCAAGCATTCGGTACATCACTGAACTGAGGCAAGCTTTGAAGCATTGCTGTCTTTTTCCATTGATCATGTGCAGCCTGGTCATGTAACAAGTTCTTGAAGAACTCTCCACTGTCTTTCATAATTTTTTGTCTACATTTTTCCTATTACCACATTTCGCTTGTGTTTTCCCAATGTCAGAATAGAACTGTTTGGAAATACCCGAATATTTTTGCTATTTGGCCTGTACTGTGTTTGCCTACATGAAATAAATAGAAATTGGTCATGACCTGGAGTTCCTAATCCAGCACTCTTTTATTGTTCAGAATTCAATTCACCTTTATCCATATAAAGAGTTACCAATACTTCAGGGATTTGTTTCTCTTTAACAGGCAGCTGCTTCATCATCCCCTTTTTCCCTTGGACATTTGTGGTGGCTCACAACATTCTGCCCTCTCCCCTCAAAAACTTCCTTTGGACTTAGCTCATTGTATTGACCCATGGATGTTCAGGTTCCTGCATTTCTGACACACCAAAACTCAGTCATGAGCTGTAGAGATCTGAGTTAATCTGATTTATCTATCTTATAATATTATCTGATTTACCTTATAATACTACCTACCATCTCTTCCATTATAAAGGACTTTCTTCTGGTGTGGTCAATAGGGACCGCAGCTCCACAGATTGAAAATACCCATTTATGGCAATGCACTCAGTCAACCAGGGAAAGCTAAATTTAATCTGTAAAGCCTTTTGGGTCTCTCTGATTAACAAAGTACAGAAACTTTTATATTCTACTGGCTGAAGCAGTGAGATTTATGAATTCACCAACAAATGATTCATAAGTTTAAAAAATAAAATAAGCAAAAACTTCCTATAATTAATTACTCAAGTGCTGAGACCGAATAGCTGGCGCTGGGAAGGTAAGACATTCCAGAGCTCCAATTGTTGTTGCTCATTAACTCTATTGCTTGTACATATGCCATTTTTTTTAGTTTCTCTTTACCTGCAAAGTTTGCTTTCAGCATAACTGTAACACATTAAAGGTGCACGATATGTGACAGCCAAGTCAGGAGTTTGACCAAAAAACCAATTTAAATGCTGACAGGTTAATGAGATTTGAAGCTGAAAGGGGCCACTGTCCCAGTGTGACTGACCTACTCTGTGACAAGTGCCACCTAATTGCTGGCAAGGTTTTTTGCAGTGTAAGGAACTGGAATTATTTTACACTTAGACAAATGAATGATGCTGTGGTTGTTGACTTGCTGTTGAACTACTAGAACACGTCACTTAAACATCCAGTTTGAATTTAAAGGGTCCAAGTGATGATGAATTTACCACTTCCCTGGTAGTAGGTTCCAGTGATTAATTACTCTCTCACTGTAAGGAATTTGTGTCCTATTTTCAGTTTACATTTCTCTACTTTGCACTTTCAGCCAATCGATCTTCTAGGGCCTTTCTCTGATACAGTCAAGGGGTGCTCATATCATGACTCTCCACTTCAGAAACTTTAAAAGTTCTGTTTCTTTGAGGGCCTAAAGTGATTGAACTCTTTACATTTCTTGATGGTAGATGTGTTTTTTAGAACTTTTCCAACTTTTGATCTGCTTTAAAATGCAAATTCCAGAGCTGGACACATTGAATAAGGTTCTTACCAAATCATGTGTGGAGGCAATACTGTTCTGTTTAACCCAGAGCACTACTGTTTTTAGCATGCAATTATAGTGATTTTCACTACTTTTTCCTGCTATATCCTAATCCCTGAAGCAGATTCCTGTGATCCACAGTCCACCCTGCAGTGTCAATCTTTGTCCCATGCATAACCCCCACTGTTAACAAAGGTCGTTTTTGTGGCAGAATTCACTCCATTACAGCAAAAGTAAACAAAGCCTGTCACCACTCTAGCAGTGAGTGTAGGTGCTTACCTTGGAGCTGAGCTGGGTGGGTAAATATACAGTGAGTGGCCAACTGGACTGCATCCATGGCGTGTGTCAGAAAGGAATCCTGACAGTCTATTGTTTCACTCCTGCCTGGGTCTTTAATGTGCTTCACCCCGTGTGAGGAAGACAAAGAAATTATCAAAGGCAGCTTTTAGGAGTAACTTTACATATGGGATGCAATTACAGTGTGAAAGAACACTGCCTTAATAGTGACAGACAGTGACTAAGAGAGGTGATTACCAGGGAACCAGCTGCCAAAATCACATCCAGGAAGAAAGTGTGGGGAGGGAAAAGCTTTCAGACTGGCCAGCATATTTGTCAATCCACAATTAGGGATACTGGCAAACTGCTGAGCGTGTTGGATCATCCTCAGACGGACTGGTACAGCCCTCTCTGTCCCTCAGAGACTTGTGCATCCTCCACCTGCATCTCCCCTGTTGGAGCCTGGAACATGGCCCTGGTGTGAGGCACAGCCCAGTGCTGTCACCTGACTGCCAACTTTGCTTTGCCAGTAGCTTTGGAGCTGCTGAAATGTGGTGTCACAAGCCTGCTCCCCCTGCTCCCAGGGACACTGCAAACCCAGGGCTCTGCACTGTGTCTGCTGCTGGGCAGGGAGGGATCAGGTGCTGGCAGTTTTCTCAGCAGCCCCTGTGCTGCCCTCCAGAGGGGTCTTTTTTATGCTGGAGTCATTCATAGCTGAGATGCTGCAAAGCATCATGCTTAAATCTGGAGACCTAAATACCTGATGCAGTTTAAAGCACTTGCAAAACTGAGCCCACTATCAGCTGGCCTTTGGTATTTAAACCATCAGCTATTTTTCTATGAAGACATAACTGACAAATAGAGTCCCCCTTTTTAATTTTCCACTTGTCATCTCAGATTGGGTTGTTAAATGCTTTTCCCCCTGTGGATTTCTTCAGTCTGGCTTTGCTGTGAGCTCTAAAGAATCCAGGATGTCACAGAAAACCAGCTTAAGTCACCACCATGGCCTCATGACTCCAGGGTTGACCCTGAATCCTAAAATAATTTCAGAGTCGTTCTGTTTTCAGCACACCTTATAGCCTGACCTCCAGCTACTCTTGGACTCCATGTTCCTTCTCTCTTGCCTCATGTTTTGTTTTGGCCTCTCTGCTCTGCTCTCCTCCTGATTTTGTTCAGTGTCTCCCAGACTTGCTGCCACCAGCTCTCCCTTCAGAGAGATTCTGTGCCCAGAATCCAGTCAGGGACTTGGACTGCTGTCTGGGTGGTGTTTCTTTTGCATTAGCATCAGGTGGTGAGGCCATTCCGTTTGGTAGTAGCAGCAGTGGGATGGTGGCTGGAGAGGCAGTTGGGAGGACTTTGGGGGGCTGAGACCACCCAGTTCCTCCTGTGAAACTGGCAGTGTGGTCCCTGGCACGTGCTGATATGTCATGCATGGTCCCTGGCATGTGCTGACCATCTCCCCTGGGCCCAGTTTGGTGGAGGACCAAAGCCCTCATTCATTTTGCTGCTATGGATAGACCTTGGTCTCAACACAGCCCTGCACGTGCCCTAGGATCCTGCCTTTCCTTTGGGAACTGCTGGCTTTGCTGAGGCTCTCGTTTGTGTCTGCCTTGGCTGACGAACCACTCACGCAGAGCTGTGGCATCTTTACGCCCTGTTTTAATACTGCTACTTGTCAGTGGATACATGAGTCAGTACATTGCCAGCTGCATCCTGCTGTGCTCATCTGGGGCCCAGTCTGCAGGCAGTGCTCTGCATGCTTTGTTCTGCATGCTCTGCTCTGCAGGCTGTGCTGTGCAGGCTGTGCTCTGAATGCTTTGCAGGCTGTGCTGTGCAGGCTCTGCTCTGCAGGCTGTGTTGTGCAGGCTGTGCTCTGCAAGATCTGCATGCTCTGTTCTGCAGGCTCTGCTGTGCAGGCTGTGCTCTGCAGGCTCTGCAGGCTGTGCTGTGCAGGCTGTGCTGTGCAGGCTGTGCTGTGCAGGCTGTGCTGTGCAGGCTCTGCTCTGCAGTCTGTGCTGTGCAGGCTGTGT
>VZRX01000439.1:51625-306351 GCA_013398075.1 Notiomystis cincta | reverse complement strand
TGCTGTGCAGGCTGTGCTGTGCAGGCTCTGCTCTGCATGCTGTGCTCTGCAGGCTGTGCTGTGCAGGCTCTGCAGGCTCTGCAGGCTGTGCTGTGCATGCTGTGCTGTGCAGGCTGTGCTGTGCAGGCTCTGCAGGCTGCGCTGTGCAGGCTGTGCTGTGCAAGGCTGTGCTCTGCAGGCTGTGCCGAGAAGACAGCACCCTGCACTGCTTCCTTTTCTCTGTGCCTCCTCTGGACTGGCACGAGTTTCACATGTTTCACTTTGCAATGTGCCTTTGTTGCTTTCTGCTGTGTTTCCCAGGTTGGCTCTGAGGGAATGAGCAGGTCAGGCTCCTTTGGAGGTCGGGAGAGGTGTCCACCAGGACAGGCACTGCTGCACCTCCTTGTCTGTCTGGAATGGTACCCGAGTCCCTCCTGGAGCTGTGCTTTAACCAGAGCTTTACACTGACAGGGGTGAGCTCTGAAAGATGTGCCCTCACCCCCTGCATCCCTTGTCCCAGACCAATGACTACATGACTCTGTGATGAGCAGTGCAAGGGCTGCTCTGAGAGAAGCAAAACCTCACTCTTGCACTCCAAAACCACAACACACAACACTGGATGGGCCAGAAAAACATGCAGTGTTTTTATTTATGTATCCACACTTATAGGAAAAAGGGTTTGGTTGGAGGATTTTTTTTAAAAAAATTTTATTCGGGCATGGAGAGTGGAGAACTAGAATAGAAAATCAGGTGCAAACATTTTGTGTCTGAGATTTTTTGTGTAACTTTAACAAGATAACCAACCACAGAAGTGCCAGCAGAAGTGTGTAGGTAGGGCAGGATTTCTAGAAATGTGACTCCTGACTTCTTGTTTCTAACAAAATTTCTGTGTTACAGCTTTCAATATAAATAAGCATTGACGACTAATTTGGGTAATGTAGCCTTTACTACACTTGTGTTGCTTCATGTTCCATCACCCCTTTTCTTTAGATTATCTCATGCCACTTGGAAACATGGTAATATTGTAATTTCACAATATCTGCTGTCTTTTGGATGGTGCTGCAGTTTTTTGTTCCTGTTTCCTTTTACAACTAGCAGATTATATCCGGAAAACACACTTTATATTCTGATAAAGGAGGAGGAGTGTAATCCTGGTCCAAATGAAGTCAGTGGCAAAACTCCCATTGACTTCATTAGGGATAGAATTTCACCCCATCTTGTGCTGCCTTGCCTAAAAAAGGAGAAGAGACCTGATGTAAAGCCTATTGTAGTCAATGGAGAGATTCCCAGGATTTTAATGGGCCTGTATTTGGTCCAGCATGAGGTTATTCAGTCACCTTTGAATTTTACAGGAATATAACACTTGTGTTGCATTCTCAGAGGACTAATAATCTTACTCTGAGTTAGATAAATTTCTACACATTTCTTCTCCTAAAGCTAAGAAGTCCTTTCCTTTTTTTCTTTTCCTTTTTCCCCAGTTTCTCTTTTCAGACACTGTTTTGCCTTATGGTGATTCTAAATCATCACAAAACAGATCAACACAGAACAATGAGCAGGATATATAAGTTTGGGTTTATAGATTCCAGTTCCATGAACTTTGATTTAATAAACTTACCCCTCTTTTTTTAGCAGAAAGCACAAAACATGGGTGGGTTGGCGCATTTGAAACCTGGTTCTGATTCTGACCTACATTTAAAAGCTAAATTTGAGTCTGATAAAGTTTTAAAAACACTGGTAATATGAAAAAGATGCTTCACTGTTGCCTTTGTATTTTTAACCTTTTTTCCTATTAAAACTGTAAACAGTTTTATATTATTGCAGTGAATTCTTCTCTAATTTACTCCAGTGTAAATCCAGAGGAATGTTTCTGAGGGTAGGGGAGCTGCTCTGCACTCACACTGGGGTGGGTGACGGGGACTCTGCCAGGCTGTTTCCCCTTCCTCCCCCTCCTTTCACCATTTGTCTTGGGTAACCTGAGACAAAAAGTGTCATTAAATGCTGCACTGGTTCCAGTGATGGTTGGTTGTCTCTGCCATTCCCCATCCCTGTGGCTGTGAGTATTTAAGTTCCTGCAATATCTAAGAACCAGAAAAGGTCAGGCTAAAAAAAGCCTTTCTGGTGGATTCTGTTTACCTCCTAAAAAAATATGACTATTTATTTTCATTTTTGCATTGGAAGAAAAACAAAACCTCAAGCATTTTATGAAAAGCTTTCTGTGGGCTGAAACATCTGGTTTTGCCTCAAATGTCAGGGCCTGATTTGAATCTCTTGCATAATTTTTGATAAGGCAGATGGACTGTCTCCTTCTCTCTCTCTCTCTCTCACACATACACACATGCAGACATTATCTGCTTGGATTTCAGAGACTTTTGTGTCAAACATTTTTCTTAATTTGAAGGAATTTTATAAAAAGTATTTTGTTCCATTTAAGAAATTAGCTCTATGTTAATGTTTGTGAAGAGTTAGTATCAGGAGTGTTTTCAGTTTCTTGAATAATGAATTCAATTTCAGCAGAGAATGGATTTTACTGACTTTCACTCCAAAAGAAAAGATGTTCTGAGAAAATCTTATATCTTTTCAATTTTCCCCCTTTCCCTTCCACATTTTTACTTCATAGTTTTCCTCACAATGATGTATAAAAAGAGTGAGCATACAAGTGGGTGTTTTCTAGGTTTTGAGCTAAATCACAGTTTCTCATTCACTCTCTGTGCAGATGAAAAGCACAGATCTGTCGTCCTTTGGCTGATAAATACTTGTATCCTTTATTGATCTAAGCATCAGTGCACATTATTACAGTGGGATTCATCCACAGTGGGATTCATTACTGTGGGATTCATCAAGTCCAGCTGCACAGACCTGAGGGTGTATCTGAAAAAGGAAATATTCCCCTGGAGCTCTCAGAGGATTAGGTATCTCCAGCACATAGCCCTGACTTCTGTAGGATAAAGGAAATAGTCTCTTGAGGGTGGCTCCTTCTCTCTCTGACCCTAAAGGGAATGTAGGGATTAGTTCAGGCTTTGACACCTCAATCTTAGACATGTAAACTATGGCAGATAAATCCTGCACAAAGTCCTTGGAAATGTTAATTGGCTTCCTAGAAGAATCAGCTTAAATCTTCCACTCGATGGAATGATATTGTTTATTTAGTTACTATATGAAATTCTTACAAACATGAAATTGCAAACTAAAGATCCTTTGTGCCTCCTGTGGTTTCTTTTTAGAGATAAGCCCACTCTCTTTATGCGCACTCTATAAGCTAATTTTAAGCATTGTGACTGCTTTCTTCCGCCTCAGGAAAAGAAATCCTTCTGGAAAAAGTTGCAATGTGATCCAAAGTCCAAGTCTTTACATAGACTTCAGTGACTTTTGAATTATGAACAAAAGTGTTTGGCATTTTTTTCAGCATAAAACCCCAAAGTGAATTTTTCCATTATTCAGAAGATACAAGCTGTTGTCAAGTGTTAAGAACATTGTGATTTTTAACTGAAAACTAGTGCCATTAATTATATTGGGAGGGTTGGTTGGTTTTTTTTCTCTTCTACCTTCATATGTCTAGTAGTTGATAATTGTTCATTAATAACAATCAATGCACATCTGTAGGCAGCAGGATTACATCAGAAATGAAAGCGTTTTTTTTTTCTTTCACAGATTAGATCCTGGTTAGAAACCAATAAACAGAAAATAAAATTCTCCAAGATATTATTGGGCTAATCATCTGTTTCTAATACTGCATAGCAAAAAAAGTTGACACGTTGTTTTCTAAACCAAAATAATTGTTTTCTTCTTTTAAAATCTCTTTAAGGCAAATGTTCCAAAACCCTAGGCTGTATTTACATATTTTTTAGCAGCTTTCTGTAGTTAATTTTTGTCATGTTATCAGCACTACCTTCTGCAGTTAATTTGGCGTGCAGAGAGCTGTGATTAATGGGCCTTTCCTATAGCATTAATTTTCAGCCACAGCCCCTCCTTGCCCTTTGGTGTTATGTTAATTACTGGAAAAGAACCATGAAATCATGTATGGCACAGAGCTGTGGTGTGGGGAACAACAACAGTGAGGGCCCAGGTTCTGAGATGTGTCTGAACAGCAGAATGCATCTGATCCAAAGGTGTCTGATCCAGCTAACAAAACCAAAAATGTGAGGGCTTCTAGGGTTTAGGCAGTTCTGGTTTATTCTGAACAAGTGCTCCATCTTACCATTTTCCTTTGTCAATGGTAACATTTTGGTAGTTCTGAAGAAAATTACTAGGCACTTCTTTTCAGTCCTTGGGAGGACACTTAATTTGAAAACACTTTCCTCAGCGGATTGTCTGCCTGGTCTGACTATAAGGGCTGTTGGTCCTTGATCCAAAACCAGCTGGAGTCATTGCAGTGAGTTAAGCTTTACATCTACTCTGTTCCTATAGAGAAGATAGTCCTAAAATGGTCACCTCTGGAGAAGTAATTTGCTGTGTTAAAAATACCTAGGAACATTACTTAATAATCCTGTGAGCAAACTGCTAGATTAGCAAACCAAATAATTTAGTGATGAGGCCAGAATTATTATTTATTGCTACCAAATAAATGTGAATATGATAAGCTTTAGTAGAAAATTATTTTCTTTAACGTGGGGAAGTATCTTACGTCTCCATTAATTTAAAAAATCCTCCCCACCAGGCTGTTTGGAAAAAGGGGGAAAGAATGGAAGATCCTACTTTTCCCTGTTTTTGAAACTGCTCATAGAGGCAGAAAAAAGTGCTAGATGCAACAGGAAGAGACTAAAGAGGGAGGAGGCAGGTGGTGTAACCTGCTCTTCCATGGGCTGTGGCAGTGGTTTGTGCTGAAGCTCTCAAGCAGTGGCCAGGACCCAGAACTCACCTGTTTTACACACAAATAGCCCTGCTTGCTGGGCTGGGGAGTCACACTCATCAGTGCCCACATTGTCCCCACAGGAGCTCCTGCCCCTCTGAGGCATCTGGCTGGGCCTGAGCTGCAGGGTCCAAGTGAATTGCCAGGTTAGCCTGAGAGGTGATGGCCCCTGGGTGGAAGGGGTGGTGAGGGGCAAGGCAGATATGTCAGGAACTTGGCAAGGCTTACAACACCCCTAAGTGACATCAACAGCAGGTTCATCCTCCTCATTCTCATCAGGAGTGGCCTTGTGAGCTGGTAAAAGACTGGTGTCACCTGCAGATGGGGGAAAACAGGAGAATAAAGAGAAGGAAGTAGATAGTACATTGTAAAATGCTGTGACTTTGTACCTTTTCCAGTTTAAGTGCTAGACTTGCCTCTCTGAAGCCAAGAAGTATCATTTCAATCTCTCCCACTGATGACATAAGACTGCTGCATGACACATAGTCTTTATAAAGCATCAAACATCTAGCAATGTGATAGTTGTTTTTATCACAATGCTCCCAACAAACGACACATGCTGTTAATATGAATCTATCTTTCAGCAGCAGATATTTCAGGCACAGTTAGTAACATAATCTCACAATGTTGCCCTAATAGAGTATGCTGCAGATGTGAATCTTGCTGGAGTGTATTCTTTCTTTGGTTATTTTCTTGTAGTTCTTGGCTTCAGTGGGACACTTACCCATGTACTGTGAATGTGCTCAGCCTTGTTAATCTTTGTCTTGAGTCTGGTCTTTGTTAGCCTAAGTTTGTAGAGGCAGAGATGCTGGAAGAGCACTGCAGGAAATGGCATGGGCTGAAGGGCAGTGTGGAGGAAAGGGGAGCAGCAGGGCTGACCAAGAAATAAAATGGGAGAGTAGCAAGGCTGTGGTGCTGTTATACCCTCCTTAAAGGGTGTATAAGACATTGGAGTGGGATTAGGGGTGCAGCATTCCCAGGGCAGGGGAATCCCTGGGCCTCTGGTACAGCACTCCCAGGGAGCCTACACTGCTCCTGAGGGGCTGCAGGGCACGGCCACAAGTCACCCATGTCCATGTCCCTTCGTGGTGTCTGCCCTGGCACACCAGCAGTGCCAGAGCTCTTGTCTTGGCCCTGAATGATGGTGTTTCTGTCCTTAAGATGTCAGAGCTGTCCTTGGCATGGGTTTGGCTTGGGCTTACTGAAAGTCTCTCGTACTGTTCCCAGAGTCAGCCTGGGCCAGGGACAATCAAAAACGTGGTCTGGATACGACCTCCCTATTTTAGAGGCCAGGAGAGTTTAATAAAAGCATGTGGCCATGTTATGACAGCATGCTTCTGCTCCCAGAGCCAGAGAACAGGGCCTGGAGCTGCCTGGTTTATTGGTGGGGATGTAGTCATTGTGTCTGAGAGCCTTCTGCAACTGGGAGGCTCTTGTTTCTTCTACTGTGATGCAAAGAGCATATGAAATAAGAAAAAAACAGGCACTGATTACAGTTTAGAAAAGATATATTCTTTAAAAGTTGCATTTTGGCTAAGTAGAGAGCAAGGCAGAAAAATTTAGATGTCAGAAGAACTCAAAGAAAGGTGGATCTTGAATATTAGACAATAAAATTTTACATGTATGTAAAAAGTTAAGAAAACTACAGAAAAGTAGAAATAACAGAAAGTCAATGTATAAAAGTCTACATGTTTGATAAACGAGATCTGGAAGATTTTGTGGAATTTCTGGTTAGTTTTACATATTCATCTCAATATACACATGAACAGGTATAAAAGTGTTAAGCCAATATTTATTAATTCCTAGCTTTACCATATGTATGTTTTCCTCTGTTAGTAACTCCACTAATTTAAATGGAATTGATTTAATATAAGATTGGCAGGGCACATTGTTGAATTGTACACAGAAATGCTTACAGACTACTCTTAGGTTTGTTGTCACAATCCTGGTAATTGTTAATTCTTTGAATATGAAATTAATAATATTTTACTATTATAGGTTCATTAAATCCTCTGCATTTGTTAATCTCACTCTCTGTGTAATCCTAATTCAGATCTGTTTCCAGTATATGCCTCTGTTGTCCAAGTCCTAAATGTATATAACACACGGTTTTATACTCAGTTATTTGGAAAAAAACCCCACCAAAATGACTTCACTATTGTGGCCTGAGAAAATAGTGTTCTTACAGATGCCTGTAACTATCAGTCAGGAACATTTATGTTGACCAAAATACTCAAATAATTGGGTCATTGCTGTATTGCTCCAGTTCTGTTGTAAAACCTGACCATGGTGTTACTCTGACAACCCTGAAGGCATAGCCATGATATGGTCTGGCTGTTGAATTTGTCTTATTTTGCAAAGTGAACCACCAGGACAGGAAGGCCGGTAAAAATAATAATGATTTCTCAGAGTCTGAAAGTTTGGACAGTGCTTCTAAGCTGTCCTTACCTTCTCACATCTCCTTGACCAGGATGGACAAGGAGCCTGCTCCCTGCAGGCTCCAGTCTGGGTTGCCAGACTTTGTCCTTCTTCCTGCCAATATTCCCTAACCATCTGATTGAGGCACATCTTTAATTTTTCTCTTCTTTTGGTGAATTTGAAAACTCATTTGATGTGTCCTGTGTGTGTTTGTGGGTGAGAACACTGAGTGTGTTGAAGCAGCAGAAAGGAAAGGGTTGATAGCATTAACTTGCAGCTATGGAGGAGTCACTCTCCTGGGCTTGAGGGGTAACACTGCTCTTGGGCTCCCAAGTGGCTCGATGAGGCAGGCTGGTTTGAGACTTTATGCCAGTGAGCATCTCTGGCACATGGAGCCACAGATGAGACAGGGGACAGGCTGGGCTGCAGGGGCACGTGGATGACACCCAACAAATGTCTTCTCCAGCAGAGCTCATCTACTCTGCACTTTCAGCTCACACCAACTAACTTGAAACAGAGCCCAAAGGAAGCAACAGAGATTTGCTGACCAGAGTTCAGAGCACATCTTTTCCATGACACCCATGAGGCCCCAGTCCCAAGCATTTCAGGGAATAACTGTTTTCCCTTCTGCTTCTGCTCTTCAAATCTGGTAATTCAACATTACGCTCTGCCACAGACCTGAATGAGAGCAAAAGTTTAATCATTTCCATACTGCCTCTGCTCCAGTCAAGAGTTTAGCCTGAGCCCATTTGAAAATAAAATGGTGAAGAGAAGACTGTTGTCTTAAATACATTTTAGTTGGTGCTGTGTATTAGAAAGGAGAAAAGTGAGAAGCTGCAAAGCCCCTTCAAAGGCAGGCTGGTAGAGTTAGGAAGTTTTCTTTTTGCATAGAGAAATAATGCTCAGTCAAACACCTACAGAGTGTAATTGTACATGACAGTCCATGTCAGAGTTCAGCAATGAAAATTGAAGTAAATATTTTTTGTTTTTCAAGCTGGAAATCATGCATCAGCCTAATGAGTAACAGGTTGTGTGTTTGTTGTGTTGTGTTTCTGTTGGTAGGGAGGACAAGCTCTTTTGTTCTCACCATTTTGTGCTGGCTTGGGTCTCTAATGCTACCATCACATTGACTTTGACAGATTCAGCTGGAAAACCAGACACATTTAACTAGTGGTGCCCAAATACCAGCTGTGTGATATGATTCACTCTGCGGAGGAGGAAGAGGATTGTTTGTTTAAGTCACTGCCTGGTTCCTGCCTGAAGGACGCCTGCTGCAGAGGAGGTTCCACCTGTTGAATCTACACAACCTGTTCTCTTTCTAAAAAAGTATTTTTGACATTTGTCACATGCACACATGTGCTGTATAAATGAACTGACATCTGCCTTACACACTTTGAATTATAACCACGCCGTGGTGCTATTAATTGTTTTTGCTATGAGTTTGCTCAGTAGTTTGATCCTCCAGCACAGTCCCAAAAAACAGAGGCAATTCTTTTTGAAGCACAGTTTAGAAAAATATGTATTTATTTCAGAGAGGATGTGAAAATACTTTGAACTTTAAAAGACAATCTAATTAAGTAGTCAGGAAATGTTACTTTCATGTCTTCAATATATTTGGATCCTCTAAGAGGCAGTTTTGCTAATTTAGTGTGCTGGGTGACTGAGGAGGTTAGAAGACATATTAGGAATCAAATATGGCATGATTTTGGTGAATGGGGAATGTTTATTCACTGTTTATCATAAAACAAAACTTGAAGAGACTTCTGTGAAGGTTATGGGATGGCAAGTTCAAAATAAACAGTGCATAGTTAGAGTGCGGCACTTATAATCTTGAAAGTTTATGTGAGTTAAAGAAAGTAATTACATGAATTAATGGAAAAAGAGTACTCAAAGGCTAATAACATGAAGAAATAATCTCCATCTTAGGAAGTCCTTATGCCTCTGATTACTGGCAGCAGGAAAGGAATGCCAAGAGAGGCAGCAAGAATCCTTTCTCCTACTCTGCAGTTTCTCAGTCATCCTCTATCACTCACAGACCCAGACCAATTTTTGTGCTCTTGCAAAATGAAGACTATAATCACAGCACTGAATATAAACTGGTTTTAAAGCCCTAACAAGTAGATCCTAAATTTGGGGTACTGACACTGCCAATTTCATGTTCTATATTGTGAACAGTTGGTTCACACAAAATTTGTGATTTAAATTTTCTTATGTTTCTCCATAATTTTATGTTGATACTAAAAAACTCCATATTAAGTAAGGTGATTTTTAATATTATTCTGTTGTTAAAATAGATACCTTGAGAGACTAATCACTTTGGAATTTAAATAATGGTGAAAGATTCTTTCTATACTTTATGGCATTGTAGTAACTTATCACCTGACAAGAAGAACAGAAGATACATATGCAGTTAGTTTGCTTCTTTTATTCTTATATCTTAATGTAATTTGCAGAAGAAATTGTCTTTTTTGAGTTTAAAAAATAAGAATTATGCAATAATGGATGTTGAATAAATATTATAAGCTTCACAATATCTTTAAGTTCAACTGTATTAACCAGTGTACAGAAGGTCTGACTTCCAACTGGTCTTCAACCTGCAGTAATGGATCCTATATACCCCTTGCCTTACACACACATACACATACTATAAGTGTTCATGTGTGTAAGTTCATAGAGAATTTTTTTTATATTTACACTATGCATTTATGAAGGATATAGAAATGACACATAAATTACAAACCTGAAAAGAAAACAAAAAAATATTGCATGTCAAAGGAGGACAACGGTGCTTTCCTCTCATCATAGAACCGAGTTTTTAAATAAAAATGATACATTGTTAGACCTCTCCTCAATGTAATAATCCCTTGACTTTTTTCTTCATAACGAAAGGCTTATTGAAAAAAAGTTGTCCCAATCCCTTAACTTTTTCACTACTTCTTTTGACAGATTTGTTATTACAGTTTCTATCAGAAAACCCTCCTTCTATGGATCTTATAATGGGAAATGTGTCTGTTAATATGGCAAGTTATATTTGGAGACAGCATGCACAATACTTAATGCCAGAACACCAATACGACCCATCTGCCCAATATGTAAAGTATAATAACACCATTATGAAGTGATGATATGTTTACATACCCTTGTAACAGGATTAAAGTTTTCTTAATTGTCTCCTGCTTGAATCTAATGTAATGTTTTTGGTGTGTCCTACAGAATAATATTGAAAGAATGAACAAATCAGTGGCGGAACCTTCTGAGATTTGCCTAATTACAACTCAAATTGTTCCCATATTGGAAATTACATGCATATAATGCCTTTTGGGGCACAGAGTAGAAGAAGCATATGAAGGTCAGCCAACAGTATTCTGCATTCAGTTCTGTCTTCATGAACTTTTAAAATGTCTTTTTCATGCAATGAGACACATTAATTTACTAGAAACAGATTTCAGAATTGTTTTATCCCATTTTGGAAGGCTTATTTCTGCAATCCCCATGAACCTGCCGAGGAAAACACAAATTGAAATTGTCCCAAATTTAGTTAAATCACCACAAATAGAAATCACTCAGCTAGGTCATGTGCAGTATTAGAATGCTGCTGCTGCATTTCAGGTATGTGGTTCGAGGGCTCTCAAGAGGTTTAGAGACCTTCAACCAGATCTTGACCCATGCATCATTCAAAACAGCCCTGTGACATGCAGGGGTGTCTTGGGCAGGTCAAGAAGTACCAGCTGCATCCAGGTGTGTGTTCCCATGACACTGTTGCATGATTATCATAGGTGAATGTATGGCAGGTTTTTCTTTTCATTCCACTTCAGCCTTTTTTACAGCACAGCTGCTTGTTAACCAGCATGATGACTTATTACTGGCCCAGAAGTGCAGCATCACTGAGCAGAACTGAGTATCTGGGAGCACAGATACTTGAAGAATGACTAAATCTTTGGGGAATACCTTAAAGATCGGTGAGGTCTTCCTGAGCTATTGATAATGGCTCATGTTTCAGGACTTCATTGACTTGATTACTTCAAGTCAAAAAATCCCTTGGCAATCTGCTTCAAAAGTTCAGTACAGTTTTCATTGTGGTATTATGCAATAATTCTAGGTATTGCAAATCATACAAGTCATTCAAATGTTAGCATCTATATATTATTTTAAGTAATATCCCAACACCAGTATTCTAGTAAAACCCCAGTTTCATTCGATGCTTAGTGACACTGCCAAGTATCTGAGGACTTACATGTTAGAAACAGTCTCTGTACCATCCTGCAGCAATAAACTAAACAACATGCTCAAGAGCTGGTTGCCTGGGTTGCTTTAAAATAAAATACATCTGCTTGAAAGGTGTCTTACTTCTGCTTGCTTCAGAAGTAAGACAATGGAAAGAAAAGGAGTAGATATAGTCCGTGATGGATATGGGTCAGAAAAGGATCTGGGAAGGTTGTCCTGCTACAGAGAATCCATCTGGGGCATCCTCTTTGGTAATACAGTTCATTTATTGTAGCTTAGGATCTTTTACTTTCAAATATGAGTTTTGGCATCAGTTTTGTTCATTGGTAGCCTTTTTCCTTCCAAAATCAGTGCTGAAACCCATTCTAACTGGAAAGAAGAAGAAAAAAAATCATTTGGCAATGCTCCGTGACCTTGTTTTGCTCTGCTTGCAGGGTACAAATGAGAGCTGTGGGTTGTTTTTGTTTTTTTCTGAAAATATTGCTTACTTTCTTTCAGCTCACTGGAAATTTAGGGATTTAGAGAGCCAAACTGGACTCCTTGCGTGGGTGAGAAGGGAAATGGAAATGTAATTTTTCAGGGTGAACAGCATTTTTGACGTGCTGTGATGGACTTGTGCTTGCATATCTTGTGACCTCGGGTACCAGGGGTTTTCACACTGCATCGTTACCATACAGATGATGGAGCAACATGAGCTGGTCCTAGAACAGAGTCTCAAACTTGGAGTCTACCACTTCCAAAGATTTCTGCCTCATGCTCNATGAGCTGGTCCTAGAACAGAGTCTCACCACTACCAAAGATTTCTGCCTCATGCTGTTACTCAGAAACAGCAGTTTAGACCTCCTATACACCAAAGCCTTGCAGCCTTACAGAGCTTTGGAGCCTTGCAAAGGTTTAGGTTTTGTCTTGACCTGCTCTGGCAGGGAGCAGTGGGCAGGGAGTGTGTGGTCCTACCCGCAGCTCAAGTGTGGATAGCATTAGGGTTTGGACTCGGTCCCACGACAGGGTAACTGCAGCCAGACTCCCTGGGGTGCTCTGGATGTTTTGTGCTGAACCTGTAGTGCAGTCTCACTCTCCAGCCAGCGGATCTGGGCACATCACATCGGCTGAGTCGGTGCTCTCAGACACGGAGCGCTGGCGTGGAGTCCCCAGTGTCATTCTCCTCCCAGATTTTGGCTGCATGACATGAACACCTTCACATTGCTCCAGTTCATGGTTTGGCCCCATTGCTTGCCACCAGCTAAAGCAAGATGACTTCTTGCTGCCTCATCAGTGGCACTAACCTGGGTTTAATGGGTCAAGATACGTTGTATGCAGGGCAGGCAGGACCATTTCCAACATGGAAAAAGTTCATTAGCAGTGTTCTTTCTTTCTGGAGATTTTGTATATATAATTTTGCCCCTAGTGAACCTTGTAGCTGCAACAAATGCTTGCAGTGTAGTGGGTGCTATCTCAGATAATCATCTTTATTAGCAAAATCAGATCTCACAGCTCTCTTTGGCTTGGTTCAATGCAAAGGAGCATTAGCAATTTAAGTTTAGTCTGAGCTAGTTGCCTACATGGGGATTGCCAAGTTTATGTGCATGCTTCTGTGTAATTATAATTATGAAAATTGCTCTTCAGCTTGTGAAATGGTGGATTTTTGCAGGCTTTTTAGATTAAGAGGCTGTCAAATATATATGCTGTTCCAACATACAATTCCATAGCCTTTATAAAAATAAATTCTTTTGAATATAGGAATCCAAGGCTCTTGCTATACAATTATGTTATGATTTAAATAATATTCATGTGAATTATGGTAATGCCAGTTAAGAAAAACTAAAGAGATTTTATGATAAATTATTGTCATAAGTTGCATTTAATTTGATATTATTACTCATTTGCAAAGGAACTCTTTTATTGTCCATCACCGTATTGTTACGAGGATGGAATCCTCAGCATAATGTAGAATTTATGGTTCACACTTAAAATTATGTACAGAAGAGAGATAACTTTAATTTAAACTAGTTATTTTGGGTCTTTAGGGATGCCAATCCGTAGCAAAATATTCAGGTATGCTTTTGGCTGATGTAACTTTAAAGAAATAATGCCAAGGTTTCACAACATGATTTCTTGTCTGGTCTTTTGTGTCAGAATGGAGATAAAGTTGGTGCAAAGTGTTCATTACCAATACCAGGACCATCAGTCCCTTTAAAATATTTCTACCAGAAATAAACTTGATCCAGTAAAAAGCAGTGGGTCTATTCAGCCTGTGCTACTCTGCAGGTTGGAGGGAGAATCTCAATAGTCTTTAAGGGCTCAAAAGCTATGAGCAGAAGTAACTAATTTGGAGATGTAAAATGCATTACAGGTTAATTTCCATACATGTTTTTCATTAATGCAAGAAAGAGCCATCTTCCTTTCTCTCTGAGTAAAGCTGTCTGCAGAACAACACAAAAAATACAGCAAGAATGTGTAAATAGTGAAAAGGTTGAACATGGTGAGCTGAAGTTCTGAACACTGGCAGTCTGCAGGGAAACCTGAAATGTGCAGTCTTGAATGGCCATGAATCTACACTAATTAACAAAGGCCAGGACCGTGCACTAATGTGAGTTAGTTACAGCCCACTGAATCCAGCCACAGCAACACCTGTCTTTAATATATAGAAAGAATAATTGTCATGAGGGACTTGAATCCAGGATGCAATGATGGAAGCTCCACTTCGTGCAGAGGGTAGAAAAGCCTCTAAAAATGATGGATGATAGATGACGGTTTTCTAACACAAAGCATACTGGGTTTGACAATGAGTAATTTTATGTTGGATCTTGTTCTGATGGATATAAATGAATTAAACACTGTGCAGCAGCCTTTAGTGGCTATGGGTCTGATGATCACAATCTGATTGTAAGTAATATGTAACTTATACTTAATATATTAAAAGAGAACAGTCCCAACAACTAGCACATTTGTGAAAGTTAGGGAGAAGTGATGAATAAATTTTGTGGAGGTTAGGGAGAAGTGATGAATAAATTTGCCTAGAAGGAAAATTGGAGATGTAAAACTCTGAATGAAAGCAGGGAGTTCCTCAGCAAGAGTTTGTTATTTGGCTCGTAGGTCTTGATTCCACATTCATAGGATTTTTATTTATTTAATTAATTTGCTAGAATAAATTCTGGTCCAGGGGAAAAACAAGGCTATAATCATCCCCAAATATCTGACATGTAGGGAAACAATAGAGATAGTTGTAAACAACTTGTATAAATTAGAAATTGTGGTATTGTTAGGAGAAATAAAACTTATTACAAAATCCCTGTTTACAGAACAGGGATAAGAATATTAAGAGCAGAAGAAACCTTTGGGAGGAGTTAGGCTTGATGCTGGAGCAAGCAGACAATACTGACAGTGATGAAGTAAAAAAGACAGAAGTAATAAGGATTGCTCATCTCCATTTGGAAATATATACTCTGACATACTTTATCACCTTCCTAGCTCATCAGCACTGAAAGAAAACAATAGAGATCTGCTAAGGATAAACATTTTTATATCGTCTGTCTTGGCTAACTTGCACTTAAGAATCCTGAAGGAGTTGGCTGAGGACATCTCTGTTTCACAGATGTTCATTTTTAATAAGTCCTGAAATCTTGAGGAACGTCCAGAACAGAGAAAGATTTGCAATATTGTGCCAGCAAAAAAACAGCAGAAATGAGATGATTCAGACAGCTGTAGGCTGATCTACCTGGCATCACCTTCTCATCAAATAGTGGGCAGTCTGGGACAGAATTCTGTTGATAAGAAATTAGTTTTCACATGAATGTATCCAAAGTCTGAACAAATGGTTTAAGTAAATAAGATGGGGTTTACTTTTAGGAATTACAAATTAAGTTGATTTTGGTGACAGCACAGCCAGAGCACATTATGGACAGTTTTGATTGTATCAAGTGTTATTCTGACTAAAGGGCCAGCACTGCATGATATCAACAAGGTGAACTCAGAGTCTGTTGTGATTCACATGACAGAATTTCAAAGTCTTGTCAGTGGATCCCTTCATTAAATATAAATGCTTTCAATAGAGCTACAGAATCGTGGCTTTTGCTTCCAAAGCTGTGTAAATCTTCCCTCAAAGCTGTGGAAGTAAGTGTGGATCTCTCCCTGCGGACATTTCTGAAAGACACAAATACTGTCAAAGTGATTTCTTGTGATGATTACAGAAGGTAATCCAAGTAATTTGGTACAATAAAAAAATGATTTAACTGAGCCAGAGATAGGAAGATATTTTTTCTCTTTGTTCTGTTCTTAGTTCCAGACTATTGTTTCTGAAAGGAAACGTGATGAGTTGGGGATTTTGGAAAAAAAAAATCAATAAAAAACCCCAAACTGTAAGAATGCTGGAGAAAAAGACTTTTGGTGACAGAATTAAAGTAAAAGAGCAGGGGGTTTTTATTAACAAAAAATTTAAAGTTTAAATGGGATGGGAACATTAATGATAATTTTTTAATTGGAAAAAGCTGCTTTGTGGGATCAAAGTTCTGTCAATTTTTTCTTTCATTTGGCCCTTTTTTTTTTGGAAAATGTTAATATAATTCATACTAACATTTTTGAAACCATAAAAGCCATTTTTTTGCTTTAAAATGGCTTTTTTTTTAATTGAAATGTAAGATAATCCTCGTAATAGGCAGTTATAAAAACAGAAAATGGCATTTTCTTCCCATCTGAGAATCCAAAAGTCCAAAGAATTATGAAAATTTTGGTGTTCTTGGAATTTTATTGGTGAGCATTTTGAATATCTTAGATGGAGAAGATAGCTGTTTTGGGAAAAAAAAGATCAGAACATCATTCTATTTCATAAGAGAAAGATTACTTGATTATAGAATATGAATAATTTCAAACAGGAATAGAGTACGAGGAGAAAAATATGAAAATAAATATTTACATAAGAAAAAGCTGATCTTTTGAACAATGCAGCCATAGCAATTTAACTTATTATTTCTATATTGAATTTATAAGACTAAAATTTATCTAAAAAGAGCCAGTTTTGAATCCACGTCTTCAAGTTAAAGTATTCCATCATTTTCCTTGGGAGATAATTTCAGTGATCAATGATTCATACTTTTAGCAAGATGCACTTCTGCTTTGAAAATATCTGTCTCTTGCATTCTACTCTTGACTCTTATGAAATTATCTTGTTAAAGTAGTCCTTTAAAACCTGTTGGTTTTCCTTACCACATGAATTTTTATTTATCATAGTCAAGTTTCCCCTTCAACTAGCCATGCCACACAAAAAGGCAATCAAAACTGAAAAGAAGGCTTTATGCTAAATCAAAGACCCATGTCCAGGTTTTGCCTAAAGAGAAATTTTATTTGAAACTTTGTACTTCCATTCCAGCTGTCAAAAATATGGATCCATAGAAAACAAAGGTATGACAGACAGACCTCCAAGGGTCATTTTGTACTGTGGCTCAAGGCAGAATCAAATAAACTGGTGTCATTCCTGCCAGATGCTTACCTAACCTGCTCTTAAAATCCTCCAGGGATCCTATGGGCTCCTTAGGAAATCGGTTCCAGTGCTTCATTATCCTTACCATTAGGTAATTTTCCATAATATCTGATGAGTCTTCCTCAATGCAGTTAAAGTCCATTACTTTTCACTCTTGAACACAAGAAGAGCAGATTATTGCTGTCCTTGTGCCTCAGACTTTCCACTGTCTTTGGTTGTTCATTTCTTGAACCTCCCCTGTACGAAGCAATGATAGACTTGGCTTTCCTCAGACTGCTCCAAAGGAATGCACTTATTAAAGCCTTGCTAAGGCTCTATAGACTATTGCTTACATTTCAAATGTGTTCCTATTGCTACATGGCCTTTCAGAAGCTGTTCAGACAGTGACCACTCTTCTTAAACATAGAGAGTATGATCTCTTCAGAATGTTCATTTGATGCTGTTGGAGTACATTTATGTTCTTGTACTGTACACATTATCAAGGCTACAAGCCTTTATAGATTTGAGATATAACAAAATTTAGTTCAGACCTGTCAGCCCAGCTTTCCTTCATTGTTGAAGTCTGATGTGATAGTGACCTTGTTTTTTTGGAAACATATTTTTCACATTTGAAAATGTCTGTCACAGTTTGGAGCATCTCGCTAGATTACATCACAGTGGCATGCAACACACAGGAAATCTGAAAAATATGCTGCATTAAACTGCCCTTAAGGAAACTGTGGTATTCAAAATAGAATATGTTTTAAATCTGACTCGCTTGTTTGTACAACTGGCCCGTGCTACGTAAGCCCCGTTACAACTTGGAGGTCGTGGGCAGAGACCAGGTATCCCCTGGTTTTTGGGTAAGTTCACCCAAAACACCATGCACTCTGTTTTGAGGTGAGGGGAGCTGGGGAGGTTGGTGTTTTAACCTGAAATGAATTATTTGCCAAACTGTCTGATTGATAATGGAACTGGGATACAAAAGAATGAGACATTTATCATCTGAACTCAACTCAGTTTAGTGAGACTTTATTGACACCAGAACTTCTCTAAGATCTGCCAAGGAATGTTAATCACTGTGCTATCTGTCAAGAGGAAAGGGATAACTCAGTATAGAAAGAGCCCTTTATTAGAGTGCAGATAAATATAAGTGTAGATAAAACCAGTTATACTTTGTTATATTCATCAGGGACTGCTCCCTTTATGAAATTTTACTTATTGTTGGCAAATGATTGATGTACTTGTTTTAAGTAATAATTTCATCACATATCCTTCTTTAACAAGATATTGAGAAGGCACTGTGACTCTCACTTGATTTCAGAATTCAGCTGTATGTAGCTGTGCCCAGTTTGCCACCCTATTTAGCCTCGAGGGGAAATGCAAAAGTACCTTTCCCCTGCATTCCCTTTCCTTCCCCTCTCCTCCTCCTCCACTGCTCTCACCTGCACCCTGCTCCATTCCCATAAAGTGAATGTGATTACAAGATGCCTTTGGCTGGGCTGCAGTATATCACATTTCTTTAAGGGGACAGCAGCCTCTCTCCTAGGGTGACTAGTCTGAAGCCATTCTGGTCTGTTCCAGGGCCCTAAATTTTCATAATGTGAATAGCAAAACCAAAAATAACATACAAACAAAACCAGCCAAAACCCAGAAAGGTTAGTATTTTGTATCCTTTTCTTTTGAAACTAGCTCACTGAGCAGGTTGAGTTAGTTTCAATCAGTTTCAAACGTTTTGTGTTTCTCATTCTTTAGGAGAGAAGTGGACTGTGGCCAGGTTTTCCTATCACAGCCCATCTGTGTTATGTGCTAGGGAGACAAAAGAAAAGATTAAAGATGTTACTGTGTAAAAGGCTTTATATTTTGGAGGTGGAGAATAGAGGAGGCAGGGAGGACAGAAAATTATTTCCAGTTGAAGACTGTAGTTAAAAATTATCATCTTTTGTTGGTTTCAGTTGTCTGGGGAGTTTGAGATGAATGATGTTACAAATTGCTGATCGGATGTGTCAGAATTAATTTCTTCTTTCCACAATTTTTTTCTAAAGCTTGCTCTGGTTGAACTTTGGGCTGCTTTCCTCTGGAAATAAATTTAAAAGTGGTTTGACATGAAGGTGTAAGTATGGAAAAATGTTAGCATACTGCTATATATGTATGTACTAGAAAATAAAATTTCACTCATCAAAGGAAAACTTGACCAATGTGTCAATCCATCACATTTCCAAATGCTCCAGAGTCTTTAAATGCAAATTAAGTGCCCAAAGATATATTAAAAAGATATTTTTTCAGGTTGTAATGTCAAATACTCAAGTGCTTGGAAATTGCTCTCCCATACAATGTGAATTAAAATCTCATGTGCATATGAAGCTGTCTCTAATTGCATGGTCCAATATGCTTTGCTTCAGTGGGACCTTTGCCACTTTTAAGGGAGGGAGTGGTTGTTACTGAATTAGGGAACAATTATTACTTATCATACGGCTAAGAATCTACTTGAACTATGAAGTCAGAATTATTAATTTCCCCATAGTATTTTCTGCCTGTCCATGACTTTAAAATCTGGGGCTTTATATGTCCAAAATTCATGAGAGTTAGTCAACTTCCCCATACCCTTTTCAGGTACTGGGCAGCACCACCACAAAAGCTTTGAGGCACTGAGGTAAAATGTTGTATACCAAAATTTAAATGCCAAATTTGAGACACCATGAGTTTGATTAATTGCCAAATTCAACCATGTATATGACAGTTTATGTTCAAAATACAGATCTTGTTGTCTTTATTGACAGCTGTGAATCACCAGCAGAAACGAAAATCATCTGGACACTTAAACAATGAAGACTACACTAACAGCAAGTGCCTGGTAAATCTTGGAATACATGGCTTTCCTCCTATAGCTGACAAAGCCCAAAATGTTCTGCAGGATGTAAATAAAAATAAAATCTAAGAATTGTAATGCTGCTGAGAGCAAAGGTCATTCTAACCCTACTTCTTTATCCAGGAGCTATGAGAAGACTAAAATGGGGTCATGGAAGATGGAGATTTTCAAGATGATTTCATTAAAAATGAAACTGATTTTTGATAAGTAAGTTGCAAATGCAGACTTTTCTGAACCTTATTTTTGACCTTTTTTTTTCTTCCAGAGGGCAAAATCACACATCTAATATATAGAACTCTCTTTTTTGCTGGACTTCAATTTTCTTAAATAAAAAAAAAAGAAATCTTTGCTTCATTGAAACAGATTTCGGATATTTTTGCCCTTATTTTTGTTTTTCAGAATTGCTACCATATTAGTTGAAACTTAAAGTAAGTTTGTTATGGACACCAATTACATAGAAGAAGCAATCTAAACTATTAAACTACAGTGGAGAGCCATTGAAGTGGGAAATAAAAATGGGAAATCTAGGGCAAGTTTCTAGGCTGTGTCACCAGACACACAACTATTCAGAGTCTAATCCAGAGCTGATTGTGACAATGCATGGCCCTCCTTTGAGGCTGCTTAGTTTTTATTACTCTTTCAGTTTGGAGAAATGCTGTGTCTTCCCTATTGCTGTATAACACATTTGCCTAATCATCCATTCTATCCCAACATTTTACTTAAATGGAAAAGTATCATCCAGGCTTTGCCCTTGAGACTCCTCAGCTACAGCTGGGTTAGAATGAAACAATGACTGAGTCAAGATGAGAATTTAGAACCGAGTCCAAAGCACTCACCCGTTTTCTTGCACATTTACCTCCTCCAACAGCATCGAGTGTGGCGAGGTTTTGCATTCACATCTGTGTTTCAAAATGCCTCAGAGGAAACATACATGGCCAACTCTAGGCCTTGTGGATTCATTTCTGGTTGCAGGTCAGTGGTTGGTTTTGACATATAAAGCACTAAGTTATGCTGCTTTTCCTGACCCAAGACACCACATTTTATGGTGCTACACAATTGGAGATTAACAGAATATTAAAGAGAGCACTGGGCATTTTCAACAAACCCTGATGCAGGAGGTCCTGAAATGGGTGATACAAGATCTGTGAGGTAAAGGGTTTGAAGTTTTGAGAATTTAAAGAGTCTTTGTTGGCAGTTCCTGGCAGGTTATCTGAAAGGTAACAGGTAAATTATTTCTTATGAATTTAACCCTTGATATTGTAACTGGACCTGCAAGAAAATTTTGCAGGGCATGGAGAAACAAAAGGCTTAATTCAGCTTGAAAAGAGAGTCACTGCAGAGAAAAATGAGAAACTTTACCAGAACTCATGTATTTAAACATGTGCTCATGATCAGCATGATTAGAGCTACAGATGTCACTGGAACTACTCACAACCTTAAAGCTAAATTAATGGTTAAACATTTGATTGTGTAGGGCATTCTGCACAAGACCAGAAGTTATGGTAAAACAGAAGAAATGAGATTGGACAAGTGACTTTAGGGTGTGAATAGCAGGTGTTTCAGAAGGGATGGATTTGTTTTTAAAGGTTTCATCTATCTCCTAAATTAAATTTATCTTAAAATTTTTGAGACTCTTTTCTCAGAAAGATACTCTTAATAGGTTTTCTCTTTTATTCTGCTTATTTTAGTGAGAAAACTCCCCTCATAATTATTTTAATTATATTTCAGTATAAGTAATGGACTGTTACTTTACTGGCAATATTTCTTGTTAAAATATCCCAGATTTAATATCAGCTTTCTCTGAAATTCTAGATATTTCAAAAGAAAATACTCTTATTTCCAAACTCCTCCATCTTCATTTTCAGAATGCTTTTAATGATGACTTTGGAACAGTTGAAAAATCAATTTTCTGGCCCTTAGAAATACTGAGATGGAAAGTTAGTCCTTCCCTTTGGGTTTCAAAGGAAGTTAAGCATTGATCTTTAGTATCATTTAAATATGGTGGATTCAGTTTTAGTGTTAAAAGCTGGTATTCATCAATCTTGGTGACTGTGGAGCCCAGCAGAGCATATCTCAGCTATCCAAGCATATGAAACCCCTGAGAGGTCAGATCTTGCAGTTAAATGGACAATTTTTCTATCTAAGATGGAAGAGTACACTTTTCAGGTGTTAATATTGCAGATTTGCACTTTTGCTGGTCAGCCATTTCCAGTGTCCTGCAGCTTTAGCTCCTCCTTCAGTTGTCTCCTGCTCCTCCATAGCAGCATTGGTGCTGTCCATATTTCCCCTCCCAGAAGGGGTTGCCTTTCAATTTCTGCCGTGAGCTGGGAGAGCAGGAAAGCCAAAATCACTCTGCAGCTGCAGAGAGTCAGGGTTGGCTTGGATCTGAGGAGGCACAGCCTTTCTGGCTGTATCTACAGGAGCTGGAGAAATGAATCATGGTACATTCTCTGGCACTAAGTTCAGCTTGTGTGCATGCACTGCAACTTGCTGACTTTCCCCCAAAACAAAGTGGCTGCATCCAAACTGCCTATGAGCAATGGTGCCTGGCTATGCTGATCCCTGAACCAAGCTGGCCTGGAGTCAGGGGGAATTCTAGCTGACACAGGCCAAAAGTCTGCCAGGAAGTCCTGCCAATGGTTAGCAGGATGAAGTGATGTTTGCCAGTCTGCTAGCCCTGTTGAGTTTTTTGGTGTAAATAGAGCCTCTGGAGCTCATCTTGACTTGGGAAATCCAGGCATTAAGCCATCCTCACATGTCTCAGGCAGGCAATGTTGCCTCCCCCTTCCATGCTGCTGATGGAAAGAAAGGGCAGCAGGACCCAGCACCCCTCTTCCCTCAGACCTTAAGCATACTCTCAGTCAGACATGGTTAGTGTTTGACAGCAGGACAAAGAGCTCCACAGCCTTTACCTGCACTGGTGATAAGTCAAGCCCTACATCAGTTTCCAGGATTTCAAGCCCATTAACCACCATGCCCTACTTTGCCTGACTTTCTGAAGATGAAGGTTCCTCTGAAGATCTCCTTTAAAGGCCTGTATTTCATACTGAGCTGATAATAATTCAACTCCATGGATCTCAGAATAGAACTTTGTTCATCTTCCTTATTGAGTGTGGGCTGCCTGCTGGAGGGGAGCACTTTTTGGTGCTGGGTAACCATCCAGCATAATGGCTTTTATGAATTTCGCTGGTATGTACTGTAATAACATTAATCATGATGAACTCATTTGGCACTAATAGGAATGTCATATGTACTTGTATAAGAATATTCACTGTAGTTCATCATTAATTAACTGGGCTATTATTTTAAAGTGTTACCAGACATGGTATGTAGAAATGGTTTACTTTGCAATCTCCTAGTGTTGAAATCATGTAGGCTCTTTTGCTATGGTTTATGTCAGAGAAAATCACAACAGAAAGAGCAAAGAATCCAAGACTAAGATAATAAATTTCAGCTGTATAACCTTTGGAAACAAGAATGTAGGACTTGCCATATAGGCAAAGTGCTATGAATGTTGTGGCCTATCTAGTCTGGCCTCGTGTTTCTCAGTATGTTCTGTGCCAGATACTCCAGGTATAAAAGAAAAAGAACACAAGTGGGGATTTACATTCTGAAAACCAGAATTTTAGTACATCTAGTAATTAAGCATTAAGCATTTGCTATTAGTACAAAGTTTACATGGTAGCTTTTTGCAAAGGTCACTCATCCAAATAAATATTACCAACTGTTTCCTCTTTATCCGTTACTTTTTTTGTCATGCCTAAAGAGTTCTAGAGGAACCACTTCTGTTTTAGGTAGAGTAAAAATAAAGAAATAGGCTTGGGAGGAACTGCTGGCTGCTGATGCCTCATCCCCTAATAGTCTATCCAATCTTTCTTGAGTGCATCAAAGTTCAACCTGAAATGAGGTGAGTTTCTTGCTACTGTAAGACTGTTGCAGACCCAGTTACAAACCTTCTACTTGCCAAATGTAATGTTATTTGCTGCTAATTATTTCTTGTGCTAACCCTGACTTTCCAGTTAAATAGTACTTATTCCTCTTTATGTTTACTCTTTTGATATATTTGTGGAGCAGGGCATTCTAACTTTATTTGCTAGACTAAACAAATTATGTATTTTAATTAATCTCATAAGGAAGGTTCTTCTTTTCCTCTTAATGTCCTGATGTCTTCTTTCCTCTAGTCTCCTGTCATAGGTTAACTGTCAAGACTTAAAATTGATTTGAGGTCAGTGGGACTGTGAACAGTACAGCAAATGTTGTCTTGATGCTCCTTTTGACAGTGATGTTTATGTTTCTTCATTCTTGCATGAAATACCTCTCCCTCCTTTCCCTCTACATCCTAAGTCTTGAATATTGCCTTTGAAAAATTCATCCAGATCTTTTCCATCTTATTAATTTCCAATCAATGGGCCTACAGCTTCGAGCAAATGATTTATTTACACAACTGTAACAGTGATAATCATACTCATGACTTTAAGTTGTTTCTAGGGACTAGAAAATAATCTAGAGTCTATGAGATTTTTGTAAAGTGAACAAAAATCAGAATTTGAATCAGCCTCACAAGCTGATTCAAAATCACAAGTTAGACAATTAACCTGAGTTAACCAAGAATTTCACCCTCTTGAGTGTGTGACTAAAGCTTGTCCCTGCTAACTTTCATCCCTTTTCTGCTACTCCTCAGAATCACCTGGTTGGAAAATCTGTATTGGTGAAATCCCTAGACCTATCACCTGCAGCTCTAAGAGCTGCTTTCAGGTGTTTAATGACTATTGGAAATAAAACAGTCTCAAGACTTATCCTTCAGGATGTTCAGTGGAAGAATATGACTGACAGCTCTCATTTCTCTCCCTCACTCCCCTGGTTATAATCAAGTGCCCATAAAAGTTACTGAAATCCCTATTTTCTCTGTTATAACTAGCAATCCTAATCCTGATGTGGCAGGTTTGGGTTTTTTTTGTGAGTGGTGTGTGGAATCTAAATAGATCAGCTCACAAGTTTCCCTTAGCCATAAATTATTTATTTGATAATCAGATAGATAAATTTTATCTATTATAACCTGATTTAGAAATATCCAATGCATTTCAGTCTGTCCTTCAGCTTCTGTTCCATGCCTTTACATATCTTTTTATTCATGATCAATCTTTGTTGCTCTACAGTTTTAGAGAGGTATAAAAATTGACCGAGAAATATAACATAATCTATTTATTTAGGAGCTTGATTGTTTTACTTTTTTCATAGCTTTAACCAGCTGCAAATCTGCTCTTCAAATCTCTCTCATTGATCTTTGCAATTTCCAGGAATACATTGGCACAACTGCCTTGCATTAAGCACCAAAGCCTTGAAGAGTTACGTGATGTTATGAGATGAAAATTCTGCCATACTGAACTGATGAATTATTCTAATAAAAGAAGCTCTTCTCATAACACAGTTTTTCAGCATTGTGGATTCTTTAATTGGGAAGAGAATATCAAGGACATAGCTTGATCACATTTACAAAGAACCCTTCAGAAAAGGGTTCAGAAAAGAGTAGAGAGACTAAAGGTGTTTTTAATATCAAATTCCCTGTTGAAGTCAGCTCTTGTGTTGAAATTTATCATTTTTATAATTTTATTTTTCATAGATCTAATTAAAATGCCATAAGAGCAGGGTTTGAATTACCCCTTTTTGAATTAATAAATTAAAATGATATATGTAGATGTGTGGAAAATTCCTTTGGAATAGCTGTTTGCTTTCTTCAATAGGTTTACTGAAATAAAAAGAGAAATACAGGTCATTTTTCCTCATTCCACACTCACTACTGATTTTAAAGTATCAACAAAGTTAAGCTAAATGTAAAGTTAAAATTGCTTTGTTAGATTTATGCACTGAGTAAAAAGATTGTTTATCCCTGTGAACCAGGTGGTCTTGATATATACAAACTCCAACAAATGAACATACTGATAAGTGAAGTGAAGCAAGACAATTTAACAGCCAGTGAATAATAACTCAACATGAAGGTGCCTTGTGGTGTGTTCCAAAGTCTTTTACCGGTCAGGAGAAAAATAAGTTTCAAACTAGGGTTGCCATAGCTTGTGGTCACTCCTCACCTCCTTGCTGTATATATCACTAAAGTTTTCAGGCAAACCCCTCTGCCAGCTTCAGCTAGAGCTTAAACACTGATCAGTGTTTTCCAAGGGGATCACTGACTCATAGAATGGGCTGGGCTGGAAGGACCTTTACAGATCATCTAGTTCTAATCCCTTTCCATGGGCAGAGATGCCACCCCACTAGACCAGGTTGCTCAAAACCCCATCCAAGCTGGCCTTGAACACTCTCAGGGACCTCTGTGGGCAACCTGTGCCGGTGAAGAATTTCTTCCTAATCTGAACCTACCCTCTGTCAGTTTAAAGCCATTCCTCCTTGTCCTATCACTACATGCCCTTGTAAAAAGTCCCTCTCCAGCTCCCTTTTAGCCCCTTTAGGTACTGGAAGGTGACATAGTGTATCCCCAGAGCCTTCTCTTCTCCAGGCTGAACACCCAAACTCTCTTAGCCTGTCTTCACAGGAGAGATGTTCTAGCCTTCTGAGCATCTTTGTGGCTTCCTCTGGACTTGCTTCAAAAGATCCACATCCCTCTTTTGTTATGGGTCCAGGAGATGGAGGCAGCACTCCAAGTGGAATTTTATAAGAGTGGAGTAGAAGGGAAAAATCATCTCCCTTGACCTGCAAGCCATGTTGCTTTTGATGCAGCCCAGGATATAGTTGGCTTTCCGTGTACAGTATCTTTCATCTGGTCTGGCTCAAGTTCATGAAGTTCTCATGGTCCTCTCAGGCCTCAGAAGATTCCTCTGGATGGCATCCTGTCCCCCTAGTGTGCTGACTGCACCATATGGTTTGATGTCACCAACAACGTTGTTGTGGTGAACTCAATCCCATTGTCCACGTCTCCAGCAGTGATGTTAAACAGAGCCAGTCCCAACACCGACCCCTGAGGAACAGCACTCACAACTGATCTCCTTGAGCACTTGAGCACTGAGCTGTTACTGCAACTCTTTGACTGCAACCATCCAGACAATTCCTTCTCAGCAGAGGAGTCTACCTGGCAAATCCACGTCTCTCCCATTCAGAGACAGGGATGTCATGTGTAGCAGTGCCAAATGCTTCGTGCAAATCAAGGTAGATGACCTTAACTTCTCTACCTTTATCTACCAACACTCTATCCCCATCATAGAAGGCCACCAAATTTGTCAGGCATGATTTGCTCTTAGGGAAGCCATGTTGTCTGTTACCTGGGGTCTGAAGGAATCATTTATGTAAATTATGGCCACAAGGAACCTTTTGTCAGACCAGAAATAATTAGGCCATAAAATCCCCCCAGAGTGGTCCCATCACTAAGGGCAGAAATGTCTAGCAGACCTGGATAAACTGTCTGAGGAAGATACTTAGCCCAGATGTGCCATGATGGGGGCATGGTTTTCTCTGTTAAGATCAGTCAAAGGAATCCCACTGCATATTGGCATCTCCTTTAGTCTTTATGTATCTAGTTACAACCAGATGTGTTCTTGAAAGCCCAGAACCTCAATTTGTGTTGGTGACAATGCTAGAAATCTATCACTGAAAGATTATAAGTGCTATATCATTGTAACTGAGTAGCATAACTCACCGGTGAAGTTTTATCTTTTAATAGATATGGACTTTCCAAACTCCTAAATATTATTAGAGTTTTTTCCCCACCTTATTTAAAAAAAAATAATTACTTTCTGCCTCTTTATCAATAGTCTTGTGATAGTCTCACCAGGATTTTATGAGCTTTTCTTCCATGTACCCTTGTTTATATCTCAAAAGATCACTTTTTTTCCTATTTATTTTCCTATTGTCAGAAAAAAATACATATCCTATGCCTTAGATGCTTTAATCATATTAAAATAACACAATCTGCAAGACGAAGGCCTTCAGCTTGGTTTCATTCCATCTAACTTTAGGCACCAGACCAACTTGCCTAGGGGTTCTTACTCCTCCTTGTACAGGCAACGAGTGTGTCTGTTTGCATCTGTTGGTTATAGATGAAAAATAGGCTCCAATTTAGATATCTCACTTTAGTGTTCAAATGATGTAAGGAGATGCAGGAGAACAGTCTATAATCCTAATTTCCATGAAAAAAGCCAGGCTCCTAGGCAGGATGTACTAACCTTTCCTAGAAACTCAGCAACATCTCATTTCTTTACCTTCCCTGTAAACTAATGTGACCCACTAGTATATTCACACGTCCAAGTGCATTTGGCATGTGAGAAAAGAAGAGAAAATAGATTTTAAAACCATATTTTAACAAAAAGCACAAAATATTTTATAAAGTTTGGACATTTCTTTTGAAGATCAGCTTGAAACAATAAGGGAGGGTAGGAAGGGGAAATCACTGAGAAGTATTGGAGCAGTACAGTACTGCAGGAGCACATCATAGGTTTTGGCTATTTGTACCAAACAAAGTCCAATAAGTCACCTAGCAGAATGCTGTAATGAAACTGGCAAAATGAAATTTAAAAATAAAAGAGAAAATGCCAATGTGCTTGTCATTAAATCTCTTTCTGAGCTATAATCCATCCTTGACTTTTCCTTTGTTATATTTTTCCCTTTGTGGATACAAGCCAGAAAAAACAAAGGCTGAAAAGGAGGATAACAAATAGTACTTGTGTTTTCTTGGGTGAGACGGATGAGAGGTGGCAGAACAGGGCTTCATTTGGCAAAGATCCTGCGTGTGGAGTCCGACTTTCACACTGGGTGTGCAGGACTCGATTTCTACCATGTGCCATTCTTTTCAGGGGAGTTGGCAGGATCTGAAACCAGTTCTGGGCCATTGCTCTGGTTCTACAAAGCAGTGCAAATATTGGTCTTTTAACATTGGCTTGCAAACACTTGTGATATCTGCTGTCTTTTTAAGTCTCTCTGAGAGACAAAGATAACAGAAGTTTGCTCTGTGGTTAAGGCTCTGACTTGAGACTTGTAATTTCTGCTTCCACGTTTGACATGCTCTAGGTACGTGCCATGGATTACACTTTTGAAGGTAATAGGGTTATTTTGGAGGCTCAGCTGGAACTGGGGTTTGAGGCAAAGTCCCCAAATTCCTGCCCACAAAGTTTAGTGTGTTCTTTAGTTTCTAGTCCCATAAAATGAAATTGATGGTGCTTCCTTCAGAGACAACTGAAGAACTCAGCTGTACATTCACGCTGGAAATCGATGGCCAATTTAAGAATTATGATTTGGCTACATATGCTGCACTCTCACAGGTCAGCAGTGTGCAGTCCATGAAGAATGGTGCTAGGTAAAACTTGATGTGCTTTTATCTTGAGGGCCTCAGAAATGTTTGCATAGGATTTGCCATTAAAGTGCAACCAGTTTTCCTTATGAAGATCATAAAAGCTTCAGGGAAACTGCACAATTTTCAGTGTGAAATTCAGGATTCTTATGATATTTCATTTCTTAGAAACCGCTGTATCCAGTAAAGTTACGTAAGGTCTTGAATTTGGGCTTTCCTTGGATATGTCTATACTAGTAAAACAAACTGTGCCAGGAACGTTGCCTGAACACAGGAACTTCATCATTTATAGTGTTCCCCAGAGCAGTCTGCGACAGGCTTTCAGCCCATGCCTACCAGCACTATCCTGAGCAATGCCCAGGAATGCTGGGATTTAGGACAGGATTATTCCCAGCAGACAGTTTGCTTGTAGCCATCCTGATGTGGAGGGCAGAAGATTTGGATAAGATGGATGTGGAACAGCCCACGCCAGTTGGCTCCTGAGCTAAAACACAGTCCAGGGTACATTTAATGTCTAAAATGTTACAGGTGTAGCCTGAAGATCTGGGATCTTGCCTGTTGTGCAAGTATCATAAAATGTCATTGAAACTGATGTATTTTCTGACATATTATTCTATCAATTAACCCTTCAGTTTCTTAAACCCTGTTTAAGTTACATCTGTATTTCTCTCTCTAGTTTTATATATATATGTGTATATATAAATATAAAAATCATAAAATTATAGAATGGTTTGGATTGGAAGGCACCTCAAAGATCATCNTTTCAGTTTGATACCATTCCTCCTTGTCCTGTCACTAAGTGCCAGCCATTGTAAAAAGTCCCTCTCCAACTCCAACTCCTTTTTAGTAATTTTGGACACTGAAAGATGCTCTAAGGTCTCCCCAGAGCTTTCTCTGACAGCCCAAACTCTCTTGGCCTATCTTTATTGAAGAGGTGGTCCAGCCATTATATATATATATATATATATTCTTTATTTTTTCCTAACCAAAAAATAAATGTTTGAACTAATAGAATTTCCCTTATTGACAGAGTCACAGAATTATATGGACCAATACTTGACTGATTTTCTATGAGGCTATACCAAGATCTAATTAGGAGCTATTTGGTTTGCACTCTGTGGAGTCAATTTCCTACATTTATACATGACTCTTCTATGAAGCGTTGTCAGCAGCAAAAGAAAGTCAGATAAAAGAATCAGGTTCCCCATAAAATTTGCAAATATTACTGCTCAAGATCCCAATTTAGAAATGCAGGAAGAAAAAATCCCCATCAGTTTCTGTGCCTTTCCCAACCAATGTTCTCCATCACAAACTACTGTCTGATACATAAAATGAAGAAATGGAAAGCCTTTGTTCCTAGATAATAATAATAAAAAAATAGATAATAATAATAATGAACTTCTTTTTCAGCCTTTCACACAAATGGCTTTAGTGTTGTTCTCATACCTTCATCCTCCCTGCTTTCCCCCAGGGCAATTTGCAATATCCTGGGAGATTTTCTAAGGACATCATTATTGCTTCCTTCATTATGACTGTCCCCAAAACATGAGTTAGAATGAGTGACATAAATAGTCCCAAGGCAAGTGACAGGGGACAGAGGTCACAAACAGGTGGATGTGGTTGTTTTATCCCCCAGCACATGACACAGGGCTGCAGACCTGCAATAGATTTACAGATTACACTCACCTGTGATAGATTATCCAGATGTTTGTGCTGTAGCAGAATGATGGCCTGAAATGAAAGCAGTGCAGGGATAGAACAGTTCAGTGTTTGAGTGCCATTGTTTTCTTGGGTGCTTATGTTACCTGTACTTATCTTCATCTGCTTTTCCTCTTCATCTCTGCTATCATCACATTAATGCCTTTTTACTTAATTATCTCTTCATTCAAGCCCCAGGGGCTTTTAGTTGCACTGGATATTTTACAATTTTAATCTTAGCTCAGGCAAGAAACTTTCCTGCGTGTTTTCCTACTGAGTTTTTGCTGAAGGCATGAGGGATTCAGCCTGCACACAGACAGGGCATGCATTGCCTCTCTCTGTTATGGTTCTGTTGTTACCAACACAAATTTGTCTCATCCCCCAAATAACTTGCTTTCACTGCAGTGCTCCCAATTCCCTTGACACGACTTTGCTTCAAGGAAGGGTCCTTATATAGGGATATAGGAGCTCAACTCAGGGATATTTAACAAAAAGACTTCCTCTTTTTTCTGTTGTATCCCCATATTTGTTAAAACATACAGTATTAATTCCCTTCATAAAGAAACAGCCTTTCCTCCCAGTCCCTTTTCAGTAACAGCCCCACAGTGGGAGTTAAGATTGAAAAGGCAGATTGACCATCCTGCTGTCATGCAGCTGAACCATGCTTGATGCATATGCCCTGTAAGCCTCAGATGTTTATTCTTCTAAAATAGATTGATATTGGAGTCAGCTTTTTAATTTTATTTTTTCCCCAAGCCTTTATTAAAACTATTGCTAATAAAGCATTGGTTTGATTGGAAGAATACAACAACAACAAAATCCACCTCTCCAAACTTCACATGTGCTGGTTTGCACACATACCTATTTTGCTAGCAAATGGAAATATCTGCAAGGAGATAATTTTTTTCCCTTTGTTTTACTTTCAACTGTTTCCCTCTTACTAATCAGATGAAGTTGGAAAACCTGGATCAAGATTATTCATCCTGTAAGCCCCAGCCTCGTGCCAGTGTGACAGACTCTCCTGGCTCACATATGAGCTTTCAAGTGCTGTGTATGGGTAGAGAGCGTGGCTGCATCCCATGGAGTGGTGTGGGGAGGAGTGAGCTCCTCTGCATTCTGCTGTGAAGCAGCACACAGAGCTTCTGCTTGTACCTATGAAATGTGTTAGACAATCAGTGTGAATAATCTGGGTGATCAAGCAGGAAACTTTATTATTAATCAGTATAGGGAAAAGCTCCCAGTTAGTTTTAAAAGAAGGCTCAATTTGTTATAGCTCTGTGTTATATCCCTGTTTTAGATTTCATGGGATTATCGTTTGCCTTTGCTACACATAACTACTGCTCCTCAATGTTTGGTAACGGGTTAGACAAATATGGTACTTTTAGTATAAATGACTGTGCAAACATGAACTTAATTGTAAAGCTACACTAACCCCTTTATTGTCCCATCACCACAGCATTTGGCAATGTTGTGAAACTGTCAGGATTTCATGGCTTGTTGTCATCTCTACAGCTGGTGAAAAAGTTACTGGAGGGAGACTGGAACACGAACAGATCCTGCAATAGCCTTGTTTTCCTTGGAAACTGGGACAAAGAAATTAGTATGGATTCACCATTTTGATCTGGAAGGTAAGGAGAAAGAGTATTGTCTTTCTCTGTGCAGTACAGCACAGCCTCCCAGACCTGATGGGATTCCTTCCCCAAGCTCTTTTAGCAGGGATTTTGAACTGTTGCTGTCTGAGATCTTTCTCACCTGTACCCAAAGCTGGTTGGTTTAGCTCGATTCACTGGGCTGGCATGAATGGCTCACGTGTTCACAAATAAGCAGTCCCTGTGGCAGGGGGCTTGCTTTAAGCTTGTGTTAAGGGAAAAATAACCCAGAGTAATACAAAATCCTTACTTGCCTCTGTCCTCCTTTTATTCAAAGTCAGGAGCTCTTTTCCCTTGCACTTACACATAGACCTGTGTTTAAGAGCTCAAACAGTTCTGCTGACTGCACTCAGCTACTCATGTGGTTAAAGTTATGCATGTGCCCAGGAGCCTCGCTGATTTGTGGCCTAAGGTCACATCTATTAAAGCACATAACACAACACTAAAACCTCTCCTACTTATCCAAGCCCTGTTAATCTAAACTACTTTCATGTCTCTGTTCCATTTGGCTAATCAAGGCTTCAGTAGAGTTGTTCTGTAAGGATAAATACCAAAATCGGTTGAAGTCTGCCCTCGACAAAGTACTTTTGGCTCCCAGAGCCTTTAATGAGAGCTCCGAGTGTGGATCTGAGGTTGGAATTTGGCTCTAATGAAAGGTGGATTTTTCAAGTGTTCTGTGAAGTACTCCACAAAATGAGGGGTTTCAGTTTTTATACCCACACATCATATTGTACTTACAGTTACCTTTGGCTGAACGATTCCTGGAATTTCTTGCTATCACATCCAAAAAAATGACACATTGAATTGTGCATCAGCTGCATACAAAAGAAAAGATTGTTCTGTAGGACAACACAGGCTTGTCACGTTTTGTATTAAAAATGCTACTTGGATTATCCCTCATGTTTCAGTTGAAGTTTAGCTTTATTTTTCTTAAACTTTTATTTGGTGTATGTTCTTTTGGTTTTTAGTAACCTTGGGGAGATGAGCATGTCTAACTTTCTAGATCTCTTTGCTGTGGAAAAAAGGAACGACAACCAATTGTTTAAAAAAATAGTTTTCTTGTCAAGGAATGATTTTTCATTGATGGTGAAAACTTGATAGATACTTATTGATAGCATAACAATATATTTATCTCTTGAGCTATGAGAAAAACAACAGTTAAAAAAGTGTCCAATCTGCTGATTGACAAGCAAGGTGTGCTCAGATGGGGGACTACACTGAGAAGATGCTGACAGTGAGCAAAAAATCTTGTACTTGTGGTTCAAAAGCACCTTTGTGCTTTCAGTAGCTGAATATATTTTAAGTAGTCATATTCTGAGATCTGCTGAAACAGTACCAACAGACAGGGCCTCCCTCCTACAAAGCCATTTCTTAGAAAATAAATTAAGAGAATTGTCTAGGATGAATGGAGTGAATTCCTCCGTGGACAGATTTATCTCTTCGCATGGACATCAGAGGGGAGATCAGTGGCTAGTTTAGACTAGGCACATAACTCTAAAGGGTTTAAAATTAATGGGGTAAATCACAGCCAGGGTGTGTCTGTCTGTGTGCTGGAGCTGGTTTCTGGGAGCTGAGGGTCTTCAACACCTGAAGGAGAAATACTCAGGGAAGTGTCACTGCTAAAATCAGAGTTAGGTGCTTGTCAAAGGCCTCAAGCCACTTAAACCAGCCTTCAGGCTGCCCAGGATGGGGAAATAGGTGGACATAGATACCTAAATCTCTGGAATAGCTTCAGTCCTCATACAGCTGTTATGGCAGAGACTCTTTTATGCTGCTCCCCAGCCTGGTATGTCCTCATTCAGATCAGTACAACCTCCGACTGTAGCACAGATCTATAGGAGTGGTTCTATAGGATCAATGTCTCTCCAGCCCCTACCCCACCAAGGGAGGCCTTGAAGTCATTGCTGTGTATTGATTCACCTTTGAGAGAAGGATGAGACCACTTTCACTGCAGTTTCTCCTACACCAGGCACTTTTTGGAGAAGGAGGTAACTATTTGGAAGTTTTGAATGAAGGATCAGTGAGCCACACCCCTGTCTCCATCTCTCCTCATGTAGGACCAGCTGCATGAAAACCCACTGCAGCCTGAGATCCATGGATGGAGATAAATTCCAAGAGTGCATGGATAATTCTGAAGCTCCAGAGAAAACTCTTTATTTCTGCTAAAGCTCATTTCCTAACTTACCTCTTTCTGAGTGAGGAGTTAGCTTTTTAGGTCCAGTGGGTGTTGAGTATATAGTTTAGCTGCAAGACTAAAATGTTTTTGTAAACTGTACCTAATATTTTCAAGGATTCAGACAAGATACCATTACCACCACATTTTGGCACTTGATGACTGCTGAGGCTTTTAAAAATTGAAGTAATTGAAAGAATGACATTTAGTCTCAGTCTTTTTGTGTTTAAATTGCTCTGCTAATTTCTCAGTGAGATAGTATTTCTTGTTTTAATAGAAGTATGCCTTAATCACATGATATGATCCGATTTCTTAGTAAGAATAATTTTTCAGATCTGTTTTTTTTTTTAATGAGTCCGAGGTCCCAGAGGGATTTAAACTTCTAATTTTAAATGCAAGCTAAGTGTATAAGTACTTTTGGTAGTCTGGGCAAGAGTCAATATTTAGTTGGTTTTGTGGCAAACTCTTTTTAGATCACAAATACTTACGGAGAATATTTTCTTGTTTTAGTGGACATTTTATGGGAGAAAAATTTTATTACTGGGAAAGGTTTCCTATCTAATACAGATTTTGGGTTAGAATCAAATAAAACTTAACAATGTGTATTCATTTTTGACACTTAAATAACACATTAATCCTTTTTCAGTGAAGGTAAAAGTTATTAATTCCTTTAATGTACAGATTCTTCTGTCTTTAGAAAGAGAGTAAGACAATAATTTTATAGATTTATTTTTTGTCTTCAATACTAGCATAACATTCCTTCCCTTCCAAATTCTTCCTGTCATCATAGCAATTCAGTGCTGCTGATTTAGTGAATTGGATTGAGGGAGACAAGCAATCCAGTATGTTGAATTTGAACTCTGACCTTCCCTTTGCATTGTTGCACAACTTAGTTTTACTAATCAAAAAGCATTCTTCCTCCCCCTCTTTTCTCAAATGAGCAAAAATTTGAAATATAGAGGGACAGGGAGGTTTTGGAAATGACCAGGAAAAGACACCTGTACATTTTTCTGGTTTGGCTCTGTGTTAAGCATTTCTTATGGATCTGAAATCTGATATTATTTGCATTGTTCTTCAAGTATCAAGATAGGACTAAATTCCTTAAGATTCCTATTATGCTTGAACACTGGAATATGTCCAAGCACATGACTTCTCATGTGTTGTCTTCATCAGTACTTGAGCTCTTGACATATGAATCATGATAAATTGAGATGGACAAGACATCAAGTGCATTTTAGCTCCACAGCAGCTGAATTCCCAGGGACTTCCAGTGCACTTGTACACGTCCTGGAAGCCCAGGATGCTCGTGCTAGAGCTGTGCGTGTTCAGGGCTTGCTGCTATTCCATTAGGTCATACAGTGGGAAAAGGTACAAAAATAACAAACTTGTTAGTCTGCTAATTGCAGGCCTGTTAAGTGATATTCCATTTCTGGTGTTTCTTTTTCCTCTCCAGTGCTCTGATTAATGACTACTCAAAACAAATGCAAAAAAGTCTCCCGTAAAAAAAAATTAAAATCGCATTGCAGCACCTGAAGAATCTTTTACTAGATTTTCTAATGCAAACCATGCATTTGATATGTAGCTACAGGACTGAAAACACCACTGCTGTATCCCATTGGATTTATTCATTCAAATGACATCCAACTTTTGAGAAAATCATCAACTGATTTGTGACTTAGGAGTGCTCTGAACTTGGGCTTTTCTAACTGAAAATTCTGTTTCTTGGGTTCTTCTACAACAAGAATTGCCTGTGCAGTTAGGACCTTTCCCTTCTCTGCTTTGTGACAGAAACCTGAATTTCAGTGGAAAGTTTCCCATGGACTTTGAGGACTTCTAGATAGACCTAAAACAGTAGGAATTCTTAAATCTCTTGTTTCAGTGGAAGAAAATAATTTTGTTTTAGTAGTTCATGAGGGAGGGCTTTTATGAAGTGCGTTTGTTCTCTCTTTGCCTCAGATGAATTTGTAAGAGGATTTTGATAGCAAGTACTTATTGAGCAACATTTATTACTACTTGATATGGACACTTCATGTAGAATAAGACAGTTTTGTGTCAATCTATTTCAGTCATTGTTACTGTATTTCCAAAAACACCACCCAGGACCACTGCAGAGCCTTCAGGGAGCTTCCCAGCTAGACCAGCTAGAACTCAGCTAGAATTCTTACAGATAAGTCCTCACAAAAATTGCCCACAGTTATGTTGGACAACATTTTGAGTGTCCTCTGTGGTACATTTTCTACAGTGGGTGGGAAAATGCCTCCTCCCCACACTGAGCAAACAACTCTGCCACATCCCAGCCGTGGGCATCCTGCTAAAAGCCAGGATTTCACAGGTCCACCCAGGGATACATTCCCTTTTAAAGGTGGTGAGGCACTGGAACAGGTTGCCTAGAGAAGTTATGGATGCCCCATCCCTGGAAATGTTCAAGGACAGGCTGGATGGAGCTTTGAAAAATCTGGTCTAGTGGTAGATGCCCCTCCTCATGGAGAATAGTTGGAATAAGATGACCTTTAAAGTCTCTTCTAACTCAAACTATACCATGAGTATATGAAAAATTGCAGTTGTTTTAAAAACTACTTTTAAAAAGAGTTGCTTGCTGTAAACCAGAAGGCCTTTTCTGCAGAATGGACTTTGCATTGGACCACAAGTCATACCCTTTCAAAAAGTACTTAATTATGTCACAAAACGAAATAGAAGAATTTAATAAAAAAATGGCCCTAGTTCTGTGTTGTGAAATTTTTTAATCCCTGATGTGGTCTCTGAGCAGATCAGTGCAAGGCCTTCTTGCAAATCATGTAGGTTACACCTCATGTAACTCATTGATGTGCTTCTGGAATATAAGAAGAAAGAACTACAGGTTGATATTTGCTGTGCAAAGATTATTAATCTTTGAAAAAGAAAAAATATTACTCTTTGAAACACAGATAAGTGGCACTGTGGGAAGGCATGGTACTGAACAGCTGAAAATAAAAATAAGGGAGAGCTCCAGAAGTAACCAGTGCAACTGCAAAGACCTCAGCCAGCAGCCTCTCTCCAGCTCTCCTGTTCAAACATGTCGGCAGTTTAACGAGCCTTTTACCTCTTGCAACTTTACCATTCCATGAAAAATTGTTCACAGATGAAATTCACCAACTTGACATGGAAGGATGCCATTTATGGGCAGAAAACATATCTTTTTTTATCTGGGGGCAAAATTTTCTATTACTTTTGCAACTGCAACTTGCTACTTTGAAGCTGTGGTGTCCATGGCTTCCCTAAAGCATTAAGGTTCATTGATTTCAAGTCAATTATTTCCTCAAAAGTTTTTAACTAGAATAAAATTGTGCCTGTGAAGATGCAGAGCCATGTCCTCACACCCAGCTTTCTCATTCATAGCTCATGCTGGGAAACCTGACTTAGTTTTAGTGTCCACCCCACTGACTGGTGGTGGTGTCTGAGAGTGGACAGCCTGTCCCTTTCCTACATGGATATGATGTGATGAGAGGAATCCTCATAGTGTGAGCAGAAAACCAATGGATCGAGGAGAGAAAATATTGAAAGCTGTACTCTGCTTTAAATGAGGAACAACACCACTTCAGCATGAAGAGTGGGTCTAATCCACCATCTTTTTCCTTTATAAATTAAAATGGTGGTTTTCTGCCTTCCCTTTTCTTTGCCATGGGCATATGCAAGAAGCTTTCATGATGAACTAAAGTACTCTTAACTGTTTACTTTTCATTAGAACCCCTTCATCTTTTAATTATTCATTTTAACTAGCTTCTGTCTACTTTTTTATGTAGTTCCTCATGTTATTTATATTTTAAAACCCCTTTATTAGGCTTTTTGCACACGGTGTACAAGACTTTATATCCTTGCTTAACCAAACTGGCCTTTGTTGCCCTTTTCTGTGTTTAGATTATAACCAGGATGAATTTCACTTGTGGTCTCTCCAGCTGTTTTTTAAGTAGTTCCCACTTTTCTGCAGCAGATTTCCTTCACATTAGAAGATTCCAGTCCAAATTCCATAGGGTATTTTGCCTTCTCTTTAAATCAGCTTCCCTTCATGTTTCTCTTCCACGGGTCCTAGCTCATATGAATCCTACAAATGCAGTGTTATAATTAGAACTATGTGAACACAGTACTTCCATTTCTCAGAGGTTCCTGCAAACATTTGCTTTGGGTTTCATCCATATGAGCTCCCATTCCTTGGTAATTTTGACTTTGAATTTCATATGTGAACAAACCAAACATCACCGGGGTCAAATTCAGCTCCACTGAATCAATGTTAAGAAGCCCTGAAAAAAAAACCAACAAAACAACTCCCAAAAAACGCCATGAAATTTTACATTCCTTGGGGCACAATCCACAGAACTTACATGTTGACCTCAGTAGTTACCTGCCCATACTGAAACTTTAAATGTACAAAATCAGTGCCTGACTTCTCAGAGATAAACAGTGAAGGGGTTATATATATATGTAATAGATATGTAATATTTATATAATGTATATAATAATATTTATATTATATATATAAATAGTGAACCCCTATCCTACAGGGGTTCATGGCTCGTTTTTTTAGCCCAGAGCACAATATCTGGGCACACCTTCCTGTCTCGACAGGCTGGGTGAGAGCTCCCTCTCCTGTTTCCATCTAGATCAGGCTGTGCCCTCCTGACCCCACATCTGGCCAGATGGATTTTCCTGATATCAGACCCAACTCAGTGTGCTTGTTTTCCAGGTTAGATCTGGATCAGCCTCGAGTTTACTTCCTTTCACAACAAGAAACTATTCCACTCTTATTTTTGTGTTCTCGTCTCCAGTTAAATAGTAAACACTGTTCAATGAGACAACCCAAATGACCTAACACCAGACCATTTCTTGAAAGGTCTTTGGAAGATCTTATTTCCCCATTTTATTTATGTGCTTCTACTTTTTCTTTTTTTTAAAAAAAACAATGACCAAAAAAAAAATCCAAAAGAAGAGAAATTGAAACTTTAAATTAATTGTTTGTTTTTTCATACCTCTTTGTAGGATGAAAGAATGAAAATAGACATATGAAGTGAGTGAAATAAGAATTTTTGCACTGAAACCACTAAAAAATTGTGCAATGCTGTCTTAAGAGAGGTGATCATTTTGCTTTGGTCCTTCCCTTTAACAGTTACATGTGCATTGAAATTCTAACTTGTCAAAATTGATTTAAAATATGTTAANAATCCTACAAATGCAGTGTTATAATTAGAACTATGTGAACACAGTACTTCCATTTCTCAGAGGTTCCTGCAAACATTTGCTTTGGGTTTCATCCATATGAGCTCCCATTCCTTGGTAATTTTGACTTTGAATTTCATATGTGAACAAACCAAACATCACCGGGGTCAAATTCAGCTCCACTGAATCAATGTTAAGAAGCCCTGAAAAAAAAACCAACAAAACAACTCCCAAAAAACGCCATGAAATTTTACATTCCTTGGGGCACAATCCACAGAACTTACATGTTGACCTCAGTAGTTACCTGCCCATACTGAAACTTTAAATGTACAAAATCAGTGCCTGACTTCTCAGAGATAAACAGTGAAGGGGTTATATATATATGTAATAGATATGTAATATTTATATAATGTATATAATAATATTTATATTATATATATAAATAGTGAACCCCTATCCTACAGGGGTTCATGGCTCGTTTTTTTAGCCCAGAGCACAATATCTGGGCACACCTTCCTGTCTCGACAGGCTGGGTGAGAGCTCCCTCTCCTGTTTCCATCTAGATCAGGCTGTGCCCTCCTGACCCCACATCTGGCCAGATGGATTTTCCTGATATCAGACCCAACTCAGTGTGCTTGTTTTCCAGGTTAGATCTGGATCAGCCTCGAGTTTACTTCCTTTCACAACAAGAAACTATTCCACTCTTATTTTTGTGTTCTCGTCTCCAGTTAAATAGTAAACACTGTTCAATGAGACAACCCAAATGACCTAACACCAGACCATTTCTTGAAAGGTCTTTGGAAGATCTTATTTCCCCATTTTATTTATGTGCTTCTACTTTTTCTTTTTTTTAAAAAAAACAATGACCAAAAAAAAAATCCAAAAGAAGAGAAATTGAAACTTTAAATTAATTGTTTGTTTTTTCATACCTCTTTGTAGGATGAAAGAATGAAAATAGACATATGAAGTGAGTGAAATAAGAATTTTTGCACTGAAACCACTAAAAAATTGTGCAATGCTGTCTTAAGAGAGGTGATCATTTTGCTTTGGTCCTTCCCTTTAACAGTTACATGTGCATTGAAATTCTAACTTGTCAAAATTGATTTAAAATATGTTAATGCCTTTTCCACTATTCCTTGAATCTATTCCTTGGATCTATTCCCAAATCTATTCCTTGAATCACGAAACTGTGCTCTTTTTTTGTGAAGCATCCCAGCCGTAAAGGACACAAAAATTGCACCATTAATCTTACAATTATCAGTCTTTTATTCTTACTGTGCGGACAAGCCTACAGATGGAATGTCATCTCCGCACTCCTGAGTTTGGCAATTGCTGTGAGTTACTGCCCAGGCACCCAACATAGTTTGTGGTCACTGTGTGTTGGATCTGGAACTGCTTAAAAAGGTTGGAATCGACTTAAAGCTTCATGTTGGTTGCTTTAGGAAGAGGGTAGCAAAAGGGCAGGAGAGCTTTAATTTATCTAGTGAGTATTGTTGACATTTTTTGTGTTAACAACGTTAGGAAGTTGCTGACAGTTTGTTTTCTTTATTTTTTCTTGTTTTGCTTAGAATTCTTCAATGGGAACAGAGTTTTTCATGCAGAATGAAAGCAAATTGCAAGTCACAACAGAGTATAAGAGAAGGTGGAATTTTCCTTTCCAGACGTGGCATTTGCTGGAAACCATAAAAATGAAATAACAAATTACAGAATGGAGATAATAGCATTTTAGAAAGCCACATTAAATTAGAACAGTTGAAGGCAAATTCTTTGCAGCCGCTAACGCCAAATTATGGATAGAAAGCCAAGAGGATTCTTAAAGATCTCTTTCTTAATTAATTTAACATTTTCCTGGTTGGCCTGCAGATCTGCCAGTGTGAATAGCGTGTGCCTTCCCCGTGGGCTGCAGCTGTCTGGTTTGTTCAGCGTTGGAAGCCGTGGGATGGTTTTCCTGCCTGGGACAGGTTGGATGGGCGGGAGGCAGGGGCGGAGGGAGCCCACTGGAGGGCAACCGAGCTCCGTCTGTGTGACCCCGCGTCTGCTGACCCTTCGGAAAGAGTTTTGATCTGAACTCTAATAACAGTTTGCATTTCCATGTCCGTATTAGATCTGGGGTTTCATAAAGCCGGGCCAGCACTATATGTTTTTGCTCTCTCAAATATTACATCGTCTATTTATACTGTGTGTTTTTGTAGCCCATGATGTAATATGACAAAATTTCAGCCATGTGCATCACACATGCAAGTCCGAGCGCAGCTGGGTTGTGTAACATGGCTGAGGTAATGTCAAGAAATTTCATATTATATTTAAAATGACACCTGTAAAAATAATCTTCAATTTGTAATTTAAATACTGTAATACTCAATTATGTGAACTGACAGGAAGTGTCCCAGCGGTTTTGGAAAATAACATTCTTTTATCCATCGAACCTTTGATGCATTTTTGAACAGCCTTAATGGAAGTTCAGATCATGACCTTCTGCTTTGAAAGAACACAGTCAGGGAGGAATAAGATCTTCTCCTGCAGCAAGGTGAAGCCTTCTCTCTGCATATATTTTTGCTTTCCTGGAATGAAATGTCAGCTGTGCTCATTTCATCATTATCCAAGCTCAAGGAGATCTCAAAACAGTAAATCTAGCCTAATTTCTAGCTGTGTGCCTTGCTTATGGCAGCACATGCACGTCATCTGTAAATATATATCCTGCTTTACTCCTAATGAGAGGCTTCGAAGGTTTTCCTGCAGTTGCCTCAGTAGCAATCAGAGTCTATTAATGTGGGAGTGAGGCTTGTGACTTGGCCATTGAAAAACCTCAGGAGACTTCCAGATGCAGGNATCTCAAAACGGTAAATCTAGCCTAATTTCTAGCTGTGTGCCTTGCTTATGGCAGCACATGCACGTCATCTGTAAATATATATCCTGCTTTACTGCTAATGAGAGGCTTCGAAGGTTTTCCTGCAGTTGCCTCAGTAGCAATCAGAGTCTATTAATGTGGGAGTGAGGCTTGTGACTTGGCCATTGAAAAACCTCAGGAGTCTTCCAGATGCAGGAATAAGTTTTGTAAATCTACTGAGCTGCTTCTTAAGTATGTCTCCTTTGCTTATTTGGGGGTGGGGGAGTCGTGGGGGAACGACAAGATGTAGGTTTTGTGCAAGTAGATTATGAATGTGATAGCTCTGGGACTTCCCCCACTGTAAATTACACCTTCTTCCCTAATTCTGTGGCATTTCCCTTATCCAAGAGCTGTTTCTTAAGCCTCTTGTGAGCCTTAATAGCCACCCCTCCCAATTTGTACCTGTTATTGGCTTCTGCTAAATCTAAGAGCTTTCTCTTATGTCCTTTTCCATCATGTACTTTTGAAATAGTGAATGTGACTTCCTGAGAGTTGTACTTTGTGCCACTTAAATAAACGCTGTTCTTTCCATTCAACTCTGGTAACCTGATACTGCACAATAAATGCTAATAAGTTTCCTGCAGAGTAGTGCTCTTAAGACAGCTTATTTTTCATCCCTCCTTTCATGTTGTTCCCTTATTGATGACTCAGTCCATACCACAAGTGTTCTTAAAGAAGATAAAATGTAAATAACAGTGGAAGATGCTGGTCTGATAAGGCACTCAGGAAGACACAGGAAATGCTTCATAAAGAACATTTTTTCTGCACCCATAGTTGTCCCTTTTAAGCTGCAGTTACTGCCTATTACTCTTTGTAGGCCATTAAAGAAAAAATGTTGCATTAAATAATTAACAGCAGCAAATTAATGCTTTAGTCTACTGCAAATCAAGGACATATGCCTTTACTGACCACCTCGTAGACTAGAGATGGATTTGGAGATGATTAAAACTCTCCTAATCATATTCTTTGTGCATGAAACTCACCTGCAGTATTGCATCAGGAGAAGGCCCAAATGACCCCTGTGGATACACACACGGGGAATCAGGAGCAAAAAGTGTGTGAGGGCTTTGTCTGACAGGGAGAAACTCTTGTCAAGTGTAAAACAAAACAGCCTGCCATGGCTGCATGTGCAGGATGCACCAAACCTTCCTGTCCCCTTGCCCTGTCCAGAGAAGGGTGGCCTGGTACTGAGGGCATTCCAGGGCACCCTTGCCCATAGCACAAGTCTTCCCCTTTCCTCTCCTATAGAAGCCTTCTCCTTTCCTCTCCTATAGAAGCCTTCTCCTTTCCTCTCCTATAGAAGCCTTCTCCTTTCCTCTCCTATAGCAGCCTTCTCCTTTCCTCTGCTATAGAAGCCTTCTCCTTTCCTCTCCTGTAGCTCCCATGTGCTGAGTTTCCTTCCTTGGGCATTGCTCTGCCCTGCATCCATGTGTGCCTGTCCCAGGAAGAGCATCCCCCTGCAGTCCTGTGGAGCAGCCAAGGGAGGGTAGGAGAGCTGGCAGGGACACCTGCACAGTGGGACAGGTGGGTGCAGGAGAGAGAGGGCTGCTCTCTGGGGCAGGCAGCAGTGTCAGCCAGGTCTGCAGGGAACACTGAGGTGTTTGCTGTTGATACTGCAGTGTGGCAGTGCTGCAGGGCCAAGCCCAGGGAGGAGGCAGCTCACAGGCAGAACAGTAGACAGTGCCTGCCCTGAAGAGCTCCCCACACTGATGCTTTAAGGCAAAGAACAACACAGCTGAGCCCTCTTTAATGCTGAGTGAGGAAGGAGAGCACATCTTTCCCTGCTGCCTCACACGACAGACAACAGGAAGGAAGTGCTCTGCTCTTAAAAGTTTGTTTCAGTCTCATGTTTTGAAAGAGCAGGTCACTTCAAAGTCCCACCATAAAATTACCACATGCCATCTGCTCATTACCAATGTGCAAGGGAAATTATTGGTGCTTCTGCCTTGTTTCTGTGATCCAAATATATGTATGTGCCAATTATTTACTTTATTTTTAAACAGACTGGTTCAGTTGTCTCCCACCCTTCCAATGCATCTTACACTGAACATCTTCTTGAGATGTCAGCCCTTGGTGCAGGAGACCACATGTGCCTGCACTGCTCTGCTCATCTGTTTGTTCAGATGTGAAAGGACCTCAGTGTCCATGACAAAACCCAGGGAGGGCAACTGTCAGGTTCCATGTGGTGCAAACGTGGTTTTTTGTTGAAGCTGGCTAAATCCAGTGGCTGATATTGTGCAGCTTTCCTAACAGTTTTAACCCACAAAGCAGTTCAGGATAGGGGCCCTTGATGTGCTATTTCCAGAGCTGATGGTCTGGTAAGATTATTGGTTTGTCCTGCTGCACATCTCAGACTACAGACTTTTACCCATATGCTCTATAGCAACCTTTTATAGGAAAAGTTTTAAATCCTCAGTCACTTCAACCACTGGGGACCTCTCATTAGAGCTGGGAGGAGCAGGATTCAGTTCTTCTCTCTGCTGTTGTCACTTAAAGTGTTCATCTTGCAAAAATTCAGGTGCCTAGTCCAAGTCAGTTATTCAGATATTATCTATAGCCAATGCAGAGCTATCTGCAAGTCCAAAAGGCATTTTTTTCCCAGTTGTTGAGACCTAAAGTAGGATGGGTTGGACATGATCATTTATCTCATTTTATTTTAGAGGGAGGTTGAACAAGAAGCTTGGTTTAGATTGCTAACTTTTAGAGCACTAGGGTTGGTATGACCTCTGCATTTAAACCCTTACTGTCAGAGTGCTTTCTGTGAACACTGGATAATAATAAAACCTCTGAAGGGATCGTCCTACTAGGTTAATGGAGCATGGTCTCAATCAGAGCCTTAAAAATGCTTCCTTGTAGAAACAGTAACTGATCTCAGTGGGGTTATTCCTGATTTATGCCAGTGTAAGAGAAGGACTGGTTCTCAGGTTTCCTATTGGATTCAAGCTAGCTAATTTTTCACATTCATACCAATTTGAGGCTGAGTGTTTTACTTATTTGTATGACGTTTACATTTATTTTTAACCAGTACTTGTTAAAAATAAACTTTTCATCAGTGAACAGTCCAGGGTGGACAGATGACTCACATGTGCTAGTGGGAGTGGGATGAATCAGCAACACCATTTGATTCACAGCACTGTCTTTCGTGGAGCAGCTGCATCTGGAGAGGCTGGACATGCTCCATGTTTTGGTGTGTCACAGTCCTGTCCCCAGCACGAGTGGCTTCCCCTGTCAGATAGCAGAGCAGTGGGGCTCACTGCACTGTCAGGTGCCAAGCCATCACTGGGTGTGTTTTCAGCTCTCCCTGATACCCACACATTTCCCACAGCAAACTGACTTGTTCTGGCAGTGCTGTGTCTGCACAATGCCAGCTCCAGGGGTGGGCAGCTGGAGGTGTGAGGGCTCAGCTTCTGGTCTGTGCTTCTGGCTTTGCTGTGGCTGGGACATCAGCTGGGCACGACCTCTGCTATTGCCCCTGCATGTCACCTGAGGATGGCTATGCCCAGGTGCAGTGGAAATTGACTTTCTACCTCCATGCATTTCCCAGGTATTTCCAGGAGATTAAGCCCTCCAAAACATGACGTGGTCATGATCACAGAGTTATTACTGTACCCTTAAAGTTATATTGAGTCTACAGATATACATATTTATGTCCTTCTGTTAACCCAACTATATGTTTTCAGGCCTTAAAGCTGCAAGACATTTTTTGTATTTGTTATTGGGAGCAGATGTGCCCAGTTCCAGTCATATTCTACTGAAGAATGTCAGGGTTGTGAGAGGTCGAATGGTGAATGCTTTTCAATCTCAATTATTATTTCCTCCACTCAATCGCCGCAGCAGGGAGACTACAGTTGTTAATAGAGACCTTAAAATATTCAAATATATTGCAGATCAAAACCTTTTTTGTGCTCTTTCTTTTACCTCCTTCTAGTCTTGAAAACTCTCTGGCTATGCTGCTGCTTCAGCCTGGGACTGGAGCTGATCTTTTGTCCAAATACTCCAGCTAGGGGCACTGAGGACATGCTAACCTGCTTTAGAGTGTCACCTAACTCAGGAACCAAGCCCTTTTGGGGAGGTGTGCCCACACCTTGCCATCTGTCCTGCAGATGCATGGCCTTTCTCACAGGACCTTGCCTTGCCAGTTGGCCTGCATCCACTTCTGCCTTCTCCCAAAAGGAGTGCTCCTGGGGCCTTAAATGGAAGGTGCCAAAAGCAGTTGCAAAGTGCTTTAAAATGTTCTTTTCTTTCTGAACTATGGATGTGGCAGTGACCAAAGGGAAAGGGAAAAGTGCTGGAAGGAGAGTGGCACAGGAACCAGGTCTGTGCATAAACCCAGCTCAGGAATACAGCCTCAGTTTCCTCTGCTGTCCTCAGGAATGGTTAAGGGATGCATTCAGATTTCTTGCAAGCTCCATGGAAACAACCATGCTGAAGACCAGAAAAGTCCAATTTTAGATCTATGACAAGTTCTTCCCTTTCCTTCTGGGGCCTTGGAAGGAAGATTATGGAAGAAGATGTGATTAATGCCCTCTCTCAGGGAGGAAGAAAACATGATTGTGCATTCTTTCCTAGTCCCGTCCATCTTCCTCAGTGATGCTCATGGGGAAGCTTATTCCTCCACAGGCAACATTTGCAGAACTAATTTCCAAAAAAAAAAGGAGTGAGTTTAAATAAAACAAACAAAATAATTTTGCAATTATCTGCAGTGATTTAACGTTTACTGATTTTCTCAGTCAGAAATTTTTTTCTCTCTCTTCAGAGCAGCTAGTTAACAAAATTGTTCATTTTTCCTGAGGGTTTTTTTGCACTGAAAATGTGTGGTGGGCAAACAGTAACCATGTTGTGAAGGCAGGGATTTAAAGGGTAACTGGGAGATTTTAAAGAAAATATGAGCTTTGTTACCTCTTCTTGTCCTTTCTCAGTCAGAACCTCATCTCTGCTGTGTGTTGCAAATGCTGAATATTTCTTCCACTGATTTCCTGACTTTCTAACTAAACCAGGCACAGAATAAAACTCAAAAACATCTTCAGTTTGAAAAGGAGATGTAAATAAATGCAATATCCTGGGTCTTTTCATGTTAAAGAGCACTGATAGTCCTGATGACAGGGCTACCAACTGGCTTTAGTGTTTTGGCTGTTAGGGCAGGCCTGGATAAGCTCTTTCCAAATCAGCTGGATTTAGGGTACTGCTAGAGACACCACTATTGAGAAATGATGTCAAATTCAAAGTCATCAAATTCAGCCCTTGGTACTTCCCTTCCTCCAAATATTAAAGCCCTGTACTGTGCTGTTGTCAGCATGCAAGGAGCCTTTACCTGAAACACCGTGAGCTCACACGGTGCTGACAGGATGGGGAACACCGTGCCTGGTTTGGAAAGGCAGGAGCTGGGAAGGCACCCAGGAAAGTGCTGCCCACCCTTTAGTTTGTTCAGAAAGCAAGCTAGTGGGAAGCAGAGGAAGTCTCTGCATCCTCTCACTGCAGTCTGGGGCAGACTTGTCATCACTTAACAATATTGGAAGCTGGTTTAATTTTCACTAATTAAAATTAAGATGTGCTCAGTGAGTTTAACACCTGGAAAGCCTTGGGACTAGTAAGGTTGCTCTGTCTGCTTGAGACAGTGAGCAGGATTTCCAGCTCTTCCCAGGCACTTCCAGGGATGCTGAGGAAGCCCCTGAGGCTGCATCAGTAGCAGTGGTTGAGAGGGGTCACAGCTACTGAGAGATGGACTCCTCTCTACAGCCAACATCCCTCCTTCTGCTGGCACAAGCACTGCCAGCCCCATTTGCCACACACCTATAGGGAATTTGGGACATCTGGGAGTGGATGTGAGCATCCTTAGCAAAGCAAAGGCTTTGACAACACATTCACCTGTGTGTGCTCAGACCTCTCTTGTATCTAACAGCAGTGACAGCCCAGCCTCAGCACACAGACGTGGTGGCTGTGAGCATGTCACAAGGCAGGAGGTGCTCTGGTGGAGCAGGAATAGGGGCACCAAGCTACTTAGAACTGTGAGGTTTAAAAGCCTGTGCCTGCCTCTCAGGGTAGGTTAACAGGAAAGCTCTCAGCACACGGCTGCCCTCTTTGATAGATGAAGGACTGTCCAGGGAGCAATCTGAGATATACATTAGGCTCTCACACAAATCTGGGGAGTCATTTCAGTTGGAGCAACACTGAAGATTAAATATTACAGTTCACTGAAGGGGCTCTGAGTGGCAGTGAAAAAAGCCAGAATACAGTTACCTAAAATTCACAATGAAATACAGAGAACAGTGTTTAATTAAACTTTTCTTCTGATGCCCCAGGTAAAGCCAAAATGGATGTGTTTGCTCTGCCAGCCTTTGAGGAGCCTGTAGGACAGTTTCTTTCTTAGTGTGAAGTGCACTGAGACATCAGGAATGTGTCTTTACACATTAATTAGTGGGAATGGCTATAAAGTATTTAGGGCAATGGCAGCAAGCAGCTGGGACTTCTGTGGTCTCAGTAAGGCTTTCTCATTTCCATGAGATGTATGTTCAGTATGGGACGATTTTTAACTGGGGTATTTGGTTCATACTTTTAAATAAAGCATCAGAGAGCAGGAAGTGTTCATTGTTGAGAAAATACAGATTTTATTTCAAGGAAAATCTTCAAAATTTTTGTTGCAACGCCGGGGGCTTGTCCACTTGAAAACACCACACAGGTGCTTCACACCTCTAGTTTCCCTCAGGTTGGGCTGTCTGCCCCAGCCTTACCTGCCTCTGTGAGGCATCTACAGTGTCTGATGGAGTCAGGTGGCAGCAGGAGCTCTTTGGGATGGGAGAGGCCCATTGAGTGGTTTGGCAGGCAGAGAGCAGAGCAGCAGTGTTAGAGAGGCAGAATTCCATGTTTTTACTGAAGTTTTATCCCCAAAGGCTACTCAGTGTTAAAGCAAAGGCCACCCAGCACAGGTGCCAGGGAGAACTATGCTGGTATCAGGAGGGCCCTAAATGAGAGCTCCATAATGCATGGGTTAACTTCAAGGCAATGTCACTACCCCATTGATCAGAATTAGTTTCTTCCATGCATTCTGTGTCAGAAGTGAGTGTGTTGATGGATAGATTCCATATTTTCTCTCTCCAAAGTAAAAGACCACTTGCAAAGTTTGCTTACAGCTACTGCTGGCCTCAGCAGGCCCCAGCAAGGTGAAAGGTCCTTGTTTCCCCAGAGGACTGACACATTATGATGGCTTCATTTGATTAAAAGGGGATGTTGATCATTAGTTATGACCCAAATTTCTTTTTTTTGGCAATCATTCAAAGTGTTCCCAGATGCCCATAAGGCTGTTGTTACCTGCAAATAAAACATATCTTTATAACAAGGACATTAATGTTAATGAACAGTATCAAAATGTGCCATGTGCCTTTCCCAGGCCTTTTTTTGCATTCTGATGGATTGAATGATGGAAGGGAAACATATGCTTTCCAGATTGAACCCAAAGAGTTCACTAATTCAGAGTCCATGATCCCTCAAGCTGCAGCCAAGCAGAGAATAAATTGGATAGTATTTGTCATCCACTTGGGATTAATTATTGAATTTTAGAGGTAAGTAGCTGCCCCAATGAAGGTTACCAGTTTGTTCTTTAACATTTAGTTAGGGCATTGAAGGAGCTAGGAGGGGGGACTGGTTAAACACAAATAATTTGGAACTGGGCAACAACGAAGGAGGTCAAATGTTCAGCTCATGAAATAGCATGTATGTATTCACTTTTGTTGAGAATTAGGTCAATTGTATTAGGAATAGGTACTCCCTCCAGGTTAACATTAAAGAGCATTGACAGAGCAACAGGAAAAGTCTTTGGCTTTTTATAGTTAGTGCCATAGTTGACCTGGAGTTGGTACTGTCTTGGAAAAAATGAGCATTGTTCCCTGAAGGACTCGTGTCAGCCTTGAGCTTTGGACTTTTAAGAAAGGAATCTTCCATCTGTCAGGCAGTACAGGGTTAGGTCACTTGTCCCCAGGGTCTCCTTTGATTATGTGATGAGGTTTTAAGGAAACTAGCTGATGACTGTGATAGGGAAAGAGCTGGAGCTGAGCTTGAAAATCAGGCAGTTTTTTGTTTCATGAAACACACATCTTAGCAGGAAGTTGAAAAGGTAAGGTCAAGAGAGGAGGGTTGTGCCAGGGGTGATGGTGAAAAGGTGATGGATTAAAAATATAGTCTGATTTAGATATTTTTGAGATGAAATGAAAAATGACCACTTGAAAAATGAGTTAATTAATCATCACGTCTTAAGTATTCAAAGACCATTTCCAGCGATCCACAAGGTAACTTTTTACATTTTCTGTGGTCAGGAGCTGCAGAATATTATAACTCTTTGCTTATTTTATTTGCATTCTGGTCCTTCAAGAATATTATTATAGGAACATGGGAGGTCAACCCAGAGACAGTGAAGGATTGTAAATTTCCAGCCTTTTGGTAGTTGTATCTGCTTTGCATTTTTTCTTGAAGCAACACTGTTCTTTGGAAGTGATGGCCTGGACTGTCTGATTTGCTGCATGCTCTTTCCATCCACAGAGTAGCATTTGTGTGCACAAAGTTTGCTTTTAGGGCAGACTCAGCTGGATCTTCTGTCCCAAGCTGGTACTAGAAGGTTTCCCTAAGGGGATGTAGGGATCCAAACCAGCCACAGGTCTTTCACAGAGCTTCAGACCAATGTAGGGAACTTTGGTCCGTGGAGCCAGGCTCAGCCCAGTGCCAAGGAGTGCCCTGAACTGCAGCGCTCTCAGCACTAGCTGATTTATGCTTTATGCCACAAATTTCACTCAATGCTCTTCCCCTCTCCTATTTTAGTCCCTGTGACCTGATATTCCTGGGAGTTGTTTTGTAGCTGCCCCTACGCTTTAGCCAGCTCTGCTCTGACAATGGCACTGAAACTGGAAAAACCCAGGCTTCAGCTTCTGCTTGGTTCTGGTGGCTCCTCATGATTACATGAGAGCTTTCCTTAAAGCACAGGTTGAAGGGGAGCAGAGACTTTTGTTCTGAGCAATGTGTGGGTAATGGTGTGGTGTTTTGTGTTATCTTTAGTGTGCAGTGATACAAGAAACCATTAAACAGTGCCATTCTTTTAACCTCGTGTCTTACCTTAATAGCTTACCCCTGACTGCCTTGGTTTGCCAACTTGTACTGCAAATGCCCCATCACACCCCTGCCCACCTTCCTCTCTCAAGCTCCAAATCAATGTCCATGGACAAAATGGGCCGTTGTGGTGGAGGAGGAAAAGGCTTCCAGGGCAGCACCCTGCTGTTCAGCCAGCTCTGCCTTGTGTAGCACCACTCCTCCCAGTCTTGTGTCCTGGCTGCCCAGCTGCTCATTCTGTCTCTTCCTCTCCAACCCCAGTCTGAGGCACTGAGAAGATGCCAGTCAAGGCATTGTTTGGGTTTTTCTTTCCAGATTTTATATGTGGTCAGTGAGTGCTGTTTGAATCTTTTCTGTCTCATTTCAAGATGAACAACTCAGCAACTCCATCTGAGATCCTGGAGGCTCATCATGAGAATGTAAATTCAGCAGCGTTTGCTTGAGGGGTCATGCATCACTGGGAAATGTAAAATAAACCCACATTGCCCTGCAAAGGAAACCTCCCAAGCTGCAGCTAGAACTTTGATTTCAAGCACTGATATTTTTTAATTTTGGCCAAATAGCAGGTGAACTGAGTCTGCCATCTCCACAAAAAATGACACTTCCAGTAGATCCCCTGAAGCCTGAAAGCTGTTTATTTTCTACAAATTTAATGTTTAAAATAAAGGTTCCCTAGACAGAGTTGCAGCCAGGAAGGAAACAAATACAGCAAACTCCCCTTCTGTCTTACTCTTTGATGCTGACCCCAGGTTTCATTTTCTCTCCCTCACTAGCTGTGCTCTAGAAAGCATGAAGCTTGCAATCACATCTTTGTTAACAGCTCAGTGAAAATAATCAAACCATCTATTTTACTCTGCTCTTGCCTTCTCCTACTTGCATTTCCTGATAAATGAGATGAGGTGAATAAGACACTAAACAGTAAGCACTGGGCTCTCAGGACGATTTGTCAGAAATGGTCTCATTTGCCTGCTCCACTTCCTACAGCACTTATTCACAGAGAGAAGATGTGGTTGCTACCAGTGATGTGTTCACAATCTGCAGGAGTCTGGCCAGATGCACCCACAGTTTCTCCTTCCAGCAGAGCATTGCCTGTGCAGAGGAGTGGAGGAGTGTAGTTTTAGGTATTGCTTGTCTCTCTCGTTCTCCAGACCAAAACAGTAGTGCCAGCCACAGATCATTTCCTCCTTCTCCCCCATCTCCTGGAGTTATTTATCATAACTTGCAACCAGAAATACCATAAGACAAATGATCTCTGTGAATTACTTGATCTGCAAAGGGATGATCTGTGCAGTGTGGCTGCCACAGAAGAGAGGTGAACACTTTCTTTGCCTGTTATAATAACATGCTGGGGAGGAAAAATGCCTACACTGATTCCTGATTACTAGAGTATAACTTCAGTCTTTATTGCCACTGTGTTATGGAACAGCATGTGAGACAGAATTTGCTATCTGTGGCATCAAATACAGCAAGTAAGTTTTCCCTCTGAAAATCAGATGGATTATTCAATATTTAACCATCGTTCCACAATTATCCAGTGATTGGTCCCAAACCTGAATTACTAGTTCCTCATTCATAGACATGGATCTTTAATTTCTATTGCAAGACATGTTTTGGTTTGTTCCAAAGACTCAGAATGGCACAGCTGTGTGCCTGTTGGATATCAATTTTAGAGAGTTTATACGTGGCCAACAGTCAATACTGATGTTATCCTGAACTGTGTGGTTTAGCATTTGTCATGTGTGTAAGCCTATTCTTGTGGTCATGTTTACAGGGCTGATGTCTTTAGGGGTTTATATAACTTCTAAGAGTGACCCAGAGGTGTGATGTTAGTAAGGGCTTCTTGCAGCAAAGAGCATTGTGAGGAGTCTTGGTGAGTTTCTGAGTTCCCGAGTACGGATCATCAGTTCAAGGACCAACCTTTTTCTTATGATCACAGCTCTACAGCCAAATAAGTTACCCAAATTCATCTCAATGGAAAATAAAATTGGAATATTAAGCATGGCACTGAGTCTTTGTAATCACATTATGTGGCTATAGAAAATAATACATTTTTGTGTTGAATTGTTTCGCCAAGCTGTCCATTCCCTCTTGGTCCATCAAGAGCCACTGCAGGGAGGAATGTCCTGGCTGAAATGTCAGCTCCACCAACCAGAGCTGAGGTGGTACCTGCTGCCTCTGACTGAACTGAGTTCAGCACCCATGAAATACACTGCACTTGCTCAGGAGAGGAGAGAAATTTGTTATTTCTTGTGACTCAGTTTTGTTCTCACGCCAGAAAAATGGTTCTGAAGCAAGAATCAGGAATTAGGTCTTGTATTTGACAGATAAAAATGATCAGTTTTGATAATGACCTGTTTCTTGAGGAATATTTAGCAGAGAAACTACATTGAACATGACTGAAAGGCTACAAGTTGGAAGCTGCAGCTAATTGCTACAGATGAAGGCAAAAGCATTGTCAGGGAAAACAAAACTTGCTTCCAATAGCAGACTTACTGCTAATTTAAAATATTTAATCATTATTTTAGGCTACATCAGCAAAGATAAATCTGGGGGGGCTTTAGGAGTAAATTTAATATAATGTATTTGCATTAAGATTTGTTCTCTCAAAGGGTTGCACCACATGGCAGGCTGGCTCTGTGACTGTAGGTTAGGGAGCTGCCTGCCATTGTTGATCAGATGAAAGATGTTAAAGCTGCTTATCCAAGGAGATAAAACTCTATTCCCTCTCAAACAGAAAAGAGGGATATCTGGAAGACTGTGACTGAGTGACTGTGAAGGAACCCAAAACTATTTCCAGTTAGTCAAAAAATATTCATTTATAGATGATCCTGTTAACCAATTATGCTAGCACTGGATCTGCCTGGACTTTTCTTAACTAATGTCCTATTGAAATCCTTGTTTATGTATCCTTACTTTAAGGCACCTACATTAATGGAGAACCTGTTTCCTGACATTTTTTCGCTCTATACATTGTTTTTTGCTTGCTTCAGTGTTTGCCCCACATGGAATAAATACCTTGAAAAAGTGTCAACTACAGCCTCAAGAAAGGTCTTTATGATCCTAGGGCAGCTGCTGTGCCTTGCTGATATGCAGGTAGGAATTTCCAGAGGAAGGAGAAGAGGGTGCTGATGTGGGGCTGTAGGGACAGCTATGTTTCAGGGGCAGAGTCATTCATCACACAGTGTAACCACAGGTATTGCCTCAGGGTTCAAAAGCTGAACCACTACATGAATAAAATACCTGACCAAACCTCACACTTTGTGTTAAAAAATAGTGTCTCTAAGGCAGTTTTTCAGGGTGTAACAACCTCTGCTTCTACATCTTCAGAGGTGTCAGCAGAGGTGCACTCCTGCACCTGAGCAAGGAGTTGGATGAGTGGGAGCTCACATCTCCAAGCTGGTCATCCACAGTAAGCTTGTGTTCAGTGGTGTGAGCATGAACAGATGACTGCTGTGCTTAGTTCACATTTTTGGGGGATGGGGTTTCCACAGCTCTGGTTTCTAAATGGGAGCATAGTGCCTCTCCTGCTGGCTCAGCCCCATGGTCACTTCAGCTCACCACACTGAGTCTGATCAGCACCAGGGGCTTCAGAGGGAGATGCAAACCCCCACAGTTAGCAGAGGTAAGGTATTTACCACATGGTACAGCTTCTTAGTGTCAAACATTTGGAGATTAAACACTGACAAACCAGTTTGTACCACCTTATCCTGTACAACAGCTTTAGCTGTTGTTACTCTGGTTATTTCTCTTACCTCTCTGGGCATCCAACAACAAAACTAATTTCTTTTATTTTTTCAAGGCAGAGATGATAATGTTCCCTATTCCCATATCTCTGTTAGCACCAGGAAGCAGAAGCTTGCTCTCTCAGTCATCTCCACTGCAGTGGAAAATCTGAACTTTTCTCTCTTAATTCCAGGGAGGAGGAAACTTTCTTTGATGAAGCACTGTGGCTTTCCAATGCTTATTCCATTGTCACTGCTGAGATAGTGCTAGCACAGAGCTCCATTCTGGAAAAATTTCTTTCCTCTCATGGGGAACAATTTGCTGCTATATTGCTTATTTTTATTTACCACTCTTTTAACTGCTATGTAGGAATAATGTATTAACACAGTACTTTTTTTTTTTTACAAGGATTTTACAAGGAAAATAAACATTATTCATATTTTATTTTTCAAACATAAATATTCTCAGGCACAAAGATAAAATGTGTTTAGTTTCATCTTAATCCACAAAGCCAAAGCAGATGGTAAGGAACCTGTACCAGTTTACACCAGGTGGAGTAATTTAGCTCATGTTATTATTTTTTAAAGAATTTGTTTGATCACAGCCTGTCCTATTAAATGGAATGTAGTGGCAAATAGTTTAATAAAGTAAGATCATCACTCTACTTTTAGGTAGTAAAGAACATATTTTTGGCATTTATTTAATAAGTTCTATCTCTCATCTTTCATATCCAGTAGGAGCATGACATGTATTTTTGATGAAAATACAGCTCTGACCACAGTCTGTGTTTGTATCATGTCACCTAGGAGGTGTAATTGTACCCTGGCAGCCCAGAGTGCTCCAGGCAGTAGAAACACTCAGCAGAAGAAACGCTCCGTGTCTCAGAGCGTTTGCAGTCTAGGTGTTGCACAAGAGATGGTGGATGGATACAAACAGCGAGCTGGGAGGTTGTGGAAAGCAGGACAGGGCTGCCAAGCATGATGGGCAGCCTGGCACAACACTCAGGTCTGCCACAGTCAGCCAGGAACTTTGGTGGTGCAGTAGTCACCGAAAAAGAAGTGGCGTTAGAAGATTTTGTGAATAAGGAGTCTTTGAATGTGGTCTTGGTGGGTATTTTAAAAAACATCTTATAGGGTCTTGTCATTTGATCTTGCTGTAAGGTCTGTATGTTGGAAAGGTCTAAAGGCATGACATTTTCTTTCTCCAAATTCTGCCCCTTTTCCAAAACCAAGAAATTTGCGTGGAGCACAGTCAGTTTTTGCTGATCGAAACAAGAGGTTATATGAGAAATGTACTTTAAAAGATAATTTTGAATTCTGGCACTTCTCTGCTAAAAAGAACAGCACTGAAACTAGAAGCACAACAAAATGTTTGGCAGTGTCTTCATGAAAGCCTAGTTTTTCCATTAAAATGTGAATCTGTAGTAAAACTTAAATTTATATTAAAAATAAAAATCACCATTTCTTCATTTTTTATTGTTCTGCTACTGAAAATTGGCAATAGTAATTCACTTCTGTCATTTGTCAGTTTTTAGCCTCCTGGGTGTTGTTAATGGATTTTGGTCTAGGCAAAAGGAATCAAAGGAGATGTACATTAAGTTGCAGCAGGGGTTTCAGCACAGGGCTGTAGAAAGGGGAAGTCTTACTGGCACTCCATCTCTGTGCTCCCAATTTTGGCATGGAATGCTCACTACCCAATGCATTTGTTCTCAGTTCTACTGTTCTGCACAGGACTGAGGATTTTCACCCTGACCCTTCCCACCTACTGCACTCAGAGCTAATGCACAGGCAAATAAAGCCTGCCCAAGGGCCAGTTGCAAGGGCACAGCAATATTCCAAGTCTGTAAGGCCTATTTTGGGAAGCCCCTCTACCACTCTGGAGTGTGTTTCCTGGGCTGTGACCAGGCTCCCACCATGGTACTCACACCTGCCCTGCCTGTATTTGAAGCCAGGCAGTGGTGAAGGGCACCAGAGGCAGATGCAGAATGGAGCTCAGGCAGTCACTGGGGTGGGCACACCAGGAGGGCTCTTGGAAGGGCTGCTGGGCCAGGCAGGCTGTGCCAGAGGTGGATTGCAGCAGAGCCAGACTTCTTCAGTGCCTGTGTCACCACTAAGAACACACCTTGGAGAGACCTGCCAGCTTATATTGAAGACTGCAGTAGAAAATAAAACCAGTGGATTCCTTTTTAAAATGTGTTCCATAAACTTGCTCCAACCCTTCCTCTTTGACACTCCATGTTCAACTCACTTGAGTGTTGCCAGTTTTTGGTCCTGTCATGATATTTCTATGATGTTTTTCATTATTTTTTTCCCACCTGTAATTTCAGCTCATGGGACCCTTTATTTCACTGATGAGCCATTTCCCCTAAAAATTCCAAGTGAATCTTCTCTGTTTCTCATGAGCTAGGTGGATGCCAGGTCCCTGGCTCGGTGCTACACAGGTATGGACTGGCAGGATGACCCCACCCTGTTTGCTGTGCAGTGGATGGAGTTCCACCATAAAACCAACCCCAAGCTCAGAGATTATAAGGAAAGAGAAGTCCTGTTTCTACAGTAGAGCACCAAATGCTGCTAATGTAAAATGAAAGTAGAAGTGAAAAGAAACAAGCCATGTATTTATGGGAATATAGTTAATTTATCATGGCAGATCTATAGCTTGGCTCTAATCCCTCGTTTGGAAATCAAAACCAGACTGCTGGAACTCACCTGCCAGATCCAATCTGTTTCATAATTACCTGTGGGTTGCTATTTTTGTTTACCTTAATAGCACAGTAAATACTGCTTCTGCCTTTGTTTATGATGTATTTAAGTGATGCAAATATCTTGAAGAAATTCTGGTTTTAATAGCTCTCCAGTGACTACCTTCTTTCACCTCCCAAAATAGAAGCCAATGGATCAGGCCTCCAGCATAAACTATATTAGAGGGAAAAGAGATTTTAGTATGCTGCCAAGCCTGATGTTTATAATGATCTTCAATTTTTAGTTGCTGTAAGTGATTAGAAAACATGGGGGAATTTCTTTTAAGTACTGAATCCATTTCTCAGAGGAAAGGTCCAGCAGTCAGATGATTTACTAATAAAAAGCTTGAAGTCTGATTTTCACTGCCTCTTTCTAGAGAGCTGAGGCTGGGACAATGGAACAAAGGCTCTCTTCCTCACTGGTAGTCCTGCAAAAGGAAATGCATGAAGTAGGAGAAAACAAATTTGTTCACTGGTAGCAAGTACTGGGTTGAGCCCTCTGGAAGCATGTGCTTAGAGCTTAGAATTGGTTTCATCTCCCCCTACTTGATACTGTGAATCTCAGGATGATTTTATCACTTGTTGGGGAGAGAAATTAACTTCCCTGTTGGGGTCAGAGCTGTGCATGACAGTACTTCAGGCTGCAGGTAGTAACAGAAATAGACTGATTTGCTCAATGCTTGGTTGAAGATGATGCTCAAATCCTCCTGCTCTCTTTTTTTTCACTTGAGGAGCTTTGAGAGCCAACATGATTTTAATGTGTTAAAGAGGCTTTCTGTTGTTACCAAGGAGATCTACAAGGTCACACAATTGCCCTTACTGACCTTGATGCCCTCTAAAAATGATGTTGTGAAATGAACCTATTTACAAGAAAGAGGAATTCTCAGAGTTTTGGGGTACTTGAGGAAAATACAGAATATGGCCACTAAAAAAAGAGATGCAGTTATGTACAAGGAGTATTATGAAACTCCTCATCATAGCTGCTTTTGTATCTGTGCTGGATGAGGTAATTAGGAGCCTAGCCCAAAACACTTCGCGTGCTAAAATAGCGTTTTACCCTTTGGAAAATCTTACTGAAATGCTACCTCTGTAAACAAAGTAAAATAACCCAAATTGTAGCTCTGAGAGGCTATCATCTTGGGAATTGGTCACTTCAGGTCACACAAAGATCTGCTTGGTTACATCTTGGTTAAGGTGATGTAACCACCACGATAGTATCAAAGGGCCTTCCAAGGAAAGCAATACTAATAAGCTAATAACAAGGTTTTATAGAGTCTCTACTGCTTCTCCGTTTTGAGGGGTGGTGGTTTCAAAACAGATATTTTCCTGAGAGAATCAGGAAGCTGGAATGATTTCCTTTGTCCTGTTTAGCAGTTATGTTTTCTGGAAGTGGACTTTTAATGAGTTTTACTTTAAAAAAATCAACAGTTGCTGTTTATGAAAATAAGAGCGAGCTGAAGTGCCCGTAGTGTTTTGTAATACCAGGATACTTCTCTGAGTGGCCAAATTAAGGCTGGATTTCAGATTCTGAATTTGAAATCATTACTTTTACACTTTTTTATACCTTTAAATAAGTCGTACCTGGAAAGTAGCTAATGTCTTTGTAGCTAATGTACTTTGATAACCCCCCAAACCCCCAGTTCCAGTTCAGTACCTAACCAGTGTATTTTTCTTATAAAGAAACAAAATCTCAGTTGGAAATGTCAATGTCCATCTCTACATGCAGAAAGAAACAGGAATTTCAACCAGTTTATCTGGAATGAAGGTTTCTTTGCAGCTGAAGGGAAATCTTTACAGTCTAACATTTAATGGGTTGTACCAATTCATGTTTTATGAATTCTGATCATCTTTTTCTACATTTTTAACTTTATAACTAAACTCCTTTAATTTAAACTTTGGAATAAGCAAGGATATAATAAATTTTATTAGTTTTTCAATTTTAAAAAGCTTGTAAAGATTATATTTGAACCTGCAATTGAAAACGATCATCAACTTTTTTTCTTCCGTCTAAAACAAATTTGAGAATGCCATCATCAATATATGAAATTTTACAGAAGAAGGATAGTTGAAAACATATGAAATGTAACACTTGTAGACAATTGGTATCCTTTCTTGCAGTCTGATCTGGCAAGCTGTCAGAACTGAAGGTTATAAACTGCTATTTTATTTATGGATCTGTTAGGAATTGTGACTCCTATAACTGATTTAGTGAGGGAAAAGAACAATTAAAATATGAGATTGCTATTTGCTCTCTTGGAAACATTGATGTCAATAAAATGGAAAGAACGGTATGGAAACAAACATATATATGCAAATCAAAATTCATTAAAACTAAAATTCATTTCCTTCAATTCCAATTATCTTCACTCTATCTTTTACCTTTGGCAGATTTTCTTAGGGTTGGAAGCTGTAACGATCGAGTTTTTTACTTCTGAAGAGAAGTGATAAATCTGAAATGAACAACTGTTAGCATGATTGGTAGGTTGCTGGAAGAAAACACTTTTTATGCAACATCTCGTCCAAGATTCAATCAGGCTTCAAACCAAAGCATTCCAGTCAGACAGTTCTCATGGATTTTCAGTAATGAGCAAGATAGGGTGGGTGGGGGAAATATTTAGCAGCGTCTCTAAGGCTCTTGAGCTTCATATTCCTTTGCATAGTTAATTTACTAATCTCACATTACCACAGCTGGGGCTTTCAGCACGTGGCTTCTTTGCCCACATCCGTGTGGCGTGTGGGGGGCACGGCCCGAAGTGCAAGACCTCTGCTTTCCCCAGCTGATGGCCTGTGTCAAGTTACAGACAGATGAAAGAACATTAAACTCTCCTTGAACTGTTCATGACAAGGGGACAGTCTCTGTAAAGATTCAGCCATTCCAGCTCCAGTGACTTCAGGCCTTAGGGACACAATAAGTGACCAAGGGCCAAGACAGATGCTTCAGCTCCCATGGTGTAAGAAATGAACCTTGGCCATGTTTCTGGATGATATGGTTTGAGTTAACAATACTGAAGAAAGTAATTAAAGTCCACTTACCTTTCATGATTAATTATGAATTTATTGTCACTCTCCTTAACATGGAATGGAAATAAATGTAATCAAAGAAAATTTTCTTTTCAGCTGATATTCAGTAGTTCATCTAAATTTGGATATGTCCACATTGATTCTTGATTTGTTTTAGGCTGATATCCTAAATGAGAAAATGAAAGAAAAGAACAACATAGAAAAAGGCCAACTGAGATGAGACAGGGTGGGTAATTTCAAGGTGTATTTTTGTCCGTGTGATGCTGAGCATTTCCACAGAGCCACACTTCCTTCCCTCCTTCTGGTAACAATCAGGACTCAGGGTCTGCCCCAGACCCTTTGCTCATTTTCTGGTCAGGTAATATTCAGTTCTATAGCCTCTTGTTGAATGGGTCATGGGCTTCTAAAATGATGGTTGCATATTTCTGCGATGAAGCAGAAAAATTTACACAGAAATGTGCAAATCAACTGCAGCTCCGACATCCCAGGGAGAAAGACAGGTCACTATAAAACGTCATGAAAAAGGAAGGACAAAACCAGGTCAACCTTTATATTTGTTATCCTTATTATCACATCCATAGCCACAAATTTTTCATCAGTTCATGTTTTGCCATTTAATTTATCTACTTGCAATCCAGGAAATGTGATGCTACTGGGAGCTCTGCAAAAATCATTGCTATTAAGTATTAGCTAAAAAAATGCTGTTGAAAAAGCTTCCCATAAGACTGAAAATTTATGTTGTACAAGTCTGTGGCAACAGAAAGTGAATATTAACTATTTTTTCTTTTCTTTTCTTTGGCTACTACTGGGTATTCTGTTAAATCCTGAAGTGTATAAAGCACAGTGTTAAAAGAACAGCTGTTTTATAAAATATTGAACTTATGTTCTTACATCTTTGACAAGTATTGCATTGAAAATATTTGTTTATAGAAGCCTGTACAATATGAATATTTAAATATATAACAGCTTATATTCCAGCAGAAAGGTCACCCCAGCTGAAAAGGCTTCAGGAAAGGGCAACTGATGTGTGGGAAACTGATCTACATCCACTAAGGAGCTGCTAATTTTGCATATTGATTGCATTAAAATCATGACCCATGGTGTAAAATGAGAGTAATTCAGTTTAAGTGTGGAGGCATGTTTTAGATTTAAATGAGGATTAAACTCCGCTATGTACCTAGCAATCTCCTAATATTGTCATTGCAAGTTTTCTACTAATTCTTGGTTAGATGTCTGTTTTTCAAATGCAGGAGTTTGTCTTTAAAAATGTAAAAACTACAGTAATTTCTTGTATTTGGAGTCTGGCATGTGACTGAATGCCTTGGTGAATCAGAAATCAGTTATTTTATCTTTACTCATATTTTACTGTGTTTGGGCCTTGGGGAGGTGTTCAGCTAGCAGGATTTGGGGGGAAAATGCATGGAAATTTTTGTGGAGACACTTTACCTATTTCTCTTTTCAACAGAGGAAAAAAGTCTGCCTATTTTGAAGGCTTGATCTTTGAAATATAAGGAGCTCATCTGAAAGACAAAGTACCTTGAATGCCTGGGAGAGCAGAGGGAAGGGAGAAGGTGGAACTCCCAAAGCCCTGTGGCTTCTCACTTCTCCCAGCGTGCAGGAGACCTGTCAGAGCTCAGGATGGCCAGAGAACCTGTGCAGATCTCCAGCATCCTGCATCAATGGGGAAAGAGTAGCCCCACAATGGGATTCCTTCTCCATTGTGTCCTAAGTATTGGTGAGAAAAAGGGGAGCTAAAAGACACAGCACACTTCAGCTCTGGCCTTACATCCTGCACAAACATTTCATTTAGCCTGTATTTTGGCTCTATAAAATAAACAAATCTGTACTGTAGAAATGTCATTTAAATGACTTCTAGTGCTTTTAGTGGGCTTCACATGGCAGATACTGGATTTGTATTGATTTATACCATCTGATGAGTTGGCACAGTGTGCATTCTCTGCAACTTTTATAAGATAATTAATGAATAATTCAAAACTCCAGTGCTTTGAATAGTGGTTGTGCCTCACAGAGGGAATGACTACCATTGCTGCGTTGAGAGAGATGTTTCAAAGGTTCTTTGGTTGCAAAATTTTGAAATGCTCCTTGGAAGAAATCCAAACAAGCCCAGAGTATGACAACTTCTGGTCAGATTCCCACCCAATTTCACATCTAAAAGTCTTCAACATTTTTTTATGTGTCAGGTCGATTAATATTCCCTCATCAGCTCCTCAAGATGACATATGTAATGTCATCAGCATCAGGCATCCTCTCAGCTGCTGGTTTTCTCTTTAACTTTTCCAGCACAGGCAACAGTCCACATGCTGAACTCTATTTGGGATACTAAAACCCTTACCTTGTTTAGATGTCTTGTTCCCTCTTTTTTTCCTAGCAGGATGAATGGAGAACTTTGGACAGATCATATCCCTGGCCTTAGGCTGACCTCACCAAGGGACCAGCTGTAAGACTGCTCATTGTTGCTGTGAGCAGATTTGGATACACCACTGAGCATCCCTGCAATTCTGTTTTCAGCCCCAGAATTCACACTCTGGAACAAATAATCTCTGAGCAGCAATTGTAATGTAAGTGTAATGATGGCAAGAGGTGCCAGTTTGACAGCTAGAGAGCTGCAGCCTCTGCCTCATTCTTCACTTTTATGAGGACACTAAACAGGAATTTGATCCCGTCCCTATCTGCAACATCTGCATGCACAGACTTCTCCCTGAGCTGGAGTGATCTGCTCTGGAGCCAGCCAGATAATTTTCAACCAGGGTAAATATAGCCTTTGGAGGAAGTTTTCCTGTGTAGGGAAGCCAAGGTTGCCTCTTAACAACTGGTTTCCACAGTTCAAACACCAGTTTTCTATGTTACATAAATTATTTTACTAGAACACTTTAATATCCAGTAATATTTTATTAAGTGAATCATGCAGCTGACAGAAGATTTTTGTACTAAAGAAGTGTACAGCTGTAAGGTGAGGGGAATATCAATGGGTTATGTTTTCTGAAGCCCTCCCTTATGGATTCTTTCTGCTATCCCTCCAAAACTGAGGCATGGGATACAGGATGGGGCCTTGTCAATTCTGAGAAGGCTGAATAAATACTCCATTATTTTTATGGATCATCTTAATATAGCCCAGAATGAAATTTTTTTCTTCTGCAAAACACCACGTTTGACTCATCATGAGTTTGAGATCTGAAGTACCTCTGAGATCTTTCCTGCTGAACTGTTGCCCAGCCACAAATATTCTCCACTCTGTATCTGCATTTCAGTTCTTCTGCACTGGAATTCATCTTACCTTACAAAAGACACTCAAAAAATAAGCATTCTCTCTATGCACTTCCCAGGGCTTCACTTAATTGCAAAGCAAAGACACAGAGATCTCTGGAGGGCAATTCACCTCAGTTGTCCCAGATGCCTCTATTTCACATGAACTATTGCAAATTGTCTTTCAAGAATACTGACCTGTTTGACTATTTCATCTCCCCAAGATCACATTGATTTCAGAGCTTGGAGTTCAAGTGCTTTTCAACCCTTTCACCCTGATGTTATACGTGCAGAATTTAAAAATCCTATTTATAGTGCCTATCTTCAAATTTCAATAAATACCTTTATTCATAGGTATGCTTAGAGTAGGGTTTCCAATTAGGTGTAGAGAAAGAATCTTATGGGTGTTTTCCCTAAATTGTACTTCCCTAGATTGTTTGTAAAAAGCAGTGCCAGTGTCAGGACATCTTGCAAGGACTATTTCTGCAATCCCTATATCTAGGAGGCTGACATTCATGACCAAAAAGAAAATTTAAAAGCCTTGACATGAGTTCTTTTTGGTACACCTACAGACTTCTCCTTTTAATATTTTAATTATGCTTCTCTCTGTTTTAAAATTATTTTAATTAATGGCTGAAAATTAGCCTTCCTGGTCTTCTAAATCCTGCTTTTACAGTATGCTGAGATTGATTTTTCTGGGATTCATACAGTCATCCATGAATCCTCAGAAATAATCACAACCGGTTCAGATTGCTCAAGGTAAGTTCTTATTTATTATTTATGTATTTAATAGTCTGCAATATCTTTCATTTTCTAAACATATTTTTTGCCTTACTGATCCCTCAATTTAAAAAAAATGTAATTATCTGATTCATTGTGGGATTAATGCTGACATTATTAGAAATTACTGCAAACAGTGAAAGAATTAACAGTAATTTTTTTCTTAGTAAGGAGCAAGTCTCTGTGTTCCTTTGATTTCTAACATGTAGCTGCATTTTGTTCTCATTTTTCATACATTCTTGTGGTAGATTTTCTAGTTTCATCCATGCTTTTTGTTGTCATCCTTAGTTGCTTTTCCTGGATCTCAGTTTTCTTCTCAGCTTTCTCTGTTCCTTTTCAGCTCTCACATCCTTAAACAGTTCCTAATGGAGCTGTTTCAATTTTTCATTCTGATCATGAATTCTCCCCCCTTTCAGGTTCTCTCATTTAGAAATTCCCCCGGTCTTGTCTTTGTTTCCCTGTTCCTTTTCCTGAAAACATCTTCCCTTTCCCTGAGTTTTTGTGTAGCTCATGATCCACTCTCGTGTGACCCCAGCTGGACGATTCCACCCAGCCCTGGGGTCCCAGCACAGGAAGGACAAGGACCTGTTGGAGTCAATCCAAAGAGGAGGCCACTGAGGTGATCAGAGGGATGGAGCACCTCTGCTATGAGGGAAGGCTGAGGGAATTGGGATTGTTCAGCCTGCAAAAGAGAAGACTCCAGAGTCAGATCTAACTGTGTCCTTCCAGTGCTTGAAGGGAGATGACAAGAAAAATGGAGAGGACCAGGACAGGACAAGTGGGAATGGCTCCAAACTGAAAGAGGAGGGTTTAGATTAGACATAAGGAAGAAATTCTTATCTGTGAGGGTGGTGAGGCACTGGCATGGGTTGCCAAGAGAAGTTGTGGGTACTCCATCCCCAGAAGCATTCAAGGCCAGGCTGGATAGGACTCTGAGCCACCTGGTCTAGTGGAAGGTGTCCCTGCTATGGCAGGGGGGTTGGAACAGATGATTTTTAAAGTCCCTTTCAACCCAAACTGTTCTGTGATGCTATAATCCCTATTGTGCTGTTCCTGTTAAAGAAAACTCAATTTTTTTCTGATCTGCTCTTATCAGTCATAAACTAAAAGAACTTCCCCTTTTCTGCCCTCCAATTATTCTGCAAACATGTATCCCCAGTCCACCTGACTTTCAAATAGACACTGATGTCCAGGAGATCCTGCTCTCAGAAAGCTTCAGAACTTTTCTATCAGAAAGTATCGTTCAACTCTTCCTTCTTGCTATCCATTTACAGTATGTTGTGGTTTTGACATCCCCCCTTTCTGCTTCCCTTCTTTTCAACAAGAAATACAGGAAACACTCAGACCTGTTTCTGAACTTCTCCTGGATTTCAGAGATTGTTTTTTGCTTGTTCTTTGCATAAAAATGCCCCCTGAAGTTTCTGTACCAGTATTTAGATCTTGCACTGATTTAGCACAGTGTTCCTTCTGCAATGTCATTTTCTGTTAGGAAACTTTAATTTTATTATTCTCAAGGAGCATTCTGCAAACACAAAACAATTCTGGCAGCCAGGTAATTTATTTTGGAGTTACTCAATTCATTATAAAAGAAACACAGAGCTGCCTCTTTTTCCAGAAGGGTGACAAAGTATGTCTNGTTTTTTCCCCCTGAAGTTTCTGTACCAGTATTTAGATCTTGCACTGATTTAGCACAGTGTTCCTTCTGCAATGTCATTTTCTGTTAGGAAACTTTAATTTTATTATTCTCAAGGAGCATTCTGCAAACACAAAACAATTCTGGCAGCCAGGTAATTTATTTTGGAGTTACTCAATTCATTATAAAAGAAACACAGAGCTGCCTCTTTTTCCAGAAGGGTGACAAAGTATGTCTCTCTTTTTATAAAGTGTAGTGTCTGTTACCTGTATTTTTGCTGATCCACATCTTTCCCCTCCTCTATCCAGCTGCACATAGCATATATTCAGTGCTAGTATTTTCTTTACATTACCCTAGAGCTAATTTCTTGGTGCCTACAGCAGTAGGAAGGACTAATTTAAAATTGTATGTAGAATTTTATTGGTACCACAGAAACCCAAGGATATTTCACCATAAAACTTGTTTTTGTAGTTTTGGTTCGGTGCTAGTAGGGGCTGTCCCACTGCTTATTTTCCTTCCATAACCTTAATTATGGATTGTATCCTCATGTCCACTGAATTACTGTTACAAGACATAAAATCTTCACATCATACACTATTATTAAAAAACCAACCAGACAACAAAAACCACTACTGTGGAATACTTTGTAAAATGCTTTGTAAAATGGTTTTTGCCTGTTGCTATGGGTAGAGGATGCGCAGTGGTGAACAGTTGTAAAACAAGTTAGTTTTACACACACATTTCTGCAGAAATAAATCAGTCACCAGAGAATCATCCTCTTGGAAACCAAACACTGCGGGTGAGTAAAGAGGTTTGGGAGTGGGGATAATCAGCCATGGCTACATCTGCACAGCAAGGACCAACAATAGTCTATCCCAGAGCATTGTGTAATACCAGGAAAGTCTCCCCCTTAACCTTGAATCTGTCTTCATTTGAGCTAAGTCCATATTTAGTTCATTGCTCCCAAACACACAAGTGTTAGTTTATGGAAAAAAAAAGGTCAGGCTGAGTCCAGCTGACCCCTTTTTGTTTCTCCTTGCACTGGATTTTTTTCTTTTTTTTTTTTCATAAAAAGTTCAGCATGTTACAAGTGACTCATATGTGAAAGAAATCTGGACATGAGCAGATAGGGATGCAGCATGATCTTTGCTGCTATACAATCTTCCATCGTGCTTCCCATGAGATCAGACTACAGCTACAACACCATAAATAAATAAAGAATTATTAAATACTCTCAAACTCTGCTGGAATACTCTCTCTCCTCTAGGCTACTCCTGCAATATTGGTCAGAAAACTCTCAATATCCATGGTAATCGTTGCCAGCACTTTTGACACCAGAGCTCAGATTGTATTTTCTGCTGTGCTAAACAATTTGTTTGCTGACTGTTTATGACTCTCTTCTTTGCTCCACCTTTGTGCCTTTTTCCAGGGGGGCAAAGAGAATGGAGACTGTGGAGCTTCTTGAAGCAATGCTCCCTCTTTCCCAGCTGTTGTGGTTGATGTCATGGATTCCTGCCTTCACAAAATGTGCCCACAGGGCTGAAAATCTCTTAAGCTGTCTTGTGTTCTTGTTATGGCCACTTGGGTAGACCACTGCATGGTCACCTATTTTTCCTCCTGATAAATAGCAGTTGTTAGGGCTTTATTATTCCTGATAATTTTTTTTTTGACCAGGGGTGTAGCCTGGTGTAGTCATATCCTGTCATCTCACCTTTTGTGTTGGAGCCAGAGATATTGTCCTACTTCTCAAAAGGGATTTCTGCGTTCATTCCACAGGGCAGCAACCCTGTGTTATACTGAGCATCCTTGACCTCTACTGAAATCTGACTTTTCAGGCTGCAAATGAAAGATATCTCAGAAGAAAATTAAAATGTTGGTTTTGTTTGGTTTGGTTTTTATTATGGTTATTATCATCACAGTAGAAAAGAAGGTGACATCCTTTGTGGTTTTCCTCATGTATTAAATGAATTAGCAAACAAGGCAAATATACTGACCTGTGTAAATATAATGTAATGGCAAATTATCAAGGTCTGGACATTCAGTCTGGATCAATTCTTAGCCCTAACATCCTGTATGCATATATCCAGTAGGATATGGGGATATAGGATAATCGTTCATATATGGGATATATCCTTTGGGTGGAGTATACATATATGCTGATGTATTTAAGTCCTCTTTACTGATTTAAGAAGATAGGATTGTTTTGTCTGGTATTCAGAATGCAGCAGTCCATGACACTAAAACACAAGAGAGAGACCAGATCTATGAAAGCCACTGAATTATTGAATATTTCTACTATGCCTGGTCTGAAAGTGATGCTCAATTTTCCTGCTAGAAAAAACCCTAAAAATTTTCTTTGAAATAATTGAGAAAACTTCAAAAGTTTGAAATCAAAGCTGCTACACTTAGTGCTATTTTTAATTGATTGAACTGTATTTTTACTAGAAATGTAACATTTCTAAAAATAAATAAGGAGACCTGAAAGCTTTTTTTTCTCCAAACATACTGTATCCTTTCTTTGCCAAATCACATCTAACAGCTGCAGACTTTATAACATTATATAAATGTTCAGACTGGCTATAAAAGATTAAATATAAAATTCCAGTGCATAGAACAACTGGTATAAAGAACAACGAACCCGAACTGACTAAAGGCTGTTCATTTAATCTACCTTTGTTAATTGAAAATTTCATCAGGGAACAGAAAGAATCTGTTTTCATTGCAAGGTGCTGTGGTGAGGGTGGTAGTAGTTCTGGAAGAAAAGTACACTGAGAGCACAATTCCCTCTGGAGATATCTGGCTTGAGAAGAAGACAAAACTATAATTTTACTTTAGCTCATGGCTCCCCCTTAAGTAGGTTGGGAGTTAGGGAATTCTGTAAGAAAAGAAAACCTGGAGAACATTTGCTGTTTTGTTCCAGCTCTGCAGTCCCCCTGGACCCAGCTCTGTGCCAGCACCATAACAGATAAGACAGTGGGAAGGCAGAGCCAAGAGTGAATAAGCTCACAGCTTGGGGATACTGCACTAAAGAAGATACATTTTGCAAGACACGCTGCTCTGCCCTTTTTGCATCTCTGCTACATTTAACAGCACATGATCTGTTTTCAAGACCGTTTCCTTCTGGAAGTCGTTCTCGCAGGCCAGTCCTGGGAGGTGTTAAGTGCCTCGAACTTCCACGGCCGTCAGCAGGGGCTGTGGCCGCTGGGCTGGGCCCCAGTGACCTCCCTGCCCTCCCTCCCAGCTCTCCTGTGGCAGCTGGACACTTGCAGGAGCTGGCCTGTGCCCTGCACCAGCCCACCTGCCTCTAAGAGTACGTGCTCTGTGCTTGTGGTTGCAGACACTGCTGTATCCCAGCTGCTGAGTCCTGCAAATGTTATCTGTGGCTCCAGAAAATGCTGTTTATCCGTGGCTCCATTAAAATCCAGAGAGTTTACCACCTGTGACATTTCTGTGCAGTTCCTGGGCTTGCTAAAGTCTCCCACAGGCAAACACTGCACAAGCCATCCATTTAGCTGTCTGGAGGAATGAAATGGGCTTTTTACTCCACCTGTACCAGTTGCTAAAGTAACTGGCAGATAATGACAGTAATTTTGGATGTGTCCTTCAGGCCTTGCTGCAGAGAAGGCAAAAAGCAGCACCTTCATGAGAAGGCCCAAATATGCAGAGATGGCTCCAGTGAAAGGATCAAGTCCCCAGTATCTTCTAGAAAAGTGACAATTTACTAGCTAGCCAAGGCTTCATTTGCATTTCTTTCACATAAGAGTTGGAAACTTTAAATTTTGTTTTAGTATGATTTTAATGATGGCAGAGCCGAATGTAACTTTTCAAAATACCAGGGCAAGAGACCCTGCAGCATAGGGAGGGACTCTGAGAAAAGACACAGAGCAGAAGGAGGAGTGGAGGCGTGGGAGGATGCTCCCTTTAGCAGAGAGGGGTGAGTGTTTCACTGTGTTACAGGCTCTGATTGCACTGCCCAGGGGCTGCCAAGGTGTCAGGGGGAAGAGGAGATGTGAGGAGGAGCCCAGAGGACTCCTGTTCAGGAGCTGAGGCATGAGACTCCCTAAACAACCAGTACAGGAGACTTTTAGTCTCTGGTGAAACTGTTGCCATCTTTTCTTATGCCTGACTGGTGATGTTGAGCTACACCCCTGTCTGAAAAGCTGCTAAACCCTCGGCAGCCCAGTGACGGCAGGAAATGGAGCTGCTCTGTTTTCTTGGTCCTTGCTTGTGTCTCCTGTCTGGTGATTTCAGCTAAGCTCAGTAGTAAAAGTCATGGAAATTGCATGTCCCTGAATGCCTCCAAGCTTGGACACTGAGCTGGAAGCAGTACAACAAGGAAGGTATAATCATGACTTCCTCGGTAGCCAGTCCTAACTACAAGAAAAGGAAAGGCTCAGAGCTGCTGCCACAGCGTCCTGAAAGATGAGAGTTTTTTACACTGTTAATTATTCAGCTTTTCCAAGCTAGTGTTATGGTTCTCTTCTTTGGCCTGCTCCCCCAAGAAAGCCCTGTTTGTTTAAAAATATCACTTATGAGTGGGGAAGCACTGCTTTCTCAAGTATCCAGATGGTGCAGTTTAGGTCATGTAAACCAGATGCAGAGATTCCTGAGCTAGCAAAGACTCAAACAGTGAATCTACATGTTCCAGCCCATCAGCTGAATAGGGACTTATAAGCTGGAGTCTGGGATAATTTAATCATGTTCACTTGATCATGCATTTGAGCTATTTAATATCTCTGCTAGACTTGCATTTCTTGGGCACAGTACTGCACAAGTGGGAGCATGCTGCACTTGGAGGAAACGTGATTTATGTCTGGTGGGGTTCTGGGTCTCTTCACTACACAACACCCCTCTCATGCTTCTGGCATCAGCATGAACAGAACAAATTTGGTTTACCTGCTACTGCCCTTCTTCTCCCAGGCTCCTGGGGATGCAGCTGGATCTGTGGATATTAGAGAGCAGTCTGATAGCAGTCTTACAGTAGTCTTAAAGTCTCTTCTACATCCCACTTCTCCTCTTTCTTCTCCACTCAGTGTTAGCATCTTCCTTCATCTCATGCCCTAACTCTTTCCATCTTTCCCTTCAAACAGTCATTCCTTCTCCCCTTCCTCCCAAGTTAATGTTTTGATGCTGACAATGTGGATGACTGCATCTGGGCTCCTTTTGCAGTTAATGGAAGAAAACTGGGACTTTTAGTGTAGTTCATCACACCCTCCTTCAGTTGTTTGCATTAGAATGAGATTAGTTATGCCTTAGAAATCTGTATGTTTGCTGAGGTAAATCTCAACCCTGTCATCTAATTCTGCCTTGGCCTTCACTGGGACTCTGCATTTTCATCTACCACTTCCTCAGTCTCTCTCATTACTGCATAACCTCCTGAAAGTATCTTGTTCAAATTCTACTTGCTCCTCAGATCTCTACAGGCTACCCATACCCCATTATTTATTCTCAATTTGCCATTTTCCTCTGCACTAAACTCTTTATGTAACTGTCCTGTAACTTCCTGCCCCACAGCTCCTTTCTAAACACACTTCTTACTACCTTGACTCAGGAGGTCTGACTATAATTCATACCCTTTCTCTGTCCTCTTCTGCTCTTTAAACATTCAGTTCTTCAAAACTCTTTCCTTGAGGAACTCTTGGGCATCTGAGCTATTTTTTAACTTTCTTCAACATTTTGCTGTTGTTGATAGCCTCTCTTGCTGTATGCTCCTCTTTGTCTTCCATCACTCTCCTATTGGTCCTTTTCCACCTTCAAAGCACTTGATCTTTAGTCTCCTTATTTCTCTTGAAAGACAGTGTCAAGTTCTTATCCTACACTGCTCTTTCCCTTTCTCTTTCAATTGGAGACATCACTGGAGACCCCTGAGGTGCAGCAAAACATTATTTTTAGAGCAGCTTTAAAACTTGTCTCTGTGCTGAGGATCCATGTCCTGTGATTTGATCTGTCATCTCATTTACCCCTCCTGGTTTAGTCAGGGGTTGTCCATTGCCTCAAGCACAAATTGCTGTCTCAGACTTCACCTCATTACCACTGACAGCAACCCACACCTTTTTCTGCCACTCAGGTCTCTCCTCCGTGAACATTTCTGCTTCTTCCTCCACAGCATTTGCCAAATGCACTCCCCAGTCTGTGTATGAACAGGGCACTGTGCTGATGAGATATATGAGCTGTCATGAGGAAATGTGTCAGTTAACTCATGATGTAGAAAACATAATATGTACAAAGATGGTGGTAGTCAAAGGCAGCAACACAGATCCACAATGTTTTCTGTGGTACCCTCAGGCAGAGAGAGCTTTCCTAGTGCTGAATACCTCCCCCCCAAAGGATGCAATTTGTTAATTAACTTACATGGCTAAGAAATGTTCATATTTTTACAGTGTTAGAGGCTACACTAAGCTGCTTGTATGATAGACCTCTGTGTTCACAGCAATATTTATATTGCATGTGTCAGTGAAACAGATCCTGAATTTTAGCTGGATTTTGGAGGTCTGTAATTTTTCAAGGATTTGTCATATGAACGTGTTGACAACCTTAGCTGCTATTCTTCTTCAGCATCCCTCAGAAAAATCCACGTGGAATTTCCTGGGCTGATATGCATCACACAATTCTCTTTGCTTAAGATTGAAGTCTGTGGCAGGCAGGACAGATGTTAGTTTCTTAAACTAATGGCAAAAGAACCCATATGCATTTCACAGCCTGAAGCCTCAAAGCATATAGATCTAAAATAGTGGTTCTTCACTGCAAAAAGAAACAGTTTTATGTTCCAATGTTCCTCCAGTCTTGGTTAAAACTAAATAATTTTTCCAGTCATTTCACTTGTCCCTTAATTTAACCATACATGGTTTTTTTTCCTTCCTGTCCTCTTGTTTCTCCAGAAGTGTACTCAATAGTGTGTTTCTGATTTTAAAAAATTGAACAATCTCTTTTGCTGACGTATGAAAACCAACTGGACATATTTCACTAGAACTGAGATCTCAGGTCAGATTTTTATGTAACATGTTTGCATTGTTAACTGCACAGTCAGAATCTCCAAAAGGGGGAGTGGAAAGAGGAAAAGGGTCTCATGACTTTCAAATGGATCCCAGCTTATCCACACTCCATAATGAAATCCATAATGAAATTTCCAAACCTCATAGAACATCAAATAAATTTATGTTCAAGTCCCTGATATTAACAAAGATTCAAGGAGCTCTTATTTTATCTGAACTGTTTTTTGATTTTTTTTTTCCTGGCCTTGAAATAACACTGGTTTTTGTTTTGCTTGAGAAGGAAAAAATTCTTAACATGCATGTGACTCAGAAGAAAACCTGTTTGTTTTCTTCAATAAGTAAACGATGAATCATTGGTGGTTTACCACATCTCTTTCACTGCACACGAGATGTGTTGTGCAGTTAAATTTGGTAAATCTTAGTACCTCAAGCCTGATCCAGCAGCCCTTGCTTGCTCTGGAGCACACACAGGAGCTGTCTGCAGGGAAGAGCTCTAACAGGAGAGCCAGGGAGCCAAAGCCAGCAGGTTCATTCCCATGCTGTAGGGCAGGGATCTGAATTTGTCTCTCCAGGAAGAACAACCTTGAATTAACAATGCACTCTGACAGCTTTGAGAAAGGCTGGGAATAAGAGAAACTGGAATAAGCTAACATCCCCGTGCTCCCCCCGAAGGGAGCAGAGACAGAACAAATAGCCTGGGAAAGCCTCTCCATGTCAGAGTGCAGTAATCCAGATGTAATTAGGTGGCTCTCTGGCCATGGCCACCCTGGACCACAGTGAGCCACCGAGTCCTCCTGCTGGGGTCACACCTGCGCCTGTTAACTCAGACGCTTCCTCTTCAACTCCAGAATGACTGCTTAAAGGGCTTGTGCTTGGATGTACTGTGGGGAACAGGCCTATAAAGGCAAAAAGATGGACCAGATGACTGCATAGTCCCTTCTTATCACAGATTCCTGCAATTCTTCCTCTCTATCTTCCTGTTAACCCTGCTAATGCCAAACTCAGAGATAAAATAGCAGGTCACAAAGCATTCAGTCATATAGGATCAACACTTGCATACAATATACCACAAAATCTCAGAGCCTTTTCTTCCATAACTAATGAAAAATATATGAGTAGTCTGTTTGGAAAAAAAACCAAACATATGTGTTTTTTTACAGTGTCTGATATTAAAAGCTTTCAGTAGGCAGGAATCCTAGCATGCAGGTTTGGTGAATAACTGATATTTTACCCAGGCAATGGACAAATGGAGTTGGATGAACAAAGAGTCAAACCATGTTGTGATTCCTCCCTTGAAATGAAACTCAAGACATCCAGGAGAATGCATTCTAGCTATTTTTCACACTTTGTACTTTTTTGGTAACTAGCGAGGTCCAAACCATCAAAAGAACAGATAATCAGAAGATAATATCAGAAGGTAATTCTGATGCTATATTTACTTTGAAAGGAAACTCTATGAGAAACCTTGTTGCAGACAGATCAGGATCAGAATGCATTCTCTGGAGTATTTAACCTAATGAAATTGATGACTTTTGGATCAGCCATTACATCAGTAATGAGAATGATGAAGCTGATGAAGGATAAACTGAGTAGGACAATTTTTCAGGCAAACTGGTAAATGGAAAATAGATTTTAGACTGTTAAAATAATGATAGTAAAGAGGATGAAATTCATTGCTATCTGGTTGCTAATCATTATGCCATATGCTAGCAAACCTTCAGAGTTTATATATTTGCTTCAAAATGTTTTACCTGGATAAATGTATTTAAAGGTTTAATGTATAAGATTTAGTGCCCTACAAATCTTCATAGCAGTTGACAGCTTCCTTGCCGTTCGAAGAGATGAGCTCGGAAGATGGGAAATAAAGGTCTCCCTAGGGAGAGCAGATGGGGTGAGAATGATGAGGGAAAGGGATTTATCATGAGATGATTTGAGCTGAGATTTAGAGTGAAAATTACCAAACAAGATAGGGACTTAGGGATGTCACTTCTACAAACCAGGACTATCAATAAGGACTTAAACACCAGATTCCAGCAAGAAAGAAGGAAGACTGAAGTCTTGGCTATAGAAAAGTGCTCTGGACTTTGACTTCCTTTACCATATATACAAATATATTTCGTTGGGAAAGAGCATAAGGAGATGGATAGGAGAAGTTAAGAAGGTATAATGTTCTGAGAAACCTAAAAAGGTGAGTGCAAGCACTGAGTCTTTCTGAAAAACTCATCCAATGAGTAAGTGAAACACAAAACACCCCTCAGACCACTTTCTGATTTTTTCTTGGGCTGTGCTTTGGGCTCAGAGAACATCTCCATATATGCTAGCAGTCAAGTAGTCACAGCTGCTGTGCTGGTTTCTCTCATGGTTGATCTCCTCCCTCGCCCCCAGCTCTAGCCCTACAGTGAAGTCATTGTGCTAAACCCCTCACCTCCCAATAACTTCCATAGCAACAGAGCAGGGTGTCCTAAACAGAAGATTAGGCTCAGAGCCTGACCAGAGGAGGAGGTCTGGATGTGGGGGTGGAGGCTGTGGCTGGGCACACGCGACACACCTGCGGCCCCGCGGTGGCCAGGGAGGGGCGAAGGCGCGGCTGTAAAAGCCGGAGAGCTGAGAGCCGAGCTGGTGATTCTGTTTGTGGCACTCCAGAGAGGCATTGCTGGAGCCCTGTTATCCTTCACTGCTGAAGGCAATTTGTGTCTGGCTTCCTTCTGCCAAAGGCTGCATACTTGAGCTGTCTGTGCTATCCCTCAGTAGCCTACTGAGGCTTGAGCACGGACAAAAACAGCACCAGAGCTAAGCAGGACTATAATGCTTCCTGTACTCAATGTGCTTCAGCCAAATTCATGGTTCCTTGTAATCTAAGATGGTCATACAGTAATTTAGACCCCCTTGAACTCATATTCCCTTATGCAGTTAGATTTCCTGAAGATAAAGCCCTGTTGACATGGGAAAGTTTTACTGGTTATATAGACAAAGTTAAGCTGGTGTAACCACACCCTGAGCATGTGGAGACTCCTTTGGGTGTAAAAGTGACCTTTTCAGTATAGCCTGCACTTCTACTTGTGCTAAACCAGAAAATTCACATTGATATTTCATGGGAGGAGTACCCTACTATCTGAGCACAGACACCTTCACTGAGTTGGTAATGTTAGGAGCCCAGATGCCTCAGAAAATCCCTGGGGGCAGGTGGGTGCATCTGGGAGGTGATTCACAGTTTCAAATTTAAAACCCTAACCACTATTGCAAGCAAGTGTGCTCTGAATTTCTTACCATTGTTTACTACATTAGCCATGTTATTAGTTTTTCTAGTCTAATTTAAACAGAAAATAGGTGGCCAAAAAAATACGTGGTCTATCTTTCAAACTTGACCTAGCTAAATGTTAGAATCAATTTAGCCTTAGCAGGAAGTCCTGTGTTAGGGTAGATTTTCTTAGGGGGAGCTGAAAGCATATTCTTGACACAGAGGGTCCCTCTCCAGTATTATGTCTTTTCACAAGGAGGAGAGGTCAACTACTGGAAGAATAAAATCTGCCAGATTTTTCGGTTTTTTGTTTTTTTTTTTTAATATGGGCAAAAATATGTATTCTCTTTTGGCTGAACTCTTGGAAATCCTTGATGGTTTTTGGCTAAGAAGTTTTGAAAGAATATTTTGCTAAAGGCAGCTCAACATCCAGTGTGAAGCAACTAAAGTGGTTTAATTATTAATTTTCTGAGGTACTGAAAACACTTATGACGGGGGAATTGCTGGAAAACTTAAATTAGTGTTGGTACTATTTATGGTTGAAAACGTAAATTCTTGAAGTTGGATATAAGGGATTTCTGTTGTTTATAGACATGGATACTCTTATTGTGCAGATACAGCTCTAATCTGCCTGGAATCTCAGAGTTTCTGGCCTCTGTCATACCTTGTGATAGTCTCAATAAATAGTCCACTGATTACTGGTGCTTTTGTTGGACTTATTTCATGGATTGTTTTCTTTCTCTTGTACTACACAGGCGACTCAGTGGGAGTCTGCAGCTTAATTAGTTTCCCTATCTTGATCAGAAATCAAGGGCAGATCCAGTTAGCCTAACTCAGACACCTAACTTATTCCTCTATTTTATGAATCTGATGAAGCAGCTCTCCTAAAGCAAAGGTGCCACTTGCTGTTGCAGTCAACAGAAGACTACAGGTGACTTTGAAGGTTTCCAGAAGAGAGCCTGTCCAGTGGTCAGACCCCTTCTCTCTGCAGCCCTTCAAAGACACCTGTGTTTCTCCTTCTGACTGTAAAGGGAATTTAAGCACTTAACTCACTAGGTGCCTAAAATTTAGGTGCCAAGTGAGAGCTTGAATGAAGCCAATACAATTCTGTTTCAGATTTATGGAGTTTCACACTAAGAATGCATATATATGTGCATATATACATATTTTATATATATATCTCATGCTTTTATCCAAGTTGGCATGCTTCTTTTGAGATATTTGTATTTATAAATATAAAAACTTTATATGGAAACCTGCCAGGTGACATTGGTTTTGTATTTCTGATTTCAATTTGACACAGTTTGCAAATGCCTTGCCTCCCAGAAACACAAGCTTTCTTACCTCTTATTAAGTTCGCTGATCTGGCCTCCCTGTGTGTCTGGTTTGCATTCTTTTTTTGGCCATCAGAAACTTACTGCCAAAAAGTAGCACATTTAAAGCTGCACAATTTACAGAAGCAACAGCAGATGATTCATTGGTTGAGCTTTAACTTGAGCACTCAGCAAGAAAATATGGTGCATGGACCTTTGTGGTGAGGGCAGCAGAAGAAATGTTTTCCTTTTGTCAGCAATCACTTACTGTAAATTGTAGCTTTCAAGTCTTGGTGGCACTGTGAAGAGGTGAGCACCCCCACTGTCCATGGATGGTAAAGATGTACTGTAAAATCCACTCTTTATGTTTAAACCACCCTTTTTGCCTTCCAATGAACATAAGCCAAAAGAAATAGTTGTGAATATTTCTTAAAGCCAAATGTTTTGCATGCAACTTTTTCTGAAATTAAGCTGCTGCTTAAACTGGGTAGCAAATATTAGTTCTAGACAGCTATGGAAGAAAAACGAACTTGATTTCATCATTTAAGCTCACCACAACACTTTAAATGGTTCCTTCTGTCATGTGGAATGGAAAAAAACATTTTAAGCTAGCATGTATTTTTTCTGAAGCACTAAAAAAATCAAAATTTATGAAAAAAATAAAGAGAAGCTGTTCACAAAATGTAAGCACACAGTATATATTTCACATGTTTCTCTGTTGAGACCCACAACCTGAATCCCTCTGGCTAATTTTGTTAATTAAATATCCCATTACATTCTTCATCTGATAGTGTCGGACTTGTGTATTCTGGCAGAAATCTAAATGTTGAACTCTTCCTAGTGTAAGAAGACACATCTCAAACTGAATTTTGGTTCCCAGTTTATCCAAGTACTAGTTATGTGTTTGATTTTAAAGAATATAAATGGCCCATTGAAACTGATGTGCTGTGAGAGTTCCACACCAGACAAACGACCAGATCTGACTTTGGCTGCGGCTGTGCAGCTTGACAGAAGTTAATGGTATTGCTGAGATATAACTGAGGGCAGAGTTTGGCCCTGCTCCCATGCTTGTCATAACTTACCATACTAAGCTGAATGTTAAAAGTTTTGTACAAGGAACTCCATGCAGAGCTCCAATGATTAATGGGATCTGGATGCAGAAATTCCTGTGGGCTACAACTGAAAATTCATTCCTCTATTTTGATGGCTGTTCATTTTAATAGAGGACTTTGATACCACATTGTGCCGACAACTGTGGAATAGTCTGGCTACTTATATTTATCACTGAACTTCCAGAGGCTCTTGAAACCCTTATGGAAGCTAGGCATTGCATGAAATTCCAAAGTACCCAGAAGTTTAAAGCTGCTGTTTATTCCTTCCCTTGAATTTTGACAAGTCCTGAGAGATATTGTTTAAGCTTCTGTAGGGAGTATTCATACACTTGAAAAGAAGGTAACAAAGGATAATTTTGTTTATAAATGTACCAGTACAACCATATCAGACAGTTAAAAATATTTTCCTTACAAACCTTAATTAATTAATTTAATTAATTCCTTAATTAAACTTCCACAAAAACATAACTGGGCTCCATTAGATTGAGAAAGGTAAACTGAGATAGTTCCATTTCTCAAATAGGATACTTTATTGAAGAGAGCATGGCAGTATCCCAATGGGACATTTGAATCTATGTCAGATATTATGAGCTGCTAATTTGCTGTTATAACAGTCCCAAAGGTGTTCCTTCAGCCTGAACTGGCAGCAACAAGGATGTGAGCTGGAAATCTTAATGAAGGTAACTTTTAGCTATTTTCTGCCCCCTGCCCTCTGTTTTCTTATACCTGTAAAATATTTCTTTTAAAATTCTGAGGTGTATTTCTCCAGCACAAGACACTCTTAGTATAAAGAGGATCCTGAGTATTGCTTAGCCTTCCCTACAGTGTGGTTCTCCTGGGCTGGAAGAGGAGTGATAGCAAAAAATGTGGTCTTTGATCCTTGAACTCTGTGAGTACGTTTATAATTCCACAGGTGACCCAACCATGGAGTGGATATTTAAACACTGTGTGAGTGAAGGGGAGGGAAGGATGGCACATTTGACATGTGTGATTTCAGCTGCTTGAAGATGATGGTGTTTGCATGGCACTGTCACCTCCATGTCTCGCTCCAGGAGATTCTTCTAGACAGCCCTGGACGCACTGAAAAGAGATTCCTTGGATCCTTGTGGAGCAGCAACAAAGTGCTGCACACTGTTTCTTCTGGTCACCTCCATTTTCTGCTGCTGTGGAGAAGATGGGAAGGGAGGAGGAGGCAGAGGGAAGTGTTTCCAGATACGAGATGCCCAATACAAAGTAGACAGGACTAGGCAAAAGCAAACCGTGCTTTGTACTGATGCACCTCAGGAGAACGAAGCTGCTCTGGTGCATTTTGCAAACTGTTGGGCTCTTTATCTGTGCTTGATGTGCCTTTTCATCAACACAACTACTGAGCACTGAGCCCAGGTGCAGGTCTCCAACCTCTGGCCAAGCAACTCCTCTTCAACAGAAGGGTCAGGGAAGCGAATGTGGGTGAAATGGAGAAGGCACTCATCTCTGCATAAAATTCTGAGCTTGTCAATACCAGAAGAGAAGCAAAGTTGTAAAACCTGTTGGCAGGAGTGCAACCCAAGTGAAAAATCAGTGCAGGATTACCAGCTGAATTGCGCTCTTTAACTTTGTGAGACAGTTTCTGTTCTCATAGGGTGCAAATCTGGACCAGCTCTCCTGACTCTGGGAAAGTATTTCAGGATTTATATCTTCTAAGTGGAGCTGAATTTGGCCCTCTCTTGTGCAGACTGGAGTTATACTGTCACTCCACAAACTTCAGTATTTTTAGCAGCAGTTGTCACATCTAATCAAACACAAAATTTAGCAGGATGAAGTGAGAAAAGTGCATGGTTCAGGAGATTTAAAGCCAAAATTCCAAACATTTTATCCAATCACTAACTGACAGATAAGTAAAGAAGTTTGTATATGTATATATGTATTTAAGAGTTATTTACTGGTTCTTTTATGCTCTTAGCAACATTCCACTTCTGAAATCTCTAGCAGATGCCTCCTATCCAGAGACTAGTTTATTAAAAACACCCAAAAGCTCAAGCATCAAGCCCCCAACAATGATATGTTATCTTAAAAGTGAACCATTTACAATGTTAATTCATAAACTAACCACATTCATTTAGGAAGAGACCAGAGACAGTAATATATAATCTATTTTCTGATACAGATTCCAAGTCACAAATGGTCACAAGTTTTTAAAAAGAATCTAGGACCCAAGAGCTGACCATATAAATTGGCTGATAAAAGAGTTAGAAAAAGAGATAACAACACCAATTTATAAGCAGAACCATGTGTACATACAGGGAAACAAGTCTGGTTCAGTAGGCTATTCCTTACTGTCTATCCGTTACTGATTACTCCCTCATCTTTATCTTTTAATTCCCCATATCAAATCTTTTCAATTTATCATCAGCTATGGAGATCAGCTGACATATGTTTGCCTAGTTCAATCTGGCCTGAGGCAATATCACAGCTGGAGGTATTTCATGGAAAAAATGACCTATCCAGAGTGTACTGTCAGTTATTCAAATGATATAAAGTCAGTAATCTTGAAGAACTGATTTTGAGGAGTTGGTGTATTCTTTTTCTATGGTTTTAAGGAAATAGATTAGAATAAAGGAGGAGGTATCAAAGAGGTGAAATATTTGAGAATCCTGAATGCTCAATGAGCATTCTGAAAAAAAGTAGTAAGTGCAGCCTCCTCAACTCATTCTTTTATTGTGTGACTATCTGGAAATTTATCTGTAGAGTTTGGTTACTATCGTGAGAGTGATTTGTCAAGGAGAAATTCTTGAGTCTGTATTAGGAATAATGTCATGGGAGTGAGACTGTGACCTTGACATCCAGTTGTTTGAGAAAGAGCTCAAGTTTTGCAATTCCAAAGCAAAGAAGAAAATACCTCTGAAAGGAGACTGAGGTTTTAAATTAATAGTCAATTATTTAAGAACTAATTGCAGCTGGAGACACCCAGGAAGACAAATTTCAAAGTTGTTCTTATTATTTTCTTGGGTTATATTGAGGTTCTCAAGGTTTTCATTTTCTCTCTACAGTGGCTGTTCATGTGCAGTTGCAGCTTTCCCGTGTGTCCACCCCCACGCCTGCGTGGTCCCCCTGGTATTTCTGACTGGGGCTGTACAGCCTGACCCACCCTGCACATGTTGAAAGGAGGCAGGCTGCTGACTGCACTGGCTTCCAATTCCTCCTTGAGGAACCAAATTAATTCTGCCTTTTCTCCATTTTTCTCCATTTCATTTTGTGCTGGTGCTTGAGTGGCAGAAATGTGGAACAAGATAGTCCATTTGGCTGCACATTTGCTGAGTTTAAATGAGGTGGGTGAGCAAGCTTTAGCATGTGTTTGAATAGAAAAAACTTGCAAACAGGCAGTTTCTGTGGGAAAAATAAAACCCCCTCACAGCAGAATGAAAAGCTTTTGCTGTAAAATTTTACCTGATAGTTCATTTTTTTTTATACTTTAAACATCTTGGAAAGAATAAAAGTTTACTGGTAGGAGTGAGGTTAGGGAGTACCACAACGGTGCCTTATTCCCACTGTAAATCTAATATGGGAGAAAAAGAGTGGAGAAGGGTGGGCGAAACATGGCACAGGTGTTATTAGAGAAATGCAGGACCTGAGAAAAATAGCTTTCAAGAGGATTTACTTGGCTATGTGTCAGGCTGGGGAGTATTTCTCTGCTTGAAGTGAGCCAGATCACTGTGAGAACAGGGGCTGACTTGATGGTCCCAGGGATAACTTGCTTGGTGACAGAGAGGACGGAGCACTGCCATCCTTGTGTTGTTTTTCCACACTTAGCACCAAGCCCCCAGGCTCCAGGGGAGCCTCAAACCATCTCAGGGTAGATTCAGGGTGTTGATAATGTGTGGGCTTTGCTTTCCCCTTCCTTCACTCCATACTTGCCTGAGTTTCTGCCGTGGAAGTGCACAGATGTTTATACAAAACACACCCACTTGTGATGTCCCTTGCCATGCATCTCACACCTCCCTCTCCCCAGGACACATGCTGTGTCCTCTCTCTTAAAGTCACTGATCTGGCCCAAGTGCTCTTTCCCCTGAAACTCCAATTTCTCACTGCAGCCCTGGCAGGCAGCCCCTTCCACATCTGCTTCTCTCATCCTCCACCTGGACATCCCGGGTTTGGCCCGCTCCAGGGACCTGTAACCTGGGGCTTTGTTCCCTCTCTGCCCTCTCCCTTACCTCTGCTGCTTTTCCAAAGCGCATTCATGTGAAACCTTTGGCTGTCACTTGTAGTCCTAGAGCTGCCAGCACCAATTGCCATTTTGCTAGCCTTAAGGGTATCTTTGTGACCATATACCCATCCCCCTGGATGCTCCTTCAGCAGTAGCACTTTTAACTGTACCTTGCAGGAGGTGCCTTTCGAATCCCATCTCTGTAGAGACCCTGCTGCTTTGCTGGCCCGTCTCCCTAGAGCATTTCTAACAAGATTGTTGTCAATATATTGGGTAATTTATTTTCCTTATGTGTTTCAAGTTGTCTTACCCCCATTTATAACTCCCAGACAGGTCTGTGAGGTTTCTTTGGATGCCCTGTTATCTGAGCTCGGTGTTGTACAGCACGGCCTGCAATGCATGAAATCAGAGCAAGCTGCAAGCTCGCGCCCTGCAGCACGGCTAATCATTCTCAAATGCTATCATCAGTTATCTTGGAGGAGCTAAAAAAAAGGAAAAATACTCAAGCAGTCTGTGGCTGATTTAATCTTTAAAATCAGGAGAGACTTTGCAGTGATTAAAGAGCCATTTCCTGACTACATATTGATATGAGTTGCTTCCAAGTCAAATATGAGGGAGACTGACAGGCATTCAGTCTTGGTCTGATTGGCAGGTCCCAGCCCCATGAACAGTGAGCTGTTTCCTGCTCTTGTTTAAAGGTGTTCTGGGGTGGTCTGTGTTTAATACACGGCCATCTCAAGTAATGACCCTGGTATTTTCTATTGTAATTGATGAAATTGCACACTTTAATTTTCAGCATCTATAAGGACAGGTGGAAAGTTTTATTCAAAAACTGAAGGTTTCATGTTGTTTTCCAATAGCTTCCAGAAGCCAGTCACTTTGGGAGCAATTCTGTGTTCCGAGAAATGCCAGAAAAAAATGTGTGCTGAAGGATTTCTCTAATATTACTGAGGAGCACTGAATCCTTTTTAACATAAATCAGCAAGGCAGAGCAATGCAGGCATGAACAACAACAGTTTTGTGGGACAACACTCTTTGAAATCTGGAAAGCACCTTTAGAAGCCCTTGATCAGCATGGAGAAGATGTTCAGGAAAAGGAGGTTTGGTCCAAGTATTTCTGCAGGGTTAGTGAATGGTTATGGCTTCTATAAGGAAAAAGTTGCTTCATCTGAAGGAAGGGAGGCTGAGATAGCCACCTTCTTCATGAAGTATTTTGGCATATACTTCAAGTTTGTGAAAGACATTTTGCAATATGGTGCCCAAAGTAACAGGAAACTGGACTCAGTGACTCAGTGTTCTCTTCCAGTTCTGCATTCCTGAGGATGTAGAAAGGTCTGCATGAACTCAATGTTTTTATTAAGGATGGCCTGGATTATGAGTTTACAATAGATAATCATGTACAAATGGCCTTCCATTTTTAGCCTCCCCTCCCTTCAGAGGGTTCCTCCCTACACAGACGTAGTTTTCCCTGCAACTTCAGCGTGGCTTTAGGCAGAGACAGAGTACCTGCAGCTCTGGGAGCCTTAGTGCTGAAACCTCCTCGGCTGCAATTGTTCACACAGTCCCGTGCTTTCCTCAGAAATCAAGTCACTCCTACTCCCATTCCTGTATCCCATATCATCTCCCTTTGGAGATCCCAAGCCTATCCTAACAAATCATTACATTCACAAAAATATCCAGCAAACTCAGGCAAAACAGCATTGGAGATTTAGTCTTGCTTTTTTTTTTTCTCTCTTCTCATCCAGATCTGATACCAGTGACAAAAAGGAATTTTGCTGTCCTGATCATTCTTTTGCAGTTATTTATATTTTGTTTTATTGCTAACAGCTAATCAATTCAAACAAAAACAAATACTTCTCCAACCTCAAATGCGAACAGCTTGTGTGTGCTTTTTTATATGAAAGATAGCTGATAGTAATAATCCCAGGCAAAAAAACCCCCAACTTTTCTGCAAAGAGCTAAAAATGTATAAAAACACAAAAGAGAAAAGGGTTGAGGGATTCAGGAAGAAAAAAAAGGGCTTCAGGGAATCATTGTGCTATTTGCAAAGCAAAATTGCTGTTTCTGTAAATGATTATTTAATTGTTGATATGAATTTAGCATGGTGATAAAATTTTTTCCTGGCTCTGACAGACATTCTCTAGTGGAAAGAAATAAATCTAGGGAGTTTGAATTATGTGCAATTGGATCACTGATTTGCTCTAACTTCAGCATCAGTTGGATCTAATTGTACTTTCTGATATATTTCTATATATGAAAATGCAACTTGAAAAGTATTAAAACTGATTAAATGTGACATTGCTCAACATAACATAAATATAAAAGGCAATTCCAAGCTGTGGGACACACCTCTTGAGTGCTTTTCTCTTCTCACAGAGGCTGGAAAATGTGCTTTTGTCTCAGAAAAGGTATTTTGCTACCTACCAACAATGAAACTGTGTCGCAAACAATAATTTCTCCAAGTGCAGGACAAAACCTGAAGCAAACTCAGCAGGAAAAAGTAATAAGTTATTTCACAGGGAGAACTAGTGTTGAGCTTTTTGGATAGGTTTGTGGAAATATAAAATGCTGAGGTTTATAATCAGCCAAATGCAGATGACCAGCCTTTGACTGGAGCAGGACTGTGTGAGCAGCAGTGCCTGTGTGCCTGGGAAGCACCAGGGAAGTGCCTGGTGTGCAAGCTGGAGTCAAAGAGGATAAATCTTTTTTTAGAAAAGAGAAGTATTTAAATAGGATTGTATTGTTTACATTCAGCTGGGAGACAGAGAGCCACAGAGGTGTTGGTTTACCCAGCTTAGAGATGTGATGAACATGAGCATGGAGGTAAGGAGCAAATTCCCAGTTTGCCTGGAGCATGAGGCAGAAATCCCTCTGCTTTCTGTGGGATAGGACTTCTCCTTGATCTTCCCTTGTTTTCCTCTCCTCCATCCTAGCCATTAGGATTTCTTCCTCATTTGGTTCAGCAGATGTTGCTTGCCTTATGCAAGAAGATGTTGTCTTAAAAAAAATTTCAGAGGAAAGTTCAGCCTGTGGCTTGTTACTGCCGTTATTTATTTTGAACAAGATCCAAGATTATAAGGCACATGGACAATCAGGCTATGGATAAAATGATTAGGATAGGGCTGACTCAGACCTGTTAGTCTGGCAAGGACTCAGCAGTGTATATTCCAGAAAGTGAACTCCCTAAGAGTAATTTGCCTTATCAGAAGCTTTTATAATTCTGTGTGAGATGATAGTGGATGGAAATAATCCTGCTTGAATCAAGGATATAATTTTTTCCCCTTTTCTGTATTTCCAGAGATGAGAACTGTAGTCATATCTACACATAATGCTTTTATTTCTGTCCTATTTATATTTATGTCCTGCTTGTCTCTTGCTAGAGGAGCTGAATCAACAAAACACATTTGCCTAACTACGTGAGCCCAGCAGAAAATCCCTCACTGCTGTTCTGAATTCCTTCTTAGGACGATGTGTGAAAAGATGTAACAATCTGATTTCCTCAGCTAGCTATCCCTCAGTTCTTTTCACTTCTCATTGCTTCAACTTTCGGCTCAGGAAAAGAGAAAAGCTGAAGTTAAATTCTGTAAGAATGATCTGAATTTACTGAATTCAGCAGGAACTGAGCACGTAATATACACAAAAGTGTTAACTAAAGTTACTAAAGAACAGCTCCTTTTATTTTGGGATTCATTCCAACAAGTTAATGGAAGTTGCAGACAGTGTGCAACAAAATAAATGCATATCAAAAAACTTAATTTATGTTTATGCTGTTAAGTATTTCCTTTCACTATTGAAGGAGAATTTCTAAGTTATGAAAAGCAGAAAGAGAAACTGAAAAAACAATTAAAGCTGAGGAGGCTTACTTTGTTATCTATGTCTACTTTCTCTGGGGTGCATCCATGAATTAAATTATTTTTTATCCACCACCATATATCACAATTAAAAAAAGAAAAAAAAAAAAAACAAAATACTCCCACAAAACCCTACCACGCTTTTTTTCCAGAAGGGTTTAACACTGAGATATCTATCTTGAAGCAAAAGGAAAAACAACAATAAAGCCTTGCATTATTTATTTTATCAGTGCTTTCAATTTTGCCATAAATTACTCATTAAAAATGTGTACAAGAAATGCTTTACCTAAAAAAAAAAAATCTTTGAAAGAGGAAATTGAAACAAAAACTCATGTGATAGAAATAGCCTTCGTGCTACTTCAATGACGAGGATGCTTCATCACATTTTAACAGACATTTTTCCTGAAATTGCTTTGAAACAATTATCTATTTTTATCCTGGAAATAAAATTCTCTTCAAGCCCAAAAATGTAATTTTAAATATTGCAGCACATTGCAAATATTTCTAATAAATATTGAGTGAATAAAAAAATGTTCAATATTTATAAAAATAAATTAGAAAAAAATTCTTAAGTCTGCATGGGAAAATAAGTTTGTCATTAGCTTTCAAAAAATGCAGGCATAAACTGTGGGTTTTTAATGAAATCACTATCCCACTCTGGAATGCTATTTTTTAAAGGGGAAAATTAACTTCAACTGCAGGAAAAGAAATCCTTTCTTGACTATTTATTGTGCACCAAAGGAATAAAGTATAAAGAAGTATGTGGCTCCTCTGTTAATGGGAATTTCATATATCCTTATCAGAATATTGTGATTAAAGAAGTAGAGCCATACTCTGCCTTTCTTTTTCCCAAGGACTTTTCTACTGGAAGGACATGAGAAAGCAGCCCTTGAGCAAGAGAGGTGTAGGAGTGTCTAGGAGTGCTCTGCAGGAGGAAAGCCCTGCTCACAGAGGAGAATCCTGTCCCTCTACATCCTGAGCAGAGGGAGTCACCTCTCTGGTCACCCCTTGGCACATCCTGTAGAGCACCTGATGGCTGCACCCATCCAGGACACTGCACTGGCTGCAGCCCCACAGCACAGCAGAGCAACGGGCTTTCTTCTATAAACGACCTCTGATATGAAAAAAGAAAGAGGCAGAGAACAGCTTCAGCAGATTAGAGCTGAAAGCAGAGGAGTTGAAAGGATTTTGGGGCTCTTTCAAGTTTTGACATAATATGGACATTTCAGTGCCCTTGAGAACTCGTATTACTGCACGAAGGGCTAAAAAGCCTCTGTCTTAAAGCAGATCCAGCAAAACTTTGAGTTTTGAACATGAAATACAAGGAATTATCAGGGAGCAGCTGAGAGCTAGGACTGTTGAGTTTGCAGAAAGGTAGGCTCAGAGGGGATCTTTCCAATATGTATAAATACCTGGTGGGGGAATAACGAGAGGCGCAGCCAGTTCTCAGCAGTGTTCAGGGAGAGGACAAGAGAGAACACATGGAAATATGAGAAACTCTGCTTAAATAGAAGAAAACATTTTTTATGTTAGGGTGGTCAAACACTGGAACTGGTTGCTCAGCATGACTGTGGATCAGAGAGGCACCCTGAGATGTTAAGCTTCCTCACTTCTTGGAGCTGTTCCTCAGACCACCTCTCAATGCAGGCCCATGTTCAGTTTCACAAGTCAATTATTTTCAGACTTTGCTTTTCCAAATATCAGTATAAAATGAGCTTTGTTATAGTCAGTTTTCTCCTTTTTTTTTTTTTTTTGCCCCTTCCCAGCTTGACAGTCAAAGCTTTACTTGGCAGCTAACAGTCTTTGGTACACACTATTTTATCTACAATGTGGCCCACAGAGAGCTTGTCATGCAGAGATGTGAAATTCATCTTTACAACAGGTGTCCAGCTGAACCAGGGACCTGCAGCGAGCTGTGTTAGGGACCTGCACACCTGTTTGTATCTCCTTACTGACCTCAAGTCATTCCATTTGTCTGCAGGGATGAAGCCCCACTGGAATTCCTGCTCTTCCCCTCCTTTCAAATTCTTAGCTCACAGAGAGCTGCTTTCGAGGTCAGAATAAAAGCAGGAGTTCAGAGAATTTTCATGTTGTTGAAGTGAGCTACCACTTAGCTGGAGTGAACTGCAATTTTTCTTCCAGTGTGACAGTGACAAATGGTGTTTAAAACATTAAAAGTGCTTTGTAGTAGGTTATTCAGAATGCAAGTTTAGTGCTGATTTTCCTTGGGTTGCATTGTACCTACAGTAAGAGCGCTTCAGGAGAACATTTATCTCTGCTGCCATGTAGGAGCAATCAATCTAAATAAAGCTCATGAATGCAGATTGAGCCTAAGAATGAGGATTTTTGTGATGTCAATTTGTCTGAGAATGCCAAGAAAACTTTCAATAAAAACAAAAGAGCAAATTACATTTGCTCAGTAACAAAATAGTTAATAAACTATCACCAGTATTCAGGTTTTCCTTTCCTTGCTTTATGCACCTTTCTCTCAATAGATATCTCAACTATTTCTCTTCCTTTCTCTACTCTTCACACTTAGGAAGCTTGCAGGGAAGTGAAAGATTTCTTTTACCTGGTTTCACTACGCTGTTAACAATCTGCAAGGAGTATGTGATCATACACAGTGCTGCTGAAGGAAATACCCAGAGCTCTTCGAAGTCATCTAATTACCCATGTACCTACTACAGGACCTACTGCTCATACTGATTTATCCACAGGACTCAAAGCTGGGCTGCAAAGACCACCTCTGAGGGGTGAGGTGTAGGTTCAGCCTTTCTGACTGTTACTACTTAGCCCCACAGCCAGGACAGTTAATGAATGCCAAATGTGGTGTTGTGGAATTAGTCTACCAGGATCTAGCCAAAGACTGCCAATTTGTCTCACACAGGCCAGCAAGTAGCCAGATAACAATCTGAGGTAGTAACTTTGGGGTAAAATACTGGCCACTTCAAAGGCAGTAAGATTTGTGGCCGTTGACACTGTGACTGTGGTTTCTGCCCTGGCTGCAGAGGACTGGTTCAGATCTCAGCTGCCTGTTGATGGATTTAAACTATCTGCCGAGTCACCTCCACTCTGCCTCTCCTTACGCTCGCTCCCCTCACCTCACTCCTGTAGTTTGTCTTCAGCTTTGGTCACCAGCACAAGGTTTCTACATGAAAAGCACTAATCTCTTTGCTATCTTTCCCAGTGAAAGCTGTTTTCACTCAAGCTGTGGCTGGTGCTCTGGATGACATTGTGCAGCACACGGGGAGCGCTGGCGGGGGGAGCGCAGCAGGGAGGCCGGGCTGTCGCAGAGGTTAAGAAAACAGCTCCCAAGGAGCACCCAGCCCCGGCCTTCCCTTCGCCTGCTCTGCCCTTCTCTGTGCCTGTGTGCAAGGAAGCATGTGTCTACTTGGAGAACATTATTTTTTTTCCACGTTCCTGCTAAGTCTTTTACATGTGCCCGCAGGCAGATATGTTACAACCCACTGAAGATTTGTATTTGTATTTGTTTTGTTTTTGTTTTTGTTTATTTTTTAAACACAAATTCTCCGTTTGCAAGTTCTTTCACACGTGAATTAACACTATCTGAAATGTCAGGCTCTATGAAGTTTAAATTACTCTATCACTCATGAGCAACTATGTCATTAGTATTACTGTTCTCCATTTCATTTAAAAATGAGGAAAACACAATTCAAATGTCTGCAGACTCAGCCTAATAAAAGTGATATATTAGATGTCAAACTGCTCCACTCCCACCCAGCCCCTCCTTTCTCCAACCTTCCCTTCTCTTGTTCAGAAAGGAATCATGCAGCAGCTTCCTTGCTGCTGTTGGCTTTTGGAAATAGCCAGCTGATTCTGGTAGCTCAGGGATTAATCTATTTTGCTTGCACTCAGTGAGCAATGCTGTTTAAAAACTTGCCCTGCCTTAATAATTTGGCTCTTTATGCTTCACTGGAGTTTACCAGCCCACCTTGGCTGTGGATCAGGTTTGAGATTAACCTCGATGTTCTACCAGCCATCTGAACAGCACAGTGCTTCACAAACCTCACAGGATGTTTCTGTAAATATGTGAAGGTGGTTTTGCAGAATGAGCTGATGAAAGGAAACCAAAATGGAGATCTTGCAGGCTGGTATTTCACTCTAGTAATCAGATTAAATCTAAGATGAATGCTGCTGGTATTTTACAGCACCCTCAGAATACAGAACTAATTGCAAATACGATAGAAGGAAATTATCTGAACACTTGAAAGAAATACCAATAGAGTTAATGTTTCTAACTGTATTGCATATTAAAATTAATAGGTCCAGTGCTTGCCTCAAAAGTTACTCAGAGGTAGTGAATGGTTCTAAGGAAAATTTTCAGGCAGTGGGACTGTAATTTCTGTACATTTAAAGTGTCACAAGAGACCCTGTGAGGGTCTGGGTCAGGGCCAGGTGGCATCCTGCACACAGTGCACAGTTCCTAGGAACTGCTCAGGACCTTGCACAAGCAAGATCTTTCCCAGCAAACAGTTTGCATATGACCACCCTATTCAAGGGAGTATAAAGGCTCAGTAACAGAGAGGCAGGCTGTTCCCTGCCAGCTGGCTGCAACACCAGAGAATGGCACTGGGCACATTTAATTTATTAATATCGACACAGCCAAAGCGGCCAGAGGAATTTTGCCATGAGTTTGAAAGGAACCAGCATTTGGCTAGTGTTGTGCAAGCATCACTTCCAATCTATAGTTCTTACAGCACTTTACTAAAGGGGCTAAGAACCAGTCTCAGTTTACACAGGGAGAGTAAGATTTGGAGAGGCTGAATGGCTTGAATAGGTCACAGATTTCATCTGTGGAAAAGAAAGTAAGAGATTCCTGTATCAGCATAACTTCAGGTCTTATTATCAGACTCATTTTTAGCTTTCATCTTGATGTGTAACTTTCAGTTTTATGGCTGAGCTTCAGTATGTCCTCAGTAATCAGGCTGTTCCTCCTTTCTGTGCCTTCCACCAAACCTCTTTACTGTCTCATCCCTTTAAGATTGAAATCTGTCTGAATTTAAATGTGAGAGAACTCCCTTTTCCTGTGTATTGGCCAGATTGTTACTTACCATGTTATACCATCTGTTTATATTTTCTTTACATGTGAACCTGCTGTAAAAATTGTCTTAGTGAAATTTGGAAGAACCCACTATTACCGTTCTTTAGAAAGCCAAAGAAACAGGAGAGACAGATCACCAAAATTGAAGGTGTCACCCTTGTAGTTTTTGACACTGAAAACATTTTTATTTTAAATTCGGTGCTGCATTTTTTACTTTATTTAAAAAACAAAATAAGCATCTGCAGCCCAGATTTTCTGACTTATAGCTGCTTCTTTAGCTAAAAGTCATCTCCCCCTCACCACATATCTTTCCTCTAGGAGCCCTTGTGGTCCCAGCTGCCATGATGGTTTGAAAATGCTGAGTCAGAACCACTGTGCTCTTTATTTGCATTATATTTGCTGGCTTTTCTTCTTATGTTCGGGTGGAACTTTAACAACATCTCACAGTCGTCTCTCTGAGAAAAAAAGGGAAAATACAAGGAAAACAAAACATGCAAAACCTGTGATATCTCAGGGGGCCGTGATTGAAATAAGGAGAAGAGGTGCAAGGGATTTTCCAGCATTCAAAGATACGTCAAGCAAGGCAGTGCCCACTGTTCCCTGAGCATGTCCTGGGTGCTTGTGGGCTCTGCTGGTGCTCTGTCTGGAGACAGGGTGGGACAGGGGAGTTAATGCCCATGGCATTAACCTCTGCTTCCTGAGTGAGTCTGGGAGAAATACATGGCTGTGGTGGTTATTTCACCCTCCCCATAACCAAGCAAAGCAAAACAAAGCAAATCAACAAACCAAAACCCCACAAAAAATGAACCAAACAAAAAAAATTATAGTGTAATGGCTTAAACCCCAGCAGGCGGCTCAGCCTCACTCACACAGGCTTACTCCTCCTCCCAATAGGTTGAGGGAAAGAGGGAAAATTCATGGGTTGAGATAAAGACAGTTTAATAGGTAAGGCAAAAGCCAAGCACAAGCACAGCAAAATAAGGAATTAATTCCCTGTTTCCCATTGGCAGAGAAGGGTTCAGCCATCCCCAGGAAGGAGGAGCTCCATGACACATTACATTCACTTCTTCCCTTGGTTTTTATTGCTGAGCAAGAAGTGATATGATTTGGGATACCCCTTGGGTCAGTTGGGATCAGCTGTCCCACCATCACAAACACCTTGGTGCTGTGTAAACACTGATCAGCAATAACTAAAACACCTCTATGTTTTCAATCCCCTTTTCAGCACAGATCCAAGACACAACACCACATCTACTATGAAGAAAATTAACTCTATCCCAGCCAAAACCAGTACAATGAGGGTAACGAAGAAGGCAAAGAATAGAAAATAGAAAGGAAAGGAAGAGAAAATAGGCAGGAAATTTTATGGGCCAGTGAGATGTATGAAAAAATGCCCATCTAAATCTTATAGAAAAGCTTTTCTATTTTTTTTTTCTGATATGCAAAGAGCAGTGAAAAATTGGGAAAAAAAATCACTCTTAAGGTTGTGAAGTCTCTGTTACTGGAACTATGAGAGAAGAGAAATTGCCAGAAATGGAGAAGACTCAGATCTTCAGAGCAGATTTCACTGGTATGAAGGGGGTTGTCAGTGGTGGGGGCTATAGATCAGTCTTGTGCCACTGTGTATGGTTTGCAGAAAAAGTGAGATCTAGATCAGCAGTTCAAGTTCAGCAGTTCATGGCGTTGAGGTTTTACGTTCCAAGACAAAATTTTGCTCTCTGACAAGGATGTTAATTACACTGAGGACAATACATGAAAGGTGTTCCTAGCAGTAGTGCTGAAAATGGTGTGTTACAGACAAGATTAATCAGACAGAAAGACTCTTCCTATCTAGAATCTGCCTTCCTTAGAACTATGACACTCAGTTGTCCTTCAGGGGCTGACCTTTACTGACTCTTTCTATGCCCCATATTCTCCTCCCTCAGACTGAAGTTTAGTATGATCAGATGTTAACACAAGCTGTTCTCACATCCTTTTCTCCCAGCCCTGAACACCACAAAAGGCTTGTGGATGCAGAGGAATCAATGAAGTGATACAGGAATGGGAATATAAGATACATGGCAAAATTTTTTCTTTCTACCCATAATCTGTGGAGTGTCCATTGAAGTCCTGTGGCTAGTTTGGTCCAAATTTAAGAAAGATGAGGGTCTGTTAGAGAAAGTCCTAATGGTAACAGTAGAGTATGTTTGGAAGCACATGTGGCTGTTTTTCTTAACATGGAGATGTCTCAGAGAACATAAGAAAATCAGTTATAGATTATATAATTATAAAATTACTAAAAGAATAACAGAATAAACTCTTTTCCATGTCATTGAGGATAGCACAAGGAATACTGGGCTGAAATTAAAGTCAGTGAATTTTAATGGAAAAGTGTTACCTACAAAGAGATTAAACCTTGAGGATGCTGAATAGTTATTCTTTAAGAACAATTAAAATGCAACTGTTTAGAATGACAGAGACTGAACTTTGTCAGCACTGGAAGGGCAGGAGGACTAGAGAATTGCTAGATGTTTCTTCCAGACTTATTTGCTGTGATTCCTATACATATGCATACATGATTCATATTCATACACATTTCTTTCAGCTCAGAGGGAGGTCTCTGCTGTTGCAGAATATTTCTGCTTTAGCACAAACACTGCACAGTGAGTCTGGATGAACATCTGATTTTTTCTGTTGTGATTTTAGCTGTTTCTCCAGTTTTACTTTCCATTTAATTGCTGCATCTGGATTGCTTGCTGATGTGGTATCACCACTTATTGCCTTTGTTTTTCCCCTTTTTCCTCCTGTGTCCAGCAGCCCGAGATTCCCTTCTTCCCACCTCTATTACTTAACCCTTGACTTCAATAGTTACTTTCAGAGTGGAAGTGCAAGATACTTTCCATGTCCATCAGTTTGTTGACCTTGGAACTTCTGAACTGTGGAAACTGAGTTTGCCACACAGGTCTGGTTTTAAAACACCTGACAAAATCAAGTGCAGAGCTACTGGAGGAAGAGACCTCTTCTTCCCCTGCAATTTACCAAAGTCACCACTGTCAAAATTGAGGAAGATGGATTCTGCTCTCTGGCCAAGAGTTCTGCTCGAGCACTTAGCCTGTTGGGAAGCCAAGATCCACAACACTTTCTGGCTCCCAGATTACCAATCAAGGTGGCCCCTAGTAAGTGTTCAGAGCTAAACAAACTAAATGACGACTTCCTTTACCAATCCAGGGCCTCTGCTCTTCAGAACTTGCAAATGTGCCATAATGTAAACATCCTTCCATCATAACAGAAACAGATGTCTTTCTATTGGTTATGTTGCTATGTCTGCAGGTGCCAAAAGCATCACACATACTGTTTGCTCTCTGCCCAAAATAGTGATGGGCAAACTTTGGAGAGTTTGGTAAAAATTCTGTTACGGCTGGATGGGAGCTGAACTTCTGCGACCTCCATAAATCAGGAGGAAAAGCTGTAAAATCTATAGGGGTTTTAATTATTATTTGAAACTGTGAAAATCTGCAGAAATCAAGTATAAAATTATTTGTCCACTTTCAGTTAATTATTATCTTTAGAAAATAAAGAACAGCAAATTACTGACCCTGTTCATAAAAGAGTGATTCTGTGGATTCAAATCCTATGTTTTGATTCTTATTCAATTCTAGGAATCAAGAATTAAGGTTTCTTTAAGAAAAGAGATTTCTTGCATGGACCAGGAGACAAATCATGTTTCTGATTAGAGAACAAAGTATATAACAAATAGGGAAATAATTATAACAGTTCTGCCTTATATCATGAGTTGAAGAGGAAAATTAAATAGACAATGTAAAAAAACATTCACTTCAAAAAAGTGTTGTTAAGCTTCCTGACAAAATCTTAGGCTGTACCCAAGAGATGTTCAAAGCATCAAAGGACCTGAGTGAAGAACTCCAGCCTCCTGAATTAATTTGCAGCTGGTTTATTCATTTAAGAAACACAAATGCCAGCCCTATATATAAACTGACTCCCACATAGATACTAAAGAGATCTAAGTCCAAATGTCCACATCTCACTTCACATATATTTTTGAAAAATGAAAATCCCAGTTTTATTAGAAAAACACAGGCAGCCAGTAATTTATATTCCTGTGCTCTGCTTTCCAATAATATCCTTTTTAATGATTAGGTAATGTAGTGGTGGGATTGTTAGAAATGCAGCTATACACAACTCAGAGGCTTCTGGCAATTATTTGTCTCTTGCTACCACTGGTTCTGCTATTCTGAGCTGGAGGCCACACTAGAAAAAACTAAAATAAATATGTACCTGAAATGAATTTGCTCTGCCTTGAAACAGCTTGCCAAATGACACTTGCAAAGCAGTTAATTTTGTAATTGGTTTTTCTGACAATATTTGTGTGAACTTTTCTCCTGTGAGATGGCATCTAAAGAACTAGGGATACTTATAAGATAAAACTAAATGTTATGAATTAATTAGTACCAAAATGTGAATGAAAAGACAGTCCCCTCAACCACATTAGGCTTGGTGAATGAAGGAAAGAGATTTATCATTTTGAAAGTTGCTAATTGTGCCTGCTTCTCTGTTTGGACAAGGGAGTCTGTAGGTCTGGGCCAGTTGCCCTTGGGGACCTATCTGTTAACTCACTGTCACCTTCTCTTGAGATACCATCATCTTGTAATGCTGAGCAATAAAATTTATAATTGTGGCTCTTTTGAAGCCCATCACTAAAGGACACTAACACAGTTTGTTTATTCTGAAAGAGTTCACAAGAAAAACTTAAGTAATTACATGAGGAAAACGGGTAGGTACCAAGAATAAACCATGCCAAATATACACTTCTATTTCAACAAAACTTCTATTTAGCTTTGTTTTACAGTAGAAAAAAAAATCAGAATGAAAATAACTCCAAAAAGAGTTGCTGGGTTTTTTTTTTTAAATTAGGGAATTATTTACCCTTAAAAGTATCAGCTCATCTTGTAATTATGTATCATTTAACCTGTAGCTACACTAATTTATGAGTTGAGTTTCATTTCCATAAATTGTTTATTTTTGCCCTGCTAGCAATAGGAAAAAAAAATTATCATTTATGGAATTGATGGCTAGCTGGCTAAATGTGGACCTTGTTTTAGGGAAATTTCTATTTTATTCATAATTTGTTCCCAAAAATACATACAGGCTCTTATTAAAGAAGATTACTTTAGTCCAAGTCTAAATTTGCATGTGCCTGATCACATGCAGAATGATGAGAGTGCACTTGGTTAGTTTTCTGAGTTGATGTCATGACAGACAGCTGCAGCAGTTAATATGTAAAGAAGAAGTAGTCTTGAAAGGGTAAAGTGTTTTCATTCTATGTACTGAGGTTTACTATATGGACTGAATCCCTGTTCTGCTTCTTTGACTTCCTTGGATGTGATTGGATCAAATCTCTGTACTGCATTACCTTGCACTCCTGGTCCCAGATTTAGACACATCAGGTCCATCACTAGCTCTTTTTTGCTGCTTAGAATAGGGAACTGGTGCAATGCCATTAGATGTCTTTTGGCACAAAGAAAATAAATAAAATAAAAAAAATTTAAATAATAAATTGGCAGAACAGCAATGCTAGCTATCAGTGGGACAGCTCTTACACTGGTCCAGGCAATCCACATCCATACCAGGCATGTTCCACTGGCCACAGCTGCACCAGTAAGCAGTGCTGGGGCCTGTTATATCTGAGATTGTGACCCAGTTTGGCCATCTTCCTGTTGTTAAACTCTCACCTTTCTAAGCAGATGTCCTGCATCCAAATTCCCCATGGAGAATGGCTGCATGTACAGCACTAAATACTCACTGGTGCCTGGGAATTGCTTGCAAGGACCCTTTAACCAAAGTAATGATACGGACAAGCAAGCTCCCGGTCTGGAATCTTTGCCATTTACTATCATTACTTTTGTACCAATGACAGGAGCTCCAGAGGGGGCACAGCACCTGGTCCCTGCACAGGGAAGCACTGCCAGGTCCTTCAGGGTCCTTGTAGACAATGGTGATGACCGTGTCTAACAGAGGGGACAGTGGTTATGCCACCAGCCTCCCTTTCCTCTTGTATTCTTCAGCTCTGAGAGCTAAAATGGGGATGTCCAGATGTGAGAATTTCAACAGAAGTGCTGAACTAGAGACCTCCCTCCCCCAAACAGAATCTGGACAAATGCCAGGCTTAAGGAAGAGCCCTGGAGACTGGTATAGGACTGAGGCCAGTAAAACTGCTGTCTCACCTGGTCTTCCCTAGCAGGATGAACATTGATAGTGAGCATGATGGCTTTTAGGATAAGCCACTCAATTGCATTTGTCCAAAGGAACAGTTTAGTTCTGTGTGACATTTTCAGAAAGAATTGGTTTTGTGTTTCTTTTAGCATATAGGAAGTTTTGATAACATCATGAATAAATATGTACAATTTAACCCCCTGACGTTAACATTAATTTATTTTTGAATGAGACAGCTAATATGTCACTCAATATTTGTTTTCTTTATGTTACTGTTTTAACTTCTGAGAGAAAGGTGCTTCCTTCAAGAATTTGCCCTTGCCTCACCAAGAAACTCTTTGCTTCCAAACAATGCTATTGATTAAATGATTTCTGACACCTAACAGCTTTTCTGATAAAGAAAAAACACCTTTGAAATACTGAGTTTAATGGCAGATGACTAGATGGTCTGACAGCAATATTTATGGGCAGTACTAGATGAAAGTTAAACTGGCATTTTTATGCCCATTCCCTTGGCCAGATGCTTGGCAGGACCAGATGTTGCTCTTGTTTTCTTCCAGCATCACCTACAACAGAATGAAACATAAAACATACCCACTGAAGCCACTGGAAATTGCTGCCTCTGCCCCCTGAAGGCCTAGGGGGTGTTCACAATTACTGTTCCACCAAGTCCTACTCTGCTGATTAGTGCCTGGCTTGGCAAGATATTGTTTGACTTGCAGCACCTGTGGGAATATCCCCAGAGTATGGACAGCCACCTCCAAGGCTGCTTGCTCTAAGCAGACATGTGATACATTGATGGACAAAAATAATTTTTCAAAATCAGTCACTTCAAACTGTTTGTGCTTAGAGGAAAGCCTTTGCTTTTTTCCCTTTCACTAGTTTGTGTGACCATTCCTGAAAATAAAAGATTCTTAAAAAAAGTAGAAAACAATTTAGTCATTCATGTTTCTGTTTTAGTTTAACATATTTGATGTTCCTATTAGTTCCACTTGGAGAGAGAAAAAGGCTTTCATTCTACATTAGTTGATTGTTTCCATGAGTCTCCTTTCTCCCTTCCCCCCATTTTTCACACCTCCTACTGTGTATGAACGCCTGCTGCACCATTTATTTTTGCAATGTGTAAACTGTTACTTCCTCCAACAAATCAGATCTGCTCAGGGTGAAATTAAAGATCTGAAGTGGTGATCATCCTGCTAGTCTGATGTTTTAAGATTTCTGTGCTATTCAAGAAGCAGCTGCCCTGTTTTGCCTATAGATATTTATTAGTTCTGAAAAAGAATTATGGAATTGGAAATAAATTATTTTGGCATAAACAATTTGACAATAATCTATTCCAGGAAATTCAAGCTGTAGTTCTTCCAGTGAGAAGAAATCTGGAAAGTAACAGGGTGCAAAATAATTGACCTCCCTTTGGTGCCTCCAAGCAGTAGGCAGGAGTGCCTGGAACTCATATTTTGATGCCAAGGTTCAAGGTCATTGTATGGATTGATTTAAAATGAACAGATCTGGCTAAGATAGCAGACAGAGTGTGGCCTCCTTGTATAGATATTCTGCTCATGTGAGCTCTCCACATATATCAAAATAGCTTCCTTGGCTGCAATTGAAAGATTTTTCCTGTGTACAAGGATTTGTAGGGTGAAGTCTGTACATTGTGTACTCTTCTATTTAAAATAAAAGACATGATGCTACACTAGTCTGGTATCTCAGCAATGATTGTTGTAATTTCCAGGACAGGAGCTGACACATATATCCAGAGGATGATACAACTAGTGTGACATGTCCCAAGATAGGTCAAGCCATGCCCCTGGCCCTCTGGAGGTGCCACTGGCCCTCTGGATGTGCCACTGGCTGTAAAGGGAATTGAGGGTGCCAGGGGGGAGGACAGCTCTGTGTTTTAGGTGGCTGATGATTGGTGAGAAGAATTTCTTTTCCAGGAGAGGCTCTTGATTTACAGTGGAAGACAGGGTCTCTGCACAGGAACAGCTCTGTCAAAGCAGGCTTATGGTTTTGCATCAAACTGCTTTTTTTTCCCTCTCAGGGCATGTTCATATTTCTAGAGGTACAGGCCATTAAAGGAAAGGGATTTTCCCCTTGGCAGATAGATTTTGGAGTCCATTTGCACCATAATCACTGAAAGGTTGTCCTCTTCCTCCTCACTCTCCCATCATACCATGGAAGGTTCCAGCTGCATTTCTTTTCTTAGTTTGCAGTCCATAAGGGGATTAAATCTAGGAAAGGTTAGACCTCTGCTCCTGAGGTGGGGGGAAGACCATGAGAATAAACAGAAAACACCCCCAGTCAAAGGTTTGAGTCCCACTCAAAACATTTAGCAGCTCACACCAATGCTCTAGCTACTCAAAGACTCTTCCTACCTTTTGTCTCTTATCCAGTCTTTTTTAATTGCTATATAAATATCTCACATAAGAGTTACTAGTGCTTAGCCTCAGTGGCTGAGGCAAATACTGTAAGATAACTGGTGTAATTTGTAGGGGCCAGTTCAAAGTTCTATTACATTTTAAAAATTTTCATTATACCAGGATTTCTTATCGCTGTAGGAAATGCACATCTCTGTGCATTTGATGTGACTAACATGATGTGACTAATATCTGTTTCATGTGGTTTATTCTGTTTTGCATCCTCTTCTGAAGTGATAGAATTAAATCTATCTAAAATTGGAGCTGGGTGTTCTGGTTTTGGTCTTTTCCTTTTAAATATACATGAAACATAAGAGAGGACAGAGTGAAGACCTGCAGTTTGTGCTCAGGGAGAGGTGACAGTGGTGATAGTCTTTTATCCCTGTGGGAGTCTGTTTAGCCCTGAGAAAGGTTGTAGTCACACTTTACTTTTGTGGTATAAAGCAGCTGCACCAGAGAGGACCATGAAAAAGAAATAAAAAAAGAAATCCTAAACCTGCCCAGGTGCATGCACCTTTTTGGTGTGGTTGAGACAGTGCTTGGATGATTGCTTTCAGTTTGTATCAATTTAAGCAAAGCCAGCTAAACAAGCCTGTCTCCAAATACTCAGGGATTCCTGGGCAAGTATTTGGGCACCAAGCCCAAATCAGCTGCTGGCTGCTGGAGCTGTGCTGCTGCTCAGGACAGAAGCTGGAGCTATCTGGGTACCTCTGGAGGAGACATCTTTGGAGTGTAGGACTGCAGGAACTGTGGAGAGGCTGGGGGCTGGACCACAGCCTCTCTGGGGTGCCATGGCCAGGAGAGCATGTCTGAGGACACCTGAGGTAGAAACAGACACCCTTCTGGGACCAGCTCTGAGATCTGCACATCTCTATGCTAGCAAACCTCCTCATCCTTCAAAACAGGGTGGCTGCATGAAAGCTGCCTGCTGGGGAAGGCTCTCTGTCTGATTTAATGTGTGACCTGTGACATGGGATGGTTTCTGGTTAGTTTACTTGTGTGAAACACGGTGTAGCAAAGGGAAATGTCCCCAAGTTACCTTGATTTTTCTCCTGATTTGACAGTGGCATCTCCATATCCTTATATGTGGATTGTTCTTGCTGACCTCAGGCATTGCTCCTACATGAATGACGTTACTCAGCTCATTCTTAGTGTTGCCAGAATAAAGGGCTGAAATCACCACCACTTTTCTTAAACTGCTTAATGATTACCAGGGAAACAGCAAAGGTGAGGCAAAACACTGTACTGAAGTCTGCAGGAAGGAGAGAAGACTTCTTATTCAACTTGGAGCTGAATTTGCATCTTTTCCTCGGGGATGCTCGAAGCTGCTTTCAAGCAGCTGCTGCTTTGGAAGCTGATTTGTTCAGTTTAGGATGTAGGTAAAAGTGTTTTCCTGTAAAGAGAATAATTATATGCTCCCAAACACACAGAAGCATCAGAATTCACAGCATGCTCTTTACAAGGGTAATAAAGTTTTATGTGCATACACAGAAGAAATGGTTTGCAGCAAAATACTTAATGCACCCAATTATCCCCCAAAATAAATGGATGAGAACGAAACTGGCAAAATTTTGCTCACGCTTAATTATTTAACATTTGAACCTTTCTGTTCTTAGCAATAAATTCCCATTTCTGCCACCCATTTCTAGGTACTTTACTTTGTCTGGACTCTTGTAAGTGCACTTCAAGCAGTTAGGAGACTGCCCAATGTCAGCGTGAAGAATAAGGGAAAGGCTTGACATCAATTACAACATTACACACAACATAAAATTTAATGGCTTGAATCAGCCTTTCATTGCTATTTAAAGCAACCATGTATGGTTTTGCTAAGATCCTAAAAATTAACCAGCTTCTAAAGGTCTAAATTATTCAACATCATGGGATCTTATGCTGAGGTTTTTAAAATGTTATTTCTGTTCTGTGGTATAACTGGGGGGAGAGTTTGACAGGTAAGTGGATTTTTTAAGTAGAGAAGAAATTAATCTCCTGGGTGAAGGAAAACTCTGTGGGGTAAATTAAAAGAAATACAGCCCATCAGATTCTCCACTGGCTTGCAGACTTTGCAGCTCCTTGGAAAGGAGACAAACTGAGGCAGTGAGCCTGCTGGGCTCAGAGCTGGGGAAGAATTTGGCCTGTAGATTTTTATGCTTGTTCTTAAATAATCAGGAATCACACTGAAGACTTTCAGTGGCTCAGTGGTAAAGTGCTGGTTTTCCACCTTCATGGCCAGAGTCAGGATTTACGTGGTGGCCTCAGCTGTGTCTCTCACCACCCAGCAGCCATCTCATAAAACACAGGTTTCTGCCCAGGGGAAGGGACCTGGCGTCCCCCGCCCCCGGTAAGGGTGGTCCTGCAGGTCAGAGCTGAGGTCACCCCCGGGCGGCAGGGGAAGCCTGCCTGTCCTGCAGCTGCAAGTTCTGCACTGTGGATAAATAAAAGGCTCAGTTCCTAATTTTTTAACTAAATAATCAGATAAAACTTGGTAAAAAAAATCCTGAAACTGTTCTAAAGAAAAAAAAAGTCCTCAGGAGATCTGCCAATATGTTTTTAGTCAGTGGTCTGGAGTACAATTAAGAAGCCACTTTGATGACAAATGAGATGGCTGCATACAGACCTTGACTATCCCACCTTTAATAAGGAGAGAAAAATATAACCTTTACATTAGGAATGTCTCACTGATTTTATTTACAGTCCATAAAATTTTACTTCTCTGAGCTGCTGTCTGCCAGGAGCAGCTTTAGTTTGGACTGGTTGGACAAGGAGGTTTAGTGAGTTTTATTTCGCACCGTATGAACATTGATGTTGTTTTTTTGGAAATATTTTTTTCCCAGCTGAAGTATAACTGTACCCATGACCTAGGTCACAAACGTTTCCTGAAGGGGCTGTGAAATTTTCCACAGATTCCAATGTTTTCATTGTTGATATTTCCGCCATTTAAAGTGTATCTGGTTTTAAATATAGCGTTTTGCTTTATCAACGCTGGGAATCACAGGTAACTTTTATTGACTGCACGGAAAGAAATAGCTATAGGGTTTAGCTTACAAGTTTTGGAATGTCTTGGAGATCTTGGAAAGATCGTGCAAAGGTCAGTCATAACTGCAGGTATTCCACAAGCAGCTTTTCTCCACTGGGCATCTTCTCTCCTCCCACCCCAGTCCAGGGAGAGAGAAGTCAATCCCCCTTTGCTGAAGGAGAAAAGGAGGACTGGTAATCCCCAAACGAGTCAGCAAAGCCTCTTGTTGCACCCAGGGACACTGGTGAGGGATAATTGAAATTCCATTAGATCTCAGGCCAAGACACACATAGATACATATTTCCTGCAAAGCATTTGAAATATAGTCTAATTCCTCATCCAAACAGCACACCCCCTCCAAGGGAAGGCTGGAGTCATCTTTAATGTACGTGTGGTGATTTGATGGGCAGCATGAATCAAATCCTGCCACAGAAAATAAACACCAAGAAACAGAAACTGAGCCTGAACCTTGAGGAAGGAAAACAACTCAGTTTAGAAACCTAACATTAGCCACAATGTCATCTGGAAATAACCAGATGGTTTTTACCTGGTACATGTTCGCAATTTAATAAAAACAAATTTGAAATTAATTATTTTTATATTGTAAATTATCTAAGAATTAATTTTCATAAAACAAAATCAATTTCATTACCTTAGTGGTTTAAAGGTCCCCAAATCTCTAGTTTAATAGACAAAAAAAAATTAAATAAACCATTATCTGGTGTTGGACCTCAAGGCTTTCAAACTGCAGCTGATACACTTTGAACAGCCACCAACAATTCAACCACATAGGACATAAAACCCCTAATCAATGCCATTTTTACATAAAAAGAAAAAGACTGTGTTTCCCATCATAAAAGGTTATGGTGTTTACACAAAAGCTGCAGCTAACCTCATAAAACTCTATTGATTTCCCAGTGGGGTCCTGGGAGGACACTTGGCTGTGTTAAGTGACACACTGACTTCTAGCACCAAAATAACCCTGGTTTCCTTTTGGAAACTGGATGCACATCACTGTTCTTATCAAGGGGGCCTTTTGATGAGCTCATGCTGAATTCCTATTGCAATATCTGCCTCTTAAGAACTTCACCTCCAGTGGTCTTTTTATGAAAAGAGACAAAACCTCTGGGAGTAAATCACAAAATTGGGAATTTCTGTTATTTTGCCCTGGGTTTTCTTTGGTGGTAGAGGTTTTATTTTTCTCTTTTTAAAGGAATGCCTGTCCTAGGACAATATTAAATAGCTACACTAAATAATCTAATTTTTAGAACAGCTAAAGATAAGGGAAAAGAAAAGAAAAAAAGAAAAGAAAAGAAAAGAAAAGAAAAGAAAAGAAAAGAAAAGAAAAGAAAAGAAAAGAAAAGAAAAGAAAAGAAGAGAAGAGAAGAGAAGAGAAGAGAAGAGAAGAGAAGAGAAGAGAAGAGAAGAGAAGAGAAGAGACAGGAGTAAAAAAAAAAAGAAAAAAAAGATTAACAGTAAATCTCTCCTTCTGACTTTAATTAATTTTAAATGAGGCATATACTGAGAATTTCTATTTATAAAATCTTTTTACACCAGGCAATTAAGCAGAATTTTTTCCAAAACTAACAGACTTGCCATATTTTAGGAGGCATGTCAAAGGATTGTTACACAATAGTCAACATCAAATGTTTGATTTTTCCATAGGGTGAGTAAAACAGAATGATGTGAAAAAAATAATAAAAATATGACCAAAATCTCTGTTGTGGCTTAAAATGTTATATAATATTTAAAGTCTTATAAAACCTGAAGTCTTATGGTAAAAATTCATTGTTTTAAAAGAAAAAGAACAATAAAAAAAGAAACAATTGTTTTCTTTTGTTTCTTGAGTCTTATGAAGTTAAACAAACTGAACAAATTAATTTTTTTCTAGATGGTTATACCAACACCAATTAGATTTTGTTCCAGAAGAACTTGCTTTCTCCCCCTACCTCTTATTTCTTTAAAAGCATTTAATATTAATGTCTAAATTATAATAGGAAAAGTCCTTCTCTTTCCAGCTAACAGGAGCTGGGGAGTGCTTTCTAGGGAGTAAGACCTAGTCAGGCAAGATCAGAGATTGAAAGATCAAACGAATTGAAAATAAAGATGAATTGTGTCACATCACAGGTCTTAAAATTAAGACAACTCATTGCAAAGAGAGCAGGGCAGCTAGTTTTAAATTACAGAGAATTTTTTTATTGAAGAGTAGGAAGATAAAATACGTTTGTTGGGAAATCCTCATCTTTAAATATTAAAAGCTTTTAATATGTGCTTTTCTTTCCCCTCTTGCTCAATTAAAAATATGTTAATACAAAGTTAAATTCAAGATTTAAACCCACAAGAGTCAGGAAATTCAGAATTAAGGCTCCTTTGGTAACCCTAATTCTGTTCCCATAGTGCATATTACTTTTTATGATTGGGTCTTTCATTACATGATCACGTAACACTGGGGCAGTGTGACATGCAAAGAGTGGAATTGAATAAGTGTGGTTTGTTATGGAGGTTAAAGAAATGTCAATGTCACTAAGTAGCCTTGCAAAAATGTAACAACTGCAGTTTTTATAAAATTATTGCTTTGCTATTAAAAAACCAATCACTTTGAGTATACTGTAGTACACAGACACCTTCTTTTTAATAATGGTATGTGCAAGTGCAAATGCAAATGCAAATAAAAAAGCCCTTTTTTTCTTTATCCAGAGAGTGTTCTCAAACATTATTGGAGAACAAGACCTCTGTAGTTGGATGAAGGGAACTTTCTTTTTTTATCTTTGGAAATGGTGGGGGTTATTTCAAGTCCCGTGAAGACACTGGGCTAGTGGTCTGGAAGATGAACCATTTTTCTAATTACAGAAATAGAGTTTGGAAATGATTTTCTATAAAATAGATTTTGGAAATTATTTTCTCTAAAAATAAAGATATTTAAATATATTACACAAAAAATTTGATAGCCTAGAAGTAAGCTGTGAGACTCATCAACTTTTGAGTTTGGAAGATATTTTCAGAAATAACCTCATCCTTTCTCAAAACAACTTCTGGTTGGGTGACATAAAACCTCATTACAGACAAAGATCTGAGACTTCCCTCACTCAAGCTTGTACTCATGGACAGCAGCATGCCCATTTGTCTTTGGACATTATCCCATAGATGTGCAAGTTCTGTAGGTCTCAGGAACACCTGACATCTTCAGACACCCAAAAAAGGTAAAAGTGCATCCACAGCTCCAAAGTCTCTCCAAGGCCCCAAGTAGGAAATATTAGTCATATTTCTCTTTCATTTAAAGGCAAACACAGTGTATTAAGAACATCTAAATATGCTCTTGTTTTTTGGACAGAACTACACCATTGGTGGAAAAACTTTTAAGGATGGGCCAGTGGATCCCAGGTGGGTAATAGGAGGAAAGTTCTGCTGCTATGCCTGTGTTTATATAATGGTGCATATGCTAGAATCAAAAGCACAGGAATACTTTCAGAAGGATCACATTGGCTACAGCCAATGGCAGAGGTGGTTGAAATGATTCAAAATTGACATTTATTGAGAGCAGCCCTGCAGAGAAAGACTTGGGGGTTACTGGTGGAGTTAAAACTGAATTTGAGCCAGAACTTTGTGCTCAGCCCAGAAAGCCAGCTGTGTTTTGGGCTGCATCAATAGAACTGTGGCCATGGGAGGGGGGATCTTTCTGCACCTCCAGAGAGAGGATTCTGCCCTCTGTTCTGCTCTCATGGGACCTTGTCTGGGTTTCCACATCCAGCTCTGAGACCTCCAGGATAACGAAGACATAGAGCTGTTCAAATGGCTCCAGAGGAGGCCATGAAGATGATCAGGGGGCTGGAACACCTCTCCTATCCTGACAGGCTGAGAGAGCTGGGATTGTCCAGCCTGGAGAAGAGAAAGCTCTGGGGAGACCTTAGAGCACCTTCCAGTGAAGAATATGGGATGGGAATATTCCCAAGGCCGTGGAGTGACAGGGCAAGGAGGAATGGCTTTAAATGGACAGAGGGAAGATTAGATTATGTGTTAGGAAGTAAAATAAAATAAAATAAAATAAAATAAAGTAAAATAAAATAAAAAATAAAATAAAATAAAATAAAATAAAATAAAATAAAATAAAATAAAATAAAATAAAATAAAATAAAATAAAATGAAAACCCCTGACTGCTGATTAGTGAGCTGAGCTGACTCATTAAGTGGTCAGGTGAGGGCAGGAGCTGGAGTGCTGGCATGGGATACACAGCAGGGGGGGAGACTATTTTTTTCTTATTATTTTATCAACTGTTCCTAGATTTCTAGAATTTGCTTTAATAGAGTCCCTAGGGTTCATATTCACAGCATAACAATCAGATCCTTCCAACACTGTTCTCTCTCCTGTTAGTTTGAATGCTGATTTGTCAAATCAGACAGAACTCTTTGGGATATTTACACTCAGTGGCAAAAGGAAAGAGGAATGTGGTGGAATCTTCTTTCTACTGATGCAGAAATGGAGGCAGCTGCTGGAGGGTAACTTTAACATGTCTCTGGTTTAATAAGAATTTAATAAGAAAGGTGCAACCCTTCAGACTGCAAACAGCCTGTGAACACAGTCCAGGAGGGTCAGGCAGTGCCTGCTTTTTGAGGCCGTATTGCCCTTTCCTCCTGCAGAACAATAATGAAAAGCCTGAGGTAAAGCCATCTTAGGGGAAATGTCCTGTAAGTTTAAAAATAAAATGGGGGAACAAAACAACAAAAGGATTTGTTGATTCCCTCTACTCTCCATCCTGTCTGGCAGCCCCCTTTATGGTCAGCCTTATGGTCTAGTCAGTCAGGAAACAGGAATTAAAGTTCTGTCAATCACAGCTAGGAAATAAATGCTGTCCCATCCCATGAGCTTTTTCTTCTGCAATGTGCCTACCTAGTCATCAAAGCCATTTCCAGCTGTTTTTGTCTTTCCCTGCATGCTGAATGTGGCTGATGAATATTCAGTCCATTGCCAGAGAGGAGCTGGCTGCTAAATGCTGGTGTTGAGGGCTGCTGCTGAAGGGGATGAGAGGAGAGAAATGTACAACAGGATTACACGTGGCCATCCTGTTTGTCAGTGCCCTCTCAGCTCCCATCCTGTGTCCTGGCCAGAGCCCCTCTGGGAGGGTCACCTGGAGCACTCCTGTCCCTGTCTTGCTTTGAAGATTCCCCTGGGAGGAAGTGGATGGGCTGGGATTTGTGCATTTCCCAAGACTGAAGGATGTTAAACTCTTGTCTTCCTGGAAAGTGAAGCCATATCTCATATTAGGGGGATGCTGGGGGTGATGCAGGCACAATATCAGTCCAAAATCCAAATGAAGAAGAGGAGATCTACTCATGCTTCTGTGTATTTCTAAGGCTGACTCTCTGGAACCTGACATTTTTTGGGAAGTGTAAGCTAAATGTATTCCCCTACATTTAGGGACTAAAAGGGATCATCTTTCAGAAAAGAACATGTCACCTTCAAGATCATTTCCCTGCAGTCTAAGAGATCCTTTCTTCCCAGAAGTGACAACTGACTTAACTGACTTCTCCTTGAAATTTGAGGCTCCTTCTTTTCTCTTTCCCTTTCTCATTTCTTAATTTAATTTTTCACCCTCCTTTTTTTTTATTTGTTTTGTTTTGTTTGTTTTCATCTTTATTCAGGTTTGTATGAGTTATGGGGACTAATTAATAATCTTTCTAATTAAGTCACCTACAGAACCTAGACTGTGGAGCAGATATCTGATTTTGTCTTAAGTCCAGAGATGAAATAAGAGTTTCAGCTCTTGAAGAAACAATGATTTCTGCTGGGAGTAAATTATAGAATGTCAAGGAGAGAGATCAGGTTTTCTTCTTCATTGTATGGCTTAGTAGGCATTAATCCTTCCCAGACTCATGGAACAGGTAAAGAAGTGGAGATGAGAATATGCTGATAACTTTTGTCTTTGCAATGCTGTAGGTGAATCAATTCCTAATAACAAAATGTGTCAATTCCCTTTCAGTGGTGTTGGCTGTGGCTAGAGAACAGTCTGGATTCTTTCATAATTTTTCAGTTTTGGTGTCTCTTTGGTGCAATAGTACTGTGAAGACAACAGGATTTTATCCAAGATGACTGCAGACATTTTATCCTGTGGTCTCCTTTCCTTAAATAAATAGTTTCTGATACTCCAGAAATCCTTAGTCCTTCTACAGCTTAAAGTCTCATGGTTCCCTTAGAGGTATCAGGAATGACATACAAGCCATGCACTAAATGTGCTAAATCTATGTCTTTTTCCCCAAAAGGCCATTTCAGTGTTTACTGCTGACCATCAGGCAGGTAAAGGGAAGGGACATATGTGTGTGAGAACAGCCACACTGGATCAGACTAAAGGTCCCTTGGCTCTTAAAAACATTGAGGGGGTTGTCCAAAGCCAGCAAAGGTCACGCAGAGATATTTCTGTCTTTTGTCTCCTCCCACCCAACCTCCAGCAATCTGGGATTTCCTGAGCATGAGGTAACATATTGGTGGACCCTAAATTTAATCTGAGTACAATTCCTTTCTAAAATTACTGGTTTTGTTTGTATTGGTGCAGCCTGTGAGCAGCCTAGGCTAGCACAGAAAGTGTGCTAGGTGTTACACAAATGTGGGACAGAAGGACCCTCTCTGCCCCAGCAGGACCATGCTGATGGTGAATTTATAGTGCTGGTATGTAAAACACACTCAACAATATAAAGTAGAGGAGGGTGAGGCAGCTGTGATGTATTATTAGTCTTCAACAGCATCAGCACATCAAATACATACAAATTTCCCATTTTCCTATAGATATCATGGCAGAGTTCAACAGAAGAGCCTGAAGGATGCTTCTTGCCAATGAAGGGCATTGCAAAGTTATTGTAGAATCTCTTAGGTTGGAAAAGTCCTCTAAGATCATCGCATCCACCACTAAACCATGTCCTTCAGCATCACATCTACATGGCTTTTAAATCCCTCCAGGGATGGTGATTCAAGCTCTTCCCAGGGCAGTCTGTTCCGTGGCTTGAAAACCCTATCCATGAAGATTTTCTTGATATCCAGTATAAACCTGCTCTGGTGAAACTTGAGGCCATTTCTTCTTGTCCTGTCACTTGTCACCCTGGACAAGACATCGTCCCCTACCTGGCTACAGCCTCCTTTCAGGGACCTGTAGAGAGAGAGGTCTCCTCTCAGCATCCTTTCCTCCAGGCTAAACATCTCCCAGCTCCCTCAGCTGCTTCTTGCAAGACTTGCTCCAGACCCTTCACCAGCTTTCACCTTTCACCTTCTTCTCTTTATTTTAAAATGCGTTTTTATTAATTTCCTTGTTTCAGTTGCTTACAAAAAATTTATTCTTGACTGTGAAGGAAAAGTATAAGATGCTGCTTTGCCAGTGGACAATGTGGATGGTCAGGCTCAATGCCAAGGAAGATTGCTTTTTTGTATTCATAAGAAATGGGAGGAGGAAGGTAGGCAAAAAATAGGGAAGGGCATGGAGACAGAGAAGAGAAAGGAACTTAAGGAAGGAGACAAACAAACAAAAAATGACAGAAATTGGCATGGTTAAAGTGATGTACTGGGGAAGTGATTTTCCAAGGGCCATTCTGAGCTGATATGAATGGAAACGATGCTGTTGCCCAGGAAAGAAATCACTGCAGTTTTTATACTGAAAAAATGCTCCAGCTCAAGTTTTATCTGTTCATGTTCTTGTGAGAAATGGTGGTAAGAATAACCAGTCACCAAACACCAGTGACCTATTGCAAATCCCTGGGATCAGGACATGCCATGGTGAGTGGCAGGCAGTAATTTCAGAGCTGCAGAACAGCAATTCCTAAAGTGCTAAGTGTGGAAGTGCTTGAGAAAATTTAAGTTCCTACCAACAACTTTCAGATTTTTTCTTCTACTGTTCTATAAGAGCATCTAGGTAGAGTACCCACATTTTCTCAATCTGCTAGAGTCTTCACATGCTGGTTTTTTTTTATATAAAACAGTCTCATTTTTGACTGCATAGTCATAAATCTTTAAAAAGCTTCCCAGGTTGGTTGTTTGAAAAAAAAATTAAAAGCCTTTATGAAAGATAATAGTGCATAATACATTCTCTAACAGTAGAATTCAACTTCTTTGTCTTTTAGCATCAGCTTCAATACTAGATAATTATGCTTTTTTTAATTTTTCAGTGATTTTAATGAACACAGTGCAATTGAAAAATAATCACTAGTGTACCAAACCTGCCAATTCCCTTCCATTCCCATCTCTCTCACAATTTGTTCCTTCACTCTAGTTCCAATAAGCACTCTCTCTGGTAGCAGAAATACTGTAACATTGATGTCTGCTGGCTTCTCTTTCTTTCTGCTCTCCCCTACAAGTATATAGCTCACTGCTCTTCTCCAAATGGCAAAAGCTCTGAGGAGCAGCCCCTTGCTTAACACGTCAAAATGTGAGTTCTGGCTGGCAATTGCTTTGGTTTTGTTCCCTTGAGACCTGACAGTGCCAGAAATCAAAGCACAATTTTGCAGATGTCGAGATCCTGCAAGCCCCCTAGGTTGCAGATCTGAGCCAGAAAGCCAGCTGGCACTGGGGACCTATGCTAAGAGTGTAAAAGTATACATTTTTAGTTTTCAACCAACAGTGACCGACCACTGGTAACTTCAACAGAGTGAAGCATTACTAACTTTATTTTTGGAGAGTAAGTGGCTTTGTGCATTCCCCTGAGCTCTTCTGTTCTAGTGCTGCTGTTTTAAAGATGCTGTTACGAAGCATAGAAGTTTTTTTGGTGCCTTGCCAGCATATCTGCTGCTCTTTAAAGGGATACCACACTCTGCCAGCACCTTCACAAAATTTAAGAGTTATTTCAAGTAAAACTTAACCTTGTTGATTTCAAAGTGTTTTACCTTTCTTCTAAAGGAAGTGCTTGCACGGGGGAGAAACACTCCCCTTCCTCCCCCTCCCCAATGCCTACATTAAGATTAGGAGAAGGTGATGGGACAGCTCATCTGCAGAGAGCTACTGGATAGTCAGATTTCATCTGGGAGCTTAGACAGACATGTCACTCTTTTATGTTGTGACTGTAGGAAATCCAGGATTTGATAAGTTTACCTCAGACTGAGGTGGCCGAATTCACCCCTGGATGGACAGCAGGCTAAGTCAGGATCTCCTTGATGCTGTATCAGCAGTGCAGCAGGCACTCATGTTTGGCTCTCCAGTGTCCAGCCCTGTACTCTGACTGCAACCTTACTCTGAGATATTATTTTTCCCGGTTTTCATCAAAATTCCAGGACCTGGGGAACTTTTCCTAAAGCAAATTGCACCCAAGCCTCTAGGTTCCCATGCACAGTTTAAATTTCAATGAAGTGGTATTTTCCAATGAAAAAAAAAACTTTAATTGAAAAATTCCTGACAAGCTCTAATCCTATTAACTTCACTGTGGTTGCACGTATGCTAATGAGAGCCGTGTGTGTGAGACTGTTGCTAAATTTGCAAAACACAATACCCAGGACATGCATATTATATGTAGTTTGACACAGGCACATATGGTTTATATTCTGTATTCTAAAACAATATTATGAACATTTTATAAGGTTGCAAAAGTGAGTATTGTAAATTCAAGAAATGCAAAAGTTATTGAGGCATGCACTTTGGACTCTCCCTCTCTCCAGTGTAATTGACCATATACACCTTCCACTTCCTCTTCTCTCCCTGCTTGTCCCTCTCACATTCCTCCTCTCTCTCCTCAGTGACTTTCCTCACTGGATAGCTTTCCTTTTTAGCAAAGAGCATCTCTTACACACGACTCTAACATGGCACTAGATGACATCATGAGCTAGTTTTGTGTTGCCTTCTCTTACCTTCCTTCTGCCCTGCCAGGCTGGACTAAGTTCTGCAGGGAAAGGGATGCCTGCTCCACGCAGTGTGGGCAGTGATCACTGTGTAGTTGCATTGCTCTTGAGTGCTCTTTGGACACTTTGTAGAAAGCACAGTCCAACAATAAATATTTCTCTAAATATATGCCATGTATTATTGCCTATAATTTATAAGGATTTAGCTTTTCTGACAAAAAAGTCCTTGGGTCCTAAAATGATGTCAATTTTCCTATAACAGCTGACCTTACCTTACAGGTAAATAGTTATTACTCTTTGGCTAGGGTATGTGATTGATTTGTTTTGATGCTCTCTTTCCCAGGCCAATGGAGAAGTCTTTGCTGATCTGAAATTCCAGTGAAATCAGCAGGACACTGTGCACGCTCAAGGATTTGTCCCAACATTGTAACTTTGAGAGTGAAGGCAGACACAAATTTCCTCAAAAACCAGAACAGACAGAGCTGACTGGGGAGGATGTCAGCCCAAAGGGTGGGAGTGTCTCACTGCTTTCAGCAAAGCTAGCACCTAGTCTGAGGCAGGCTCCTGTGATCCAGCCTTAATCAGTGGAGAAAGGAGGCAGAGATTAATTCCTCTTCAGTGTTACCTGCCTTAATTTCTGTCTTTGGAGAGGACAAAATGTCTTCTGAAGGCATTTACTGTCTCTGATCAGAGATTTTAACCACGCTGCTTAGGCACCATGACTAATTTTGTGATGGCTAAGCTACTAGGAAATGATGCCCACGTTTTGTTTGAGTTTCATATGGCAAATGAGCTGCTACTGGCTCCTGCTGCTTTCATGGTGTCTGATCTTGTGTTGTCATTTGCAGGATGGGGGAGAAATTGGCAGGAAGGGGAGCACACCATCTCTGTCTTGAAGCAGAGGAGCTGATTTCAGCTGCAAGTTCTGTGATGCACCTCAGCAATTCTGCCATATATATATTAATATCACGCTGATCTGAAAGGAAGTCCTTTTATTCAGCTTGACAAGCTGAAATATTTAGAATCCAGTTGACTTGATCCAAAGGAATGTATTTTGCTTATATTTTCCCTGTGGAAAATGGAAGCATTTTTGGAAAAAGTATCATTTTCCCACAGAAAACCATTTTTTTTACTTAAAAAAAAAATGTTTAGATGGAAAGTTTCCAACCAGCTGTAATTATAGTACATACACAAAAGGGGCCAAATTGATGCTGTAAGGGCATTCCTGACTGTATTCTATCCATAACTTCTGAGTGCTAGTCTTTGTAACATCATAACTTTTGAAAGTTATGAAATTTTTGTGACATTCACCACTCCTTAAAAATTCATGTAATTATACTGCTTTGTATTCTGTGTACATTGACCTATTCTAAAAAAAGGGCAAAACCACAGTATGAGTAATCACCCATTAGGCACTGGGTAAAGACCACCAACCCATGGTCATCTCTCAAGTTGTTGCTGGGTCTGATTCCTGAAGTGCTCAGTTTTATGTCACTAGCAAGTCAAAAGGAGATGTAAATGATAATTCTTGAAGTGTGAAAAAGAATGTGGCCGTTTTCAGATGAACTGTGATCCAGTTTTCTTGGAAATAGGTACATTTTGGGGAGAATGGAGGGCTGTTGCTCTCCTCCCCACAACCCCCTCTGGAAGTAACAAGCTTATTGCATTTTACACCCAGGTGTTTGCCATAGAATCTGACACATAACCATGCCCTGGAAAACTATAAAACAATATAATTTATAGAAATAAACTGAGTGAGAATCATTATTTTTTATTGGTACCACTTAATGTGCAGAAAAAGCATACTTTCCAAAAATATGGAATAAACGTTCTGTTAGCCTTATTGGGTCCAAATGTTAGGGTTTAAATTATTTTACTATACAAACTTTCTTTCATATCTTGGCAGTAGTGATTTCCATTTTTATTCCTTTGGTATCCATAATCTTATTAGAATCAAAAACATATGCTTTGAGATCATTGGACAGATCCCTTCTCCCACCCTACCCCCTTTCTCTCCACGTTAAAAAAAGCACCGAAAAGACTGACACTCTGCTGTTGAGAATAACAGGAATGGTACAGGAGAAAATGATGCATTCTACCAAGTCTGAATGGGAAAATTGTTTGAGAAGTGTCTTTTGGTCCTCATGCTTTTGATTTGGAAGTCATTAAAGGTGCAAAAGCCTCCAAGCCTCCCACTGGCTGCCATTTGGAGCCCCACTCCTTCTCCTGCGACAGGAGGTGCTCGCACCAGGACCACAGATTTACAACATGAAAAAGAGTACAGGCAGATTTGAACTTTATAACACTTTTGGGGATGTAATCCTTGCTGCAGCCCTTACATCTTGATGTCAGGCAATTGTATCTGTGGGGCTGAAATGTCAGCTCATTGCTATAGATTAATGAATATACTTTTTAAATTTTTTTTATTAGTAGAACAATGACAAAGTTTTTAACATGCAGCGCAGCAGTTTGGTAAAATGTATTCCACCTGGCTGCCTTTTAGCCATGGCTTATTCAGCAGATGAAAAAGAGTTGGTGGCCTTTTTTTAGATATTTTCATAATAGTAGTAGAATTTTTTTTCTGATTTGTCATTATGGAATCATATATATTTACATTAAATTACTTCTCATGACAACTTCTGACTATTACAGGTAGAAGCCTAAAAACATACTTGCTTTTCTCTTCTGAATCATCTGCTGCATCCTTTTATTCATCTGTGGTGTATTCTGATGAAACAAGCTTCTGATGTCCAAAGCTGGAATAACAGTTCCTGTCAATAATGTGAGGGAAAAATAAATCAAACAGATTGCAAGTTTTCCAGAAGCTTCATGCATCTCTAAGGCTGTACTCAAAAAATTCCAACATTCTATGGTATGTAGATGCACTGTAAATGCCCCCAAACCATCTTAATTCCCCACTGCCAGTGACATCATATAATGGCTCTTTGAACAAAAGTAGAAATATTTAATGGTAAGCATAGTCCAAACCCTGAATTTTTAAAGGGAACTGACATTTACGGAATTGCAGCCCATCAGCTAATGATACTTAGAAACATCACTGGGGATATGTGAGTTGTTGCTATATTTTTAGCAAAGAAAGTTCTTAATCACTGATTTGGGAGCAGAACAGAACTCAGCCCACAACACAAGGCTTGCCACTTGTGCTTCTCTAAGGATATTTTGAGAGAATCTCGTTTGAGATTTGCATTCTGCTTTCAGCTGGATGAGAAGCCTTCACTAATTTCAGAGGTGGTTAAATACCTTCTGAATGTAGAGGGTTTTGAGGACTTTAAATAAATTCACTTAGCATGGCCACACTTTGAAATGGTCATTGAGAGGTGACAGTCTCTTGGTTCTTTTTCTGTTTGATCCACAGTATTATTCTGACATCTTCCAATATGAATTATATTATATGTTATGATTCTGATGCATTAGGGAGCTAGGCAAGATTTAAATCTAGCACTTTAAAGATTTCATTGAATTTCAGAGTTTTGTTTGATCCAAATGTACTCTGCTTGCTCTAGTACGAGAAGTTGTGAGGTAGTATTTATTATTCCTTGAACTTTAGTACACAATCTGACTGCAACATAAAATGTGCAGTTTAATCCCCTTCTCAAGTAGTTTCAGCTGGTCAAGAAAAAGGAACTTTTAATCCAGAAAAGGCACATCCATGGTCAGAAGGAGAGTTGTACCAGCTTCATGGGCACTTAATTCACAAGGATATCAGAGCTGCTCCCAGTGCCTTTTACAGCTGCTGTGGAGACAGCCACCCCTCAGCCTGGTTGGTACCACTGAGTGTTACACCTGCAGACAGCTCCTGCTTCCTCATGTCAAAAGCCAGGCACCTCCAGAAAGTTGGATGTTCCCTCCCCTCTCTCACCCCCGTGCCCATAGCCTGGGATGGCTGATTCCTGAACATTACCCAATTTGTAGGCCATGCTGTTTATGTTATCTGCTGATTAAACTGAGAAAGAACAATTGTGGTTTGTTTGAACTTGTCATGAACTAAACCAGTTTGTCAAAGTGACAGTTGTGGCTGAACTATAAACTCAAGGAAAACTTATCAAAATGTGTATGTAAGACTCCAATCTTTGTATTTTCTGACCAAAATAAAAGAGATTCAATACAAAAAAGGCAGAAGAACATTGATTTTAGGTAGGATTAACACTACTCCTCTACAAGTAATTTTAAGGCACCTGAACAGAAGACAAATATAATTTCTTTCTGGTATTTTTTTAAGCAATAATCGAACATACTTTCTGCATGATGGAGAAATGATTTCAGCTATAAATAGGAAACTTTTGAAGATAATTAACAATGATTTTTTTCTCTTCCAGAAAACATCCGTAGAAATAACAAAATTAAAACAAAAATATTTTGCTGAAAAAGAGTAACTTTTCCCAGAAGACATGAGGAGTGTTTTTCATTAGTATGAACCATGGGAAATATTGCAGCTTCATCAGTGAAGGCCCGACATACGATTTCTATCAAAGACACATTTCATTTACCCTCAGCTTATTCAGCACTACTCTTATACAATGTTCCCTACCAGCTGTTGTTGCTGCTGTTTGCTGGTAATTGATTGCTTTGTTCCTGGCCTGAGAAATGGTGTCACTTAGCACTTAAGCTTCTAATGGGCTACCAGTTTCTTCCTTTACCAAATATTAATAGTGCCAAAAAATACGAAAGGCCCCTAACAAAACTTGGGATGCAAGTAAAGTTTTGAGTTTTGTTGCTTAATTTCATCCTTCCCCACATAAGTCATACTGCAGTGAGTATTCCTGATCCTCTAAAATAACACAAATTTGCTAAAGTATCTGCTTCCTTATGTATCAGCCACATGTTCTATTTTTATCTCAGAGGTGAATCCAAGAAGTCAAATTACCCATTACTAATGGTCATGTGGCTGTAGCAGCTGAGATTCCAGAAAATGCAGGGAAAATGCCTGAAAATATCTTTGGGAGCATACAAGAAAAGCACAAGTCTGCATGCTTTGCAGTTAGCGATTAGATGAAGTAATCTAGATGCATATTTTATTTTTGAATGCTCTTTAAAGAGTAGCATTCATGGCCATTATTGCTATGGATTTTCATTCTGGAACCACTTATTTGTCTAACTTGAGAGCATATGACACAGTCATGTCAATGAGACTCCAATAGCACTGTGTGCAGGGGTAAATGTGCACCAGCAAGGTTCAAAGCCATGAAAAAGGACAAACTCTTATTGATTTACTTTTTCAGTAGAATGTATTTTATTAAATGGGCAGGGAGTTGGTCTAGAGGATTCATGGTTGAAACATACTATTGAAGTGATAAAATCAAGCACAGAAGTGAGACTGATAGATTATTGCAGAGTTGGTTCTTTTTTTCTGAGAGTTTTTTTTTTTTGTATTTATTTTTAGTAAGATGGAATGTGTATGTTAATGTATATTTCAAATTGAGCAATACTTACATTTAATTCAGGCTGTATTTAAATATGATTTATGCATCTGTTCTGTATGTGGCTGGCTGACAGTCCTATTGTCAACACTGCCACCCTCATTCGCACAATGTCTTCCAGAAAATTTGGGAGTTCTGGAAAAAGTCCATGCTACGTCATCTCCCTAAAGGGTCAGAAATTTTTATTTACTCAGCTATGTTAATGCCTGGAGTTAATGAGATCTTCATTAGGAAAATAAAATCACTTTATATAGAAAAGAAGAAGCCACAAGTTCGCTTGAAGGTGATGGCATTCACATTGGGGAAATGCCACACAGTGTAAAAAATGCTTTGGAATTTGCCTAATAACAGGTTCTATAATTAGATTATGCCTCAACATTCCTGTTAATGATGCAAAGGAAGCTAGATAGGCATTAAACATTTGATAGCTTTTATTGCAGACAGGAGGAAAAAAAAGCATTCATTAGTTCTAATAAGTGCAAGTACTGAGCAATTCAGTGGTAAGAGTGCAGGTCAGTTTATAGTTACAGGCGTAAGATCTGGACCTAAATGCACAGAAAGAAAAGCCCCACATTTTTCTTCAGTGCTTCTAACCGCAAGAATTTAATAAACATAATTTCCTCTTCATGTGTGTCCAAAGGCAAAGGTGAAGAGAATTTTTAAAATCTCAGCAAGACTAACTTGTACTGGATGTTGTCCAGTCTTGTAACACTGCTTTTAAATCATAGATGGTTCTGCAAAGGAAAGAATCAATCCACTGCTTTGTGCTCTGATGCTGATCAGTGGGAGTTTTCTCTGATTAATGAGTAAACATCAGGCCAGAGTATTGTTCTGAAAGGCATAAGCTGTGGATGCGATTTGACCATTATCAGTGTCCTGGGTCTGTTCATTGGGGCATCATAATGACTCCCTGATCTCACATGCAGGACTCATCAGAAAGGCTTGGCGTCATGCAATACTAACATAAACAGTTTATAGTAAAGGAAATTGGGATATAAAATATCTGAGGAGGAGAATGTAGACACAACGTGTGTTTCAAAAGTGCATTTGGGACTTTGCTGAAAACCAAAAGAAGAAAAAATATTGCAAAAAAATTTGCACAAGTACCTTGCCCATTTTTTTTCTGTTCTATGCCAATTTGCCATTAAATTATACTGCAATTAGCATTTCTAAACCCTAAACATTTGTACCATGACAATATACCTACAAAATATTTAAATACAGATTTTCAAAATGCACAGTGAAAATTCTGCCTGAATCTATATTATTCTCTTTGAATTAGATTCTCAAGAGGGTACATTTTCACAATCAGTTTTCCCTGAAGTTCATTTTGCATCTAGGTGAAAGTGCATCATTTTTGTACCCATGCCAAAGCCTCCTCCAGGCTCCCACAGGATCTCTTTTTTTCCTGCCCTTGCCCAGAATAGGCTTTCCTGGAGATTTCTGTATTCTGAGCCCAATTTCTGTGTGTTTTTCATAACATTGTAATAGTAAAGGGGAAAAATGCATGCTAGTGATGAAAATATTGGCTTCATTCTTTTGGGAGGCACCATCACTGGGTGAAATCTGTGTTTTATACGTTCACAGCCAAGTGAATAAAAATTGCTGACTGTTGGGTGCTGTACCAAAGCAGCCAGAGACATAAGTTTAGAGACTTGAGAAACACTGTCTCTTAAAGAGATCTCTAAGGAAAGATCACTGAAGATGGAAATGAAAAAACAAACAAACAAACAAAACCCCTAAAATCATAATAAACAGTCAATAGATTATACAGAAAACACAAGAGAGTCTCTTGTAGAGCTTTATCATTTCTGTGGCAATGTTAAATTTATGGTCTTGGAGTGTCTTTGTATATGTTGCCCAGTCTTACTTTTTTGTCTCTTCTGGCTCAGGTACTGAATCCATCTTCCTTGGTGTTTCTAACCAATGAATAATTACTAAAATGGAATATTCGGCTTTGGTCTAAATGCACAGGAAGTATTTTGGGGCTGTTTGGTCAAAACCACTTTTCTTTAGTTGTAAGTATGAAACAATATGCTCCTCACAGCTGCTATGGCAATAAAATCTGTACTTTAAACCTGACTTTTGTATCTCTCATTGAATGTTCAAGTGAAGTTTCAAATAGATTGTTTCAGTAGCTTTAGAGTTCTGAATACTTAACATTCATAAACATTTCTCCAGCTAAAACAGCCTAAACAAATTCCATTTGGACCATTTCAGGACATTCCAGAGCTGCTTCTGGCCTCTGAGTTGGTGACAGACTAGTGTGATCCATCTGTGTGATGGCAAAATGTGACAGCCTTGGCCAGGGATCAGGGTCTCTTTATGCAAACACAAACATAGGCCCAAGAGGGAAAGATGCACTGTTGCAAACTCCTGGCTAAACATATACCACTATGAATATTTATGATTACTGTGTGATTCTTGTAACAATAAAGACACACAGAGATGTAAAGATAGATAAATAAATCTCTGAACAACACATTTTTCTCTCTGTAAAATAAGCCTTCCCCATCACTTTTCTATTTAATCTTTTTTCATCTTAGCCCTGACCAATGATCTTTGCTTGAACAAAACAAGGAAGTTTAATGGGCACAGAAGTCTACTTTAAAGAACACCCTTAAACACCAGAAAAACACCCAATTAAAATTGGCATCCAAAGTGAATTTGAAATAGACTTTGTCTATTTTACTTTGTACAGCATGTTTTCAGAGAGATTTAACAGATCTTTAAGTACAGAAAAGAACATTTGCTATTCTTGTATTCACCAAGGTTCATTGGTTTCCCCTCAGACAGCCAGGTATTGAGTGCAGAGGTTAGTTAAACCTATGGGTTTCATCCCTCAAGAGAGGTAACACAGGAATTAAGGGCACTGAGAGGTAAAGATGCATTACCTATTCATGTGTAGGTCCAGTGGAGGTGTACTCTCCTTATGGAAAGAGATAGGACAATTGAAAATTGAAAATGATTAGAGATTATTTTATCAGTTCCTTAAACTTTAAAGACTTCAGACAGTGCAACTCACCATCTGTTTCTCTGTTAGGAGGATGGAAAGATCATCCTCCTGGTTTATCTCTGATGGTTTTGTCTCCTGCCATTCATATCCCTAAGCACTCAGAATCCAGGAAAAAAAACCAAAACAAAACAGGAAACCCCCCAAAAAGGCCAAAATTTGTGAGTGTAGGTTTCCTGCAATGCTTTATTTTTATTTTTTAATAATGAGGAACCCTTTGTATCCTGTGTTAGCTTTTTAAGACTCTGCCTTTCCAGTGTCTTGAATTATATTGAGACCACCGCATCCTTCCTGTCATTCAAGTCAAATCCTCAACAGAACTTCCAATGACCTTATTCATCCCTTAATAAGCTGGCTATGATATCTATTCTTAACTCTGGCTTTGCTCTTAAGGAAGGAATTCCTGTGTGTAATGACAGCAGATTTGGGGTGATATTGGAATACAGAGAACTGATATGGTGTGATTCTTGGGATGTCATTCTCAGAGCACCGAGGTGGACCCAATGATCTTGATAAGTCCCTTCCAACTCAGCATATTCTATGGTTCCATGAATATTATATGATGTTTGGACTTGATATGTATAATTTTGGAGGTGTGATCAAGATAACTAGATCCATGTCTTTATTCATAACAACAAGTTTTTATGTAAAATTTTCATCTCTGTTTGCCCTTCAGAAAATTTCTCTCAAATCTCTGTTCTACAGACTAATACAAAACTAATGTTTAGAAGTAAATCACTAGGTAGAATTATCATGTCTTATTGAGGATCTCAGTGCTTTTGCAAAACTGGTGAAATGGTTTCTCCCAAGTATTACCGTGAAACTAAGCAAGCATTTTAATTAGCACATCCTTTAGGACACAGAATTGACATTGTTTTTTAAAGTTTAAGTTTTCTTATTTTTCAAATCTGACTACATCTTCTCTCCATCAAATTCCATCATGATTTCATCAACAAGATGTACCTCCATTCTTAAACCTTTAATAAAATGATTGAGATGAGAGGGTTGTGGCTTGCATTTCAGTATGGATAAAAAATTAACATGAGTTAGATAACTTCCTAAAAGAGCTCTTCTAACCTGGTCTACCCAGCAGGTCTCCATTGTGTCTCCTTGTCCTAGGAGATATGTTGAGTTCAGTACAACAGGTTTCTATCTTTTTATCACAGGATCAGAGCCTGGTTCTGAAATCTTTTTCAAAGCAGTCTTGTGGTGTTGACTTATTCAAGACCACCCCAGAAACTGCCTGATACTACGTCATTGCCTGTATTCATTCTGCATCCACTGATTTATCTGCCTCTGACCTATCTCTGAAGTCACCTCCAAAGAGATCCTGTCTCTAGAAACCTCATCTCAAGAACTGAAAAGATGCTTAAAAACATCTTGTCTCTATACATTGGCAAGTAACTTAGTCTACCCTGAAGAAAGAGCAAGATTGTCACAGTCCTGAAAATTGTTAGGACTATGATAACATAGAGGTTTGCTGGTTTTTCACATTCTAGAAAGGTCTTGATTTGCAGCTGAGATGAAATCTCTCAGAATTCATAAGGCTTCACATTTCTTCCTTCCTTTTTTTTCTTCTAATAACCAGTAAATTTTTAATATTTTCATCCAAGGTTTTCTAGAACAAATTAAACCATATCTGTCAGGGATATTTTGGGAAGAATTGATCTTGCTTTGCCTCCAGAGATTGGAATAGATGGTCTCTTGAGATCCCCGCTACCCTGATTTCTGTGACCTAGTGATTTATCATCTTCAAGATTTTTTAATAACACTGATTTTTTCTTATACCCTGAAAAATTATTAAAATGTTATAGGGACTAAGGAAAGAGGTACAGTTCAGAAGAGTTCAGTAGATAGATTCTCAAATTCTTGCAGATGTCAGCCAGCTATGTTATAGGTGATCATCTTTCCTTTGTAACTCTCTTATGTCTCATTCATGTGACATGGAAACAATTACAAGAAAATGCAGATGTAGATTCCAGTAATCTCTTTGGAATAGATAAATAGACTTTGAAATAATTTACAAATGATGCACAAAATCTGTGAGCCATCTGCTCACTGTTGGGGAAAAAAAACACGTTTCTCCCAACAGGCTTTTTATACACAGAATTGCTCTTTTCACACAGCAAGGAGGAAAACAATAGATATCCAGCAGTCTGGAATGCGGCTCGCTCACACGCGCTCGGAGAGCTGCATTGTGATCAGCTCTCGTGAAAGCAATTAAGGCTCGAGCTGTGTGCATATTAAGAAACTGCTTTTTCCTCAGCCACATGTGCAGCCAGGGCAAGGACCACTCACAGCAAGAACTGCTTGTGCTGTCTCTTCTCCAGACTGGAAATGAATCGAGGTGAATGTAAAATGGAAGAAGGCAAGGCAGCATTATAACCCACACCAGGTGCTACCTATACTGCAATACCTGCTTCTGTCAAGCTCTTGACAAACTTGAGAACAACTTCTGGTCTTTTTCCAGTTTCTTGTAGAGTTCTACCTATGCAAATCTCTGGCAACCTTAAAAGACTCTTGTATTCAGTGTACAAAATAAAAATCTACTTTAATTCAGAGGTAGGAAGGAATTTTGTTATGCATTGTTCTTGTGTTAGCTGATTCAAGAGTTAAAATCCCTTTGAATTAGTGGTATGTAAACTACACCCTAAGAGTAATGGTCTAGAAGTCTTTTGTCTGATTCTTAATCATGTAAGACACATAAATATTGCAAATGTTTGCACAAGCCAAGTCCCAGCGTTCTTGGTGGCAGAATTGTCAGCCTAGACACTGCTGATCTACAGAGGATCCTTCTCCACTGTGAGTCATAGTCTGCACGTGGCCATATCAGCACTTCAGAGTTTCTTGACAACCCCATCTGTGTCTGCTGGCAACGCTCTCTAGGTTTGACCAGAGTGGAAACAATTCAGAACAATTCTGAAGCAATGAAATGCTGGTTGTCAAATAATCAGATTCCCAGGAAGACTGTGTCTCACCACAGATGACAGTCACATTCTTTCTGCCAGGGAGATCCTGCTGAAAAGTCCTGGTGTGAAAAAGATGAAATATGGGGTTGGTGGGATTTGATGTGAGTTATAAAGGGGTGAAAGGGATTATGGTACTGTGGGAAGTCAGTTGAGCTCTCAGCCTGTACCACCATTCTGACTGAAGTGTCTTCACAGTGATGGTTATATGGGCTGTAGGCTCCTGGATGCCATACCTGGTTTTCTCTTGGTGTTGCATATCATCAACCAAATGTGAAACAAATGGGATCAGAGTGGAGTCCAGCACATTGATAACTGGCAGTAGAATCAAGGGTAGGGTCTTGAAAAGAAAGGGCACAAATTCCCACGTGGATCTGAAATATTTAGCTATTAAATCCCATTAGACTGCTATAGGTCTCAATTTTGGCTGCCAGTTTTATGATGTACTAGAAATGAAGTCAAAATACCCTGAGTGCAACACATTTCCTCCATCACAACATGCATCTTCTGAGTTCCAAAAACTTTGTGAATTTGAAAACATATAGACAAATGATTTTGAAGTATTCAACACCAAATATCAGTTTTGGTCAGTAATAAGACATGACTAACTGTATCAAAAATTGGTATGCCCTTATGGTAGTAAGTAATCTGAGACTGAACACTGAAGTAGCTCTCATCAGAGATGATAGGCTTCTAGAAAGTCTGCTGAATTAAAGTTTAATGAATTGGCAGTAATTCAGATCTGTAAGATAAGTTGCTCATCTGGGACCTTGACGAGTCAGCCTTCACCATATGCTTTCCCCAATTACTTGGGCAAAGCTTTCCTTTCACCCAAACTTAAATGATTATGTATATGTCCAAATTTGGAAGAAAATGCTCAAAATCTCAGTCACTGGCCAATGCAGGGCCATCCTCCAGTTTCCCATATAACACACTACTAAGGAAAATTGCATTGAATTCGATGGGATAATTAATGAGTGAGAACTAGTTATATCAGGAAAAGCAAAGATGATTAGATTCATACTTGTTTATGGTATGAACAGATATACACTTCTGCCATCAAGTTTTACTGAACTCTGTGAAATATAGCAACTGGTAGTAATGCTGCTGTGATAGGGTCCTGCCCCAAGGGAATCCTATCTTGGCTCACTGTCATTTCAAAGGCTCAGAAAGAAGGGTTGCTTAGATCATTTGCAAATTTGGATGGGGGATCTGTAGTACAGCAGTGTTGCCACACAGCGTTCGCACATACGGTTTTTGTTACCCATTGTCTGTTCAAAGTGCTAGACACTGGCCGTGTGACTCCTTTAAAACTTTCTTTTGTAATTTATTTATCTAGGAAACCACAGTTTACACTCAATGTCTGGTTTCCAGCCATGCCTTGCTTTTATTTCCAGCTGAACTTGCTAAGGCACAAAGAAGTCAAACAACCAGTGAAAGGTCACTTGGTGACACTAGCCAGTGCTTAGGCCAGATCACCACCCAGTGCCTTCCAGCTAGCTGGTAAATCTTCCAGAATATTTTGGTTTTGGACTGTGCTACTCTTCTATTCACCTGTTTAAATTGCTCCTTTATGGAAGTTGGAGTGTAAAAGCCCAACACATTGCCTTAGAGGAATATTTCATGACTCTATTTGTAGATAAACTTAGACAAGATAATTTTGTAGACATGGACTGTGTACCAGATGAAAGTGTACACTGGTGTGTCCTCCATAGTCTTGGTGGTCTAGTTCCCCAGACCTGGTTATCTCAGAGATCTCACTCCCATTTCTCTTTATCTGTCTGCACAAGGTACTATTGAATGGAAAACTGTGGAAATGAGGAAAAGAAACAAAAATCATTCCAAATCATTGTTCATTCTGGCTTGGATTTGGCACAGTTGCCCAACAGTGCCCATGGATTTGTGATCAATCCCAGTTACAATATCACGTGTTTTAACTAAGATCACTAAATATTGTTTCTCCTGGGAATCTGATAGTCATGTTTGTTCAACCATTGGCCCTGCTTCACCCATTCTGTAATTTAAAAAATAGAGTCCCTTAAGGCAGTACCTATAGTTTGATTGACTTACAAGGATGGCAGTGACAGACACCAGGAGCAGATGTAAAATGGTCAGGAGGAAGATCAAAAAAATTAATACAATATGTTCTAATATTTTCCAATCACTTGCTTAATTCTACTCCAGCAAAAGAACTAAATTTTCTATTTGAACAGACTACAACAATTACAATAAAATTGACAGTATAAATAAAAGAACAAAAATGAAGGTATGTTTTTCCTTCACATAAAGGTCCCCTTCAAGAATAGTCTCTTTTTATCCAAGATCACAACTCAGCCTGTATCCCTGTGAGTGCTATAGACAAGGATTCCCTTGTGGTCAACCCATATGTGGGAGAACCAAGCAGCATGAGAGGACATTGAGGCATGATGTCAGCTAGGACAGAAAAAACGTGAGTCTGTTGTCATCTTATATCTTGGCAGTGAAACTGTACATCCCAGCCTAAGGAGACAAGAAAAAAAGAGAAGAAAAATAAATGGAGCAAGAAAATTTTATTCAATTGGCAAGAACAGAAAACTCCTTAACTACTCAGTCTTCTGGTGGACTCTCCCTGTAAAAAATTGTTGATGGGCCATCTCTCTTCATGAACCTGGTTTCTGGGAGAGGAAAATAGAGTCATTTTGTGTCTTGTAAATGCTCTGGAAGACACTTTATTGCTCTCACTTGCGCCCATACAAAAAGCTGTATCACATCTGTGGTTATGCACTGCGCACGGTGTTGACAGTTCCAGAGGATCAAAAATCACAAGCCCGATTTGCAAAACGGTGAGATTAATTCCCAGAGTATCAGTATATCGCATCCGATTTATTTTAAAACTACTACAGTGAACTTCTTGGCCTGTCTTTAAATTTTGAAATTATTCCTGTCCCTTTCCAGCCCCAGAGCACCTGGTTCCCTAGTCACCCCAGATTTCCAGCTCTCACACATGCATAGGACAAGATTCAGTGCCTTATTCCTGGAGCTCTCCTATCTTTTTTAGTCTCATTGTTTCTGTCACCACCCATTTTTCTCTTCATCCCATACAGCCCTTTTGCTCCTCCAAAGACGTATATCCTTAATTCTTTCCTTAGTACTTTTTATCATCTTGAAGATCCTTAATATAGATATCTTCCTCTGCTGCATCTTTAAGTGTATCAATTTTACAATTCTTCCTTTATTTCCTCTGTTTAGCAGGAAAAGAAATGCTGGAGGCTCAGTCTAGAGCAAGAAGCCTAGGCATGAAGAATTCATTCCTCAAGAAACTGGGCTTTTCCTGTCCTCTCATCCCTTCTGTAAGAGCAGACTCAGAGGAAAGGGAGAGCAGTTGATTGCCCCCATTGGGTCCTCTTCCCATTTGCAAACAATGTTAGATTTTTTTCCAGGAAAACTGAAATTCAAGAGGAAACTGGAGCTGTTCTTGTGGAACTCACAATGGCTCCAGCTACAAATTAGTCTCTCTTCCACTTCTCTGCCAAATCATATAACAAAAATTGCTTCCTGCTGTATAACAAATTATGAACACAGTGTCTGTAGAGTGCACTGACAAATCTTATCACAAACCTTATACAGTTGTGACAGACAGTCTCAGCTCAAAATTAGATCTTTTTTTTTCTCCTCTTATCAAATGGACCATCCCACCTGTGAGAGGTCATCACTGTTTCACAGCAGGGCTCTGCCTCCCCTGATGGCCGTGCTACTGTTTGTAGGGAGGGTTCACATGTGATAACCTGGAGCCACAGAACTCGCTGGCTCCCAGGAGCTTCAGCGCTGCCACCGGAGCCCCAGCTTGACTCCTGCCCTGTCCTGCCAGCTGCCAATACCAGCTGCTTCCTGCTGTAGATCTACCACACCTCTGAACACTTTAAAAATGTTTTTAGCAGGGATGGGAAGTGTCCAGAGGAAGCAGACAGGATGAAAGGAAGGAGAGTTCACTCTGGCTGATGGCACTGTAAAATGAACCGGGAGTAATTTAGAAGCGAAATACCTAAGTAGTTAAAAACTTCAAATAAGTTGCTGCTGCCAGCTCGGTTCCTGTCACCTCCTTAAACTGTATTTCTTTATTGAGATACTTGGAAAAAACTCTTTTCTTCTTCCTGGTAAAGTGAACTAATGAGCAGTTGAAGCTGCTTTTGGGACATTTCCAAGAGACAGCAGTATTTTCAACTAATACGTATGTGCATGTATGTGTGCAGTTAAGATAATTACTATTCCTCTTCCTGCATCTGTATATTTATATACATATACTTAATACATGCACAGATATGTACATTTCAGAGCTGGTTACATTTTTCTGGAAGGTGGTGTTTATTTAGAGATTTATCTCTAGTTTGGGAGTCCAGTACTTGCAAGTGACCCCTGTGACTCTATCATAAGTTATAAAGAAAAAACCACCTCCCCATCCTGTTATTTAGACCTTGCAACTGAGCTTCTAGGGAAGGAGTTATTATTATAATCCATATACAATGAAGAAAAATGAGTTAGAAAATAGATATAATTTACCAAATAATACTCAGCATGTCTCTGAAGTTATAATCTCATCTTTTTAACTGTAAACTCAGGAAAGTAGGAGCTGTATTTTTTTATATTAGGAAATACAAAATGCCATGAGAGTCTGAACTAAAATGGTAATGCTGTACAAAGTGGTAATAATAATAGTAGTAGTAGTAGTAATATTAATAATTTTAATGTTAAGTTTTATTATCATTTTAGTAATTAGAGAAATATTGGGCTAATTGAGACTACATACTAAATTGAATCGAATTTGAAAGGAAAAATTCACTTCAGTCATCCAATTTGACATATGAAGAAAAAGCTGTTTGTCGACCTATAAATATTTTTGTTTTTAAATATCTAGTGGAGGAAGGAAGGTTTTGTGATTGATATAATAACTGGACTGGGAGTTGGAGAACCTGGGTTCAATTTGCAGCTCTTTGCAGACTTCCTGTGTCACCTTGAATAAGCCATTTACATTTCCCAGTTCTTTTTGCTTCCATCAAAAAAGGAATAATTATATCTACTAACAATACAGGAGGTTTGTGAGACTAACTTAAGAAATGAGAATAATAACTTATAGAAGAGTTCTGAGTCTTGGAAGTTACTCTACAACCTCATGTTCTCAATATGCTCAGAGCACCAGACTTCAGAGCATGCTGGAGAGTCTATTTTATCTCCTGTGCACATGAGGATCTATATTAAACTAAGCTGAATAGGAGGGATTCTGTTGATATTGTACATCTGGGAAGGAAGATTTCTGTAACATTTATATTGCTGCTGATCCTACTTAGGACTCTTTACAAGTTAAAAGGTTGTCTAGGATGTTCAGGGCACCTGCAGCAATTATAAAATTTTTTAAAAGAGGAGTATAATTGTATAAGGATATGAAACATTTGGAGGAGTCTTGCAGAGTTTCACAAAGTTGAAGTTCTTATGTGTTATTAAAACTTTAAAACTAAAAAGATCTTCAAGTTTTATTTTTTCTCTTTTTGTTAGATAAAAATTAATTTTTATTTGTAGTCATTTGACATCAGGCTACATTCACAAGAAATGTATATTTTGTATGTGTTGGTGCATGTATATATTTACATGTGTGAGTGTGCTTCTGCATGTGTAATGTGTATGAATAAAGAAAGTTGCCTCTGAGTGCATGAACTTGTGTATGAAAATAGGAACAATAATTTTTGTATTGCAGCTGTGGCTGTTTTCAACATCAAAGCAAAACGAAAACAGTAAAAGTAAAAGAAGAGGGAAAAAAAAAGAAACATAAACCAAACTATTATTAGAGAAGAACAAAGGAACTGATCCCACAGACAGTTTTTCAACAGCTGGCAAGGTTCATCAGCTATTTTTACTGGTCTAGTGCCTGTCCTCTAAACTCTGTCATTATTTCTGTTTTGTTTTGTGTACTTTTTTGTTCATGAGTATCACTTGTGGTTGGATTGATTTCAATTATGCAGGTGTATGTGTTAACTAAAACCATACTGAAGTCAAGGAAGTGCAAAAATCAGCACCCTCAATAGTTCCGGGGGGAATCATTGCCTTGATCTGCCAGGCAGGTGGCCTTTAGATAATATACATTTAACAACTGGTCCAGCATTTCAATTATCCTCCTGGATTTTGTCATGCTGTAAAACAACTTTCCAAGTAAGCACCTTCATTCCCTTTTTGTAATAAGCTGAGAGCCTCTAAACTGCTAGCCATTGACATTCAGAATTTGTATTGGTTGTCAAGCAGTCAAAAAGTTACTCAAAAAGTCACAAGACTAAACAAAAGTGGGAAACTCCAGGTTTCTTTTGGTTCCTTCTTTCTACTTGCAGTTGTGGTCTAGAAACTGGAACACATTTATTTTATAAGAGGAAAACTGAGAGTCTTAATCATATAACCCCAGGAGATGAAGTTTGATGGAAAAGTAACAGCAAACTGCCATAAGATTCAGGATGCAAATTATGAGAGTTGGCAATGCTGAAGTCACATATTCCTCTTCTTCTTGGATTGACTAAAAGATATGCGCTTTCAGCATCTTACAGAAGTTGTTCATGTATGTAGAAGTTTCATCCATAAATAATTCCCACTAAAGCAGCTTCTCTGCCCTTTATGGGGCTGATGAGAGTACTGTGACTGGTAGCAAAGATTTTTTACTACCAACAATTCCCCAGAAATAGATTGTGAAGGAAACCTGAGGGAATATTTTCAAGAATGTACCAATTAAAGAAACGTAGCTGTCTAAAATATGGGATCTGCCTTTTAGGAGGTAATTATTTACAGTAAAGGGTTTGCAAGAAACTCATCATTGGGATAAGGGAATGTAATTGCTGAGTGAAACAGAGTAGCACCCATAAATAGGGTGCAGATAGGAACAATAAAAATTCTTTGGTTTTGTTGCTATTGGGAATATTTTCCAATTATGTTATCTAAAGAAGACATTAATTCAATGAAAACCAAAACTGTAAATACAGCCGGAAATTAATCAAATAAGTAAAAGAATTTTTTTGCCCCATTTGTGGTGTTATAGTTAATTTGTGACAGGCCCATCACTATTATTTCCCATTGAGTTGGGTTCAGAATTCCCTCTCAGCATCTGTTTCTGGAAGTGCAATGTCTATAAATGTCTATCTGGACACAGGCAGGGATTCCAGATACATAATTTTCTTACACAGCCCCTGTAGGAATGGAACAACCTTAAATGAGTAGTTCCTTACTCCTGAAAGTTAAGCAGGAGCTGTCTAAAACTACCCAATAGGATGGGCCTCATACTTCAGGTATAACCTGAAGTTAGCATTTTCTTTCAAACTACCACTCTGAAATCGTGGATAGTGACTGGGCCTGTCACCTGCTTCAATATGGAGAAGAGAGAACCATGCTCAGGAGCTTTATATATGAGTTGGAGTAATTATTCAGAATTGAAGATGTGTGCTCTGTGTGGGTGGGATTCAGAAATAGAGTTCTCCTTCTCTGAGAAGCTTCTCCCTACCAACAGCAATTAAGCAGGTTGGCTGCATGGATGAAGGGAGCTCACTGTGTTCCTCTTTTCTGGGAGCTGAGCCACTGCACGGTTCAGAGTGCAATTGTAATGGACATAATGTGAGCCCCTATGACTGAAATGGAATGGTACCAGCTTCAGTGTTGCACCTGCTCAGTACCTGATCCTACCATTCCTCATTTTGTAAGTGGTCACCTCTTTCAGTCTGCATGAAAACCATGGTGATTGCTGTGCTCTCTGCACTGTGGACAATGTCCATGATCGTGCACCATGTTCTGCCTCTGCATCATGGATCAGGCCTTCCTGAGGGGCAAAAGTGTACATAGGTTGTCTCTTGCATGTGGATTGCTTGGAGCTCAGACTGAGCTAGCAGTGGACCTGGTTTACTGAACTAGCAAGAGCAAGTGTTCCTCAGATCTTTCCCCAGGAGCTGGAGTGGAATCCTATCTTTCTTTAGGCTACCTTTCATTTATATACACTGAGCCCTTTCAAAAGGACTTTGTTAGATTTTGATCATGACCATTCTTGGGGTAAGTACATTTAGCTTTGGAATTACTTGATAACATGTGGAATAATATTTACATTGGCCTACTATGAGAGGAACACATGAATATTTCAAACTGTGTTCCACATGTTTACCTTTTAAATCCTCCTAAGCCAGCTAATTTTTACACTGAGTCTGTACATTCATTACCTGGTATCGCACACTCAAAGAAAATGTCTTTGGATTGATCATGCTGATTTCCCTCCATATACAAAATTATTCCTGACAGAAATATTTGCTCTTAAAGGTATTTTTCTTAAGAATATTGTTTTGTCTTGCTTTAACTAACTAATCAGAATGAATTCCAGCTAAAATATTTCTATGTAGCTTTGTTTAGATAACTGAATCTCACTCTGAATTTCTAGAGGATGAATATTGAGATCTCTCTTAAAGCTTTCAAGAAATGATTTTTTTAAGCTAATTTAACCACACAGATTCTTCCCTTTTCTGCCATGTTTTAAAGCCTTTCTCTGGTGATCATTTAATGCTTCTATTTTATAATAGGACAAGTAGAGGTTAAAAGTTAAAATAGAGAGTATTCCATTGATACCTAATCCAAATATGCTTTAAAATGATAGCCTAATCATGGAACATGAAGTATAGGATTACACTGGATATTTGCCTTATCATCTGCCTTGGCATCAAGTTTGAGTATCCAGATTAGAAGTCTTCCTCTCCCCCAAACCTACAGTGAATCAAATGTGAAGCTTGTGTGCTCTGAGTATCACCTAAACTGAAAATCTAATATCAACAGGGCATCTATCTCCTACTGAAGGCAGTTGCAAAATGTTTATTCTGGAACTCTGTAGTTTGAATGCTTATTTATGAAAATTGGAGCTCTACTGATGTCTCAGTGCAATACCAAAGTCATGAGCCCCAAGAAATGGACTGAAACCAACACTTCATTGCAAGTAACTGGGAAGCAAAATATTTGTATACTCAAAACACAAACTAAGATGTCTGCAGGGACAAGAAACTTTCTTCTTGTCCATCATTTACTGGACTCTAATACAACCAGAATAATTCCATATCAATTATTCATGTGGCATATCTTGCAAAAAATTTCCTTCTAGAAGGTGCTACTTTTTTTGTTGGATCAATTACTTGAACTCTTGTGAAAGCTATAAAACATTAAACTTCTCTGTGTCCCTGTGTCTGAGATTAAAAATGCCAAACCTTTTGAGTTTTGCTTCACTATCATCACTTGGACAGGAATTTTTCTCTGCTCTATTTGGGTGTGGAGATTTTTTTGGTAAAAGATTTTTGTTCCCTCTAAAATATTATGTCAAAATTCATATTGGTGCAATGTCACACTTGGGAATGTAAAGCTGATATGCATGATAAATTCATGAAGAACATATTGCTACCCTTTTTTACTGGTTTAACTGAGGGATTATTACAGAATCATAGATAGATTTGATTTGGAAGAAACCTTAAAGATCATCCAGTTCCAACCCCTCTGCCATGGGCAGGGACAACTTCCACTAGACCAGAGTTCTCAGGACCCCATCCAAATTGGCCTTGAACAGTTCCAGGGATGGGACATCCTCAGCTTCTCTGGGCAGCCTGTTCCAGTGCCTCACCACCCTCACAGGAAAGAATTTCTTCCTAATATCTAACCTAAACATACCCTTTTACAGTTTAAAGCCTTTCCCCCTTGTCCTATCATTTCGTGGCCCTGTGCAATGTCCTTTTCTGTCTTTCTTGTAGGTTCCTGTAGATACTAAAAGACAACTGCAAGGTCTCACTAATCCTTACAAAAGAGCAAAATCCACTAAACATATTTATTTGCATATGGGAAGATTGCCATTGATTTAACTGCATTAAAACAATGTTTTGGAAACAGAATTATTAACAGAACTAATAATGTAATATACCAAGACTTATACCCACAAAATCAGAGTTACATATAGTCATGCAATAACAACTGAGTAATTAGACCCTCAAATTTTGCTGTCAGCCCTAAGATGTCAGAGGCTACCTCTGTTATTGTCTTATGCTCTACCCAGAGATATGCAATGCAGATTACGACTTCATTTCTGCTGAACCTATGCATTACAAATAATCTCTTTCAAAATCATGAGATTTAAAAAAATCATTAATCTGGAATTTTTTAGATTTACTTTCTGTCATCAGGGGTGTTAGCTTTGAAGTCTTTGAAGTTCAGGAGTTTCTCCAGGCTTCATATGCCCTTCTCATAAAGGGAAAACTAAGCTTCCTACATAGTCCTGAGCTGAAAAAAACCAAACACAGAAACAAGCACAATCTGTTGCTTGAGAGAATGAAAACTGTGAGGATCCCCAGTGCTAACTCACCACCCTTTGAGTGTGTTTCACTTGAATAATTGCATATTTATATTTGCTATATAACTTTATTTACTCAGACAGGAGAATACCTTAGAATGCATTGCAGTGTGCTCCACCCACTTCTGGACTAATTAATTGTGTCTCTTTTAATGTTTTTGCATACTCTTCATGCAGCATTGATGAACTTTCACCTGAGATATTGTTTTCCACCTCTACTTGCACATTCCTACTAGGAATGGGCTGTTGCCTGCAATTCAGATAACATGGCAGCTCCGAATTTACCAAATGTCTTAGTCTCACTTATCTGTTTTAATAAGCATCCTTTGTAATCATGGCTGATATGTGGCTATCAGCAAATGCAGAAATTTACTTTGGGTCAATTAACATGGCCATAAAATTTCCAGATGGGCAAACGCAGCTCTTCTCTCTCCGCGCACGCGGGCGCTTCTCCGAGCTGGGAAGGGATCAACCACACCCTGCATGCACCCAAAGCTGCCTTCAAGGATGTGGCTGCAGAGAATTTACAGCTGAGGCCCCAGGGAAGCAGAGGCAGGGTGTGCCCACTGTGTCTCTCGTGGCAATAACAAGCACGGCTTCCAACTTGGCAGCTCATCTCAGTGTGAGATTCAAACATTCAGCAGAGGAGCTCATCTCAGTGGAGATTCACTTTCAAAGTTAGGTCAGGAAAGTCATTCCCAGCCTTAAAGCTCCTGAACACAACCTGCTCCTGTCCTGTACTCACACCACTGGGTAGCTGAAGGTTTCGAGGAGGAGAGGTGGAATGAAATGTGAATATCTTCAGAAGTTATTAATGCAAAAGCATACACATGTAAATGTCTCTGGGTTTTGTATTATAAGCTTTTACTGCTCTGGGTAAGAGTAATTTTCACAGAAGTTCTCTGCTGTTGGAATTGCAGATTTTGTCACTGTTCTCCTTATCTCATTTTCAAAAGCAGAGATTAACAATATTTTATGTATTCACTGATTGTTGCTATCCAAAGGTAATGAATTTACCTTTATCAACCTGTTTGTTAATACAGTGAGTACTGAAATAAACATGAATGTATTTTTGTGCACCCCCCAGTTGTTCAAAGTATAGTGTTTTACCTCCAAAATATATAAAATTACTGTACATGGGAATATATTTTCTATGCATCCATAATTATATGTAATAAAGTTACATTATTATAAAAATATATTAGTTTTATAGATTACTTTTAAGGAGAAACTAGTCAGCTGTACCTGAAAATTTGTCTGAACAACATAATAAAAAAGAGGAAGTGTTAAACACTAAAAATGTTCATCAGAGATGAACCTTTTCTGTCATGATCTGTACCTTGAGCTGTAACTGCTCTGAATATTAATGTCTGCTTCTTATTCTACTTATAATCACACTCTAAATTAAGCTCACAAGAATATATTTACACTTTTGGTATGGTGCTTTACTTGAAAACATAGATTGTCATGGTTTTCCTGTGCCTGTTTTCTGCACCTTTTAATGGATGTGATATCTAAAGTAGCTTTGTAACTTATATTCATACTTTAAATGGAGCCAAAATTTTCTCCTCTCCACTCATATTTGCAAAAGGGGGTTAACTTTTTTGCACTGACATTTACCAAATTGAACTGGATTTAGAGCTACATTGGATTAATGGCAAAGGACTTGCATGGTATCAGATCCCACTGTTTTTGAATTGATGGGAACAAAACCAGATTCACAGTGTAGAAAGCTTGTATTAAATTTTGGTTCAGTAGAAGGTATGGAAAGAATATAGTTTCTTCTTAAAATGATTTATTTAAATTGGTAGACTAGAATTATGCTTAAAACCAAGTGTCTAAATGCACCTGTTTAAGTCAGCTTCTTGTTCTCTCAGGTATTTAGGCATTGAATTTTCCCCATTAGCAGCATGATTGACACTGTGGTCCTTACAATAACACATGATTATAACTCTGAAAATAGCAATTACATAAAATGGAAACCAGATGTTGCATGGAATTTGACTCTCTTGGTTTCTCAGTGAAGTAGATGAATTTGTAAAGCAGAAAACCACAATCATTATTCAGATGGATTGTACATGAATTAATGACATAATATCTAAATCATATATGGTTGAAAATAATGATTAACTTCAGCTATCAAGATAAGCTAATGGAAAACAGATTTTTTAAAGAAAAAAATCAAGGACATGCTCTTTTCAATATACTTTATCTTTACAGTAATAACAAAAACAGACCTGCTTTAACATTTCTTTATCCCTTAGATATCAAGGATTTACATTAAAAATAAACTCTTCACAACTGTTAACCTCAGGGAGTGAACTAAACAACCATTTCTGTTGTTTTTTGTTGAAGGCAAGTGCTTTACCTTTTCACACTGGAGCATATTTGATCAAGTCACCTCTCCTTAGTGATGGTGTTCAGTGAACAAACCTCAGCAATTGTTCAGGTTTGTGCCTGCACAAGTGAGTAGTGATGCTCAGTCCACAGAGTCAAGTTCACAGCACAGACATGCCGCTGGACACACTTTGGCAGACTGGCAGAGCAGCCCCTCAGAATTTTAATACATTCATAACAGTGAGTATCAACCCTTGGTTAGCAACATCCTAAGTGGTTAAGTTTATGAAAGCCCTGGCACATCATTTTCACTATCATGTATTCTCAATGACATCATCGTTGTAAAATTAGGAACTTTCTTTCTCTCTTTCCTGCAGATGTGGAAGTTTGAAATTGCATTCCATGGTCCTGTGCCACATTTCATCAGCGTTTTTCCTTTGCTTTCTCCAAAGACTGGCCACATGTGGTGCGTAGATTGCTGGTGCTGTTTGGGATCTCATATCAAATACTGCTACCTAATCCCAGGCGGCCTCGGCGGGCCCACACCTGCAGCTGATTGAATCCTCCCAGAGTACAAAGCCCTGATTTACAGCATCAAGGATACAGGGCCTGGTTGCAGCTGGGCTCCAGCAGGAAAAGGAAGTTGTTCATCATCTTGTGTGCATTTCATTAACAATAGTGTACCCGATACGTAGCTTATACAATAATTTCAAATCACTGACAGAGAGCATTATGGTGTTTGGCATTAGCAGGAAAAATACTTCAGGATGGGCAAATTAAATGTGAGCGTGAGGTTTTCATGTGACCTAGTGAAGGTCCACATGCTGATTTACACTGGGAGGGCTAATCTTGAAATATTTTCGTTCCTTAACTTTATCCCATTTCTTTCCTCTTGTTTGATGAGCACTGATCCAGCACCCTGAGCCTCAGTGCACGAGCATGGGGGAAAGCTGTCTCAAGTTATAACCCTTTCAGAAGAAAAGGCCTGTACCTGATCAACCCTACTGAAGGAAGGGTTGCTCATGGCTACAAACCTATTGTCTTTAAAAACAAGGAACTCATGGTTCAGAAATTACCCTTGAGATAAATTCTGCCACAGTCTTGCTGAGCCATGAAGGGATTCATCTAATGAAATTTTCATATCTGTATCAGTTAGATGTACAGCTGTGGGAGGAAAGGGAAACAATTGGGATGATATTCTTCAAGCTTGGGTTTTCTACCCTTTCAGTATTTACTATCCCATGGATTTAGAAGAGGTCGTGGGTACTGTTTCATGGCAGGACAAATCTTGCACTTCTTTCACTGGTCTAAAAGGTTTATGACTGACAATTCAGTGGTTTGCCTCACTTATGACAGACGACCCTTTACAAAAAAAAATGTTGCATCCTTTATGAAATAGTATCTTTTGAGTGTTTTCCCCTCCCTTTTTAGATGACCTTGTTTCTTATTTTAAGAGAATTTATATTTTTTGTTGAGAAAGTTGTCTTGTTTTCTTCCACTTTCCCCAATCAGCAGGCTTACAGAGAGTCTCACAGAAACAGCTGTTGCATACCTGAGCCTTTCAAATTCAAAAAGACACGAACTTTGGGTGAACAGTCTCTAAAGTGATCTCACAGGGTTTTTTTTCAGAAACAATTAAGTAGTTTCCTGACTAAATGGTACACTTTACGCTCAAAAGTCATTGAACTTCTGTAATTGAAGTGTCAAATATAATTTATATTTGAAGGCACTGAGCTGAAGAATCTTAAAAAAATCGGTCGAATACCTGTACAAATTGAGCTTATGTCTGATGCTGCTAAGACAGAGCACTAAGTTAAAATTATCTTATTTACTTGGTGATGGGGAATTACAAAAGATATCTTGAATGACATATTTTTTAAGAAACACAAAGTTGTAAATGCAATTGAAATGGGGTAAGATTTGCACTAAGAAAATCTTAGTTCAATGGTTTTATTATAACTTTTCATAATCCAGCAGTGTTCTTACTAAAAAGCAAAGAAAAATGCAGAAAGAATTTGTGCTTGAATAAGCCCATCAGTTCTTCTTTATCCATTTATTTAATTAATGTGCAACATGAAATGTTTTGCTGGAAACTATTCTCTCTAACTTGCAAACCCAGTTGATGATTGCAGTTCTTTAATCAAGAAATAGATTTAAACAATACAACGTTAAAACTCTACAAAAAGAAAAAATATGATTTTCCCAACACTTTTCTTGTGATCACACCATATGTGTGGCAACTGTGTGAATAGTATCACATTCATTAGTGTGGTTTTCTGAAAAGAAAAGAAAAAAAAATAAAAAAGGAGTGGAAAGTGTGTAAGACATTACCCAGAAGACTCATTTGTGTAGATAGTTTTAGAGGTATAAATCACAGGGAAAACTCAGCTGTGCCATTTGCTGTGAGATCCCTCTTGGCTTCAGTGATGTGAACTTCTAAAATTATTAACAAAACACTGTTCTTACAGGATGTATAAAAAGGAGAATAGGAGTAGTGAGGGTGTTTCTCTGTCTTTGAGATGGTTTTCAGACTTAAGGTGTATTTCCTTCATCTCCATATGCTGAGTAACATTTTCAGACTAATTTTCATGGCTACCCAGTTATGAAAAAAATGTAACTTCTTGAGTTACCTTAGCCTCCTCAGCCTTTTTTCTGTTGTTCTTTAGAGTGTCCCCTCACACATCCCAACTTGTCATTCCTTACTGTGTAAGGTCTGTGCTAAAACCTTCAGTTTCCTATTTGCTTTTTCTCCCTTAATCTTTACTCTTTTTCTTTTTTAATTTAATTAAACTAGTCATGTTAAAAAATAGGAGGACTGAAGAGATTTGTCCCAGATTGGATATTCTGATTGCACAAAAGGAAGACTATAGGATAAGTTATCTTGCATTCTGAATCCAGAAATATGAATCTAATTGAGGACTGGAACAAATCCATTAAATTTGTCTGTAAAAATAATTTGCCTTGAATAGTTATCCATACAGAATTGTTGCTGATACAGTTGTAAAAAACATTTAGCACTTTATAATCCAATCTCTGCCCCTCTGCAGGCCTGGGAACCTATTCTGCTTAGGAGGGTAACAACTTTTACAAAGTGTTCCTCATGGAAATCACCTGGAAAACTTCCAGGATGGCATTCCAGAAGTTATAGTTTTAGCAGTCACAGAAATGCACCACGCTGCATTTCCAGATCCTACATACAGTAAAATGACTCTATGGGGTAGCACCTTCACCTCACCCCAAGAGCACTGTTATGTTATTGAATTGTTTAGCATTTGATATGCAATATGGGATACTCTGAGGCTCTCAGGCATTGCTGGCCCACCTCTGCTCACAGAGCAGCAGGGTGAGACCTGTAAGAAGGGTAAGACCTGAGCTGACTTTACAGAAAGCAGAGTCAGAGCAATTCTGAGAACCTCTGGCAATTCTGCATTGCTCAGATCGGTCATGTACAGTTCACAACTCCACATGTAAAGGCATGCATGTTTGGGTAAGGCAGTGTAATTTCTCTTTGAAAATGTTTCTTTTTGCTGCAGCTCTATAATGAACTGCCCTTTTGATATTTTGGCAAAACCTCTATCTTTTGCATGCCTGGAGTGACAAAATTTAATTTGGCACAGTACACATAATATGATGGCTTTAAATAGAACAGAAATTACTTGAAACCTAGTCTACAGCATTTAAAGAAAACATTTCATAATGGGCCAACATATTCAGCTCTAACTCTTATCAGCTTTTAGGCTAGTCCATGAGTAATGTCATCAGGGTTTGAGCAATCTATCAGACAGGCTGTTAAGCTTTTATCTAGGTGCACAACAATATAAATAAAACTGAACCCAAAGCATGGACAAAGCATGAATCTTATCTTGGAGCCATGTCAACTTCAGAGTTCATATGTAGATTAAAATGTTAAATTTGCTGTATTTGATTGACTATTTGTTAATAAAACTTCTAGGAATCCAATGTAGGTTTGATAGCCTACCATGCTAGCTGCTGCCTAAAATGTACATATTTAAAAAAATGCAATATATTTCAAGAAATGACCATTGAAATATAGAATTTGATACAATGAGAAATATAAAAAAATGTAAAAAAGACTGTACAAAGAATCCTAGAGTTGTTTCAAGGACTTTAAAAAGTGAAGTTTCTGGCTCTTTTCTGAGCAGATTTCACCTGAAATGTCAAGAATTGGTACAAACACAGAAGTTCTGTGATCCTGTTATGGGAACTGAGTCTAAACAAGACACACCAGGTATATGGTCAGCTATCGACTCTAAGTGGAATTAGGCACTAGAAATAGTAATTATCTCCTTTATGTTGAAAAGGACTTGACTTAGAGCTAGCTTGGATGTAATCTCATTCTTCTCCAATTGTTCTTCTTCAGAAAAACTGAAATGGGGGAAAAAAATCAATTGGTTAACAAAACTTCTTGAATGTAGTTTTTTTTTGCATTTTAATTAGCAACATATCATTACCTCTCCTGATACCAGCTGCTCTGATTTTGAAGTTTCCTCAACTAAGACATATATTTATTTTCAATTGTTCAGCACAGACAAGTTTTATAAGGTCTATTTTCTTTCTGGAGAGAGAGAAGCATTTTGAAATGCAGAATATACAGGGAAGATTTCAGGGGGAGATGGTCTATTCTATTCTATTCTATTCTATTCTATTCTATTCTATTCTATTCTATTCTATTCTATTCTATTCTATTCTATTCTATTCTATTCTATTCTATTCTATTCTATTCTATTCATTTATTCATTATTTTTCAAAAACAAACCCTTAATGATACTAACATGTGAAGACCCTTTTACTCCTTGTAAAGTTTTACTTTTTAAAAAGTGTCTCCTTATAAGCATTTCTATGTGTAGTCTTTCCCTTCTTGAACATTACTCCAGAGGTTCATCTTGCTCCCTTTCATTTCAGTTCACAAATCATTATTTTTTTCAGCCAAAAGCTCCTTTATTTGGTAAGTAGCAGAGCAGAACTTTATCCACATGTTGTCACCACCGGTTTCCAAAATAGCCTATTCAAGTGGGTTGGCAAATTTCAACTGAAATGTGTGTAGAACTGAAAACAATATCTGGCTTCTTGAGTTACCAGACTTAATTGTGCCAATGTATGCTTTCATTGCCTGTTGCTGTTCCACAGCTTTCTCAAACATAAACAAAACAGAGTTCCAAAATATTAGAACTTTCCAGCTTTGAGCAAGTTGTTTTCTTCCTCAAATCAAGTAAAGGAGTTTCTAGTTGACAAAGAATGGAAAAAGCATTCGAAAATATTTTTTCTACCCAACTGCCTTTTAATGCTTATTTTGTATCTAATTTTTGCCCCTCGTGTTGCTGATGTGTTTGAGAATGCAGCGGGGGGAGCTGCTGACCACTGCCCTGTGGTGCCTGTGGTGGCCCAGCTCTCTGCATCACTGCTTGGGTGCCATCTTTACCCATTTAATCACAATATATTTATGTAAGCTAGTTAAGAACAGCTCATACACTGTTTATTATTGTACAATACAGTAGAACTGAGTGTGATTGATTCAGAGAATATCATTTGAACCTTTTGAACTCTGTCAAGCTTGACAGTCATTCCCAAAACCACCTGCTATTTACTGTGAGCTCCTTGACTCCACATGCCATTCATATACACATGCATGTGAATACACTGATACTGGTTTTGTTCATGCTTCCTAAACTATGTTTCATAAAGCTAGGTAGAACACTCTCCAAGAATAAAGACAGCAGTGGGCAGCTGTGTTTTAAATTTCATTGTTCAAAGAGAAATTAAAATATTAGATAATAGGAATATGAAGATGAGCCCAGAAAATTCCTTGTCCTAGTGCTAGGCAGGTATGTGATTTGGAATTAATTTCATTTCCTTTATATGATTGTTTGGTGATGTACTGTAAATTTTGTCTGCACATGCTTGTCTCTAACAGCGATGCTACAGAAGATGCAAAATAAAATGTTATTACCCACGTGAAACTTTATTTATTTTAATGATCCCAGTGACCAGTGATATGGTTCTCAAGTTAAGCAAAGCACTAATTAAAACAGCTGCTCTACCCTGTTTTCTTCAGTTTCCTAACTGCTTGGATTCTTCTTTATTCCAATTGTTTGGAGAATTTCTGAGGCTTAAGTTACGAGGGTGTGGATTAGAAACTGACTACCAAAATGGAACATCTGTAAACTCTTAATTTCTGCTACAGCAGGTGTCAACTTTTCCCTAGATGACTGTCCTGCTGTTGTTCTGGTTACATACAGCCTTGTCAACAAGCTGTTTGTCAGCTGGTTTGCTCATGTTCCCTCTCCTTCATTATCATTGATCAAGCCAAAAACTGGAGAGGGTCGAGGGTGGAATTCCCTTTAGTTCTGTACTGTTTGATTTAAAGTGTAATCAGACAGGTCATAGAGAAAGAAATGCTGAATGAGTAATTGCAAGTGACACTGTCTTTTATGATACTTTGCTTTTCAAGGAGCTGCAAATTGTAATGCTTTGGAACATTAATACATTGGAACAAACTTGACTTCCTACTTAGCAAAAGCCATAGGAATTCCCTGGATGGCTGAGTATATGTTTCACTAAAAAAAGACAATCTGATGAACACATTTTCAGTGATTTAGAATCCACTACTATTCTTGGTGTATTGTTCCTTTGGTTAGCAATCCTCACTGCAATTTCATGCCTGAGTTGTATTGCTCCACTTCCCAGCTGTTGGGAGGCATTTTATCTGCTAAAATACTATTCCCTTGCCTGATGCTATCAACTTTTTTTACAGACTGCAGAAAAATAATTTCTTGGGGTTTGTCTCCTTGTTATGCTCATCACAGCTGTCTTTGTGCCTTGCAAGAGGCAGGATGTCTAGTCCTTTAAAAGTTCTTGTGACAGTGTTCCAAACCATCATCAAATGTCTTCCTCCATATATTTTTGAGCATGCTTGGTTAATGACTAGCTGTGAGACTTGAGACATGCCACGGAACAAAGAGTACTGATGAGAATGAGAGTATGTGAGCCCAGGCTCAGTGCCACACTGATAGCTGTGTGCTTAGCTAAAAGGGAGTTTGTTCCAATGCCTGTTGAAATCAGCAGCCGAGTTCCCATCTGGGTTTTGGAACAGGCCCATGTTTTTAGGACTCTACAGATTTCTTAATGATAAAAGTACTTTCTGAGATTTTATATCTGATGTGAACCTTTATTTAGTCCCATGTGATTTCTTTCTATTATCATTTTGAGTATCAATTCCCTATAATAGATAAAAAATGGTTACTGAGTATGAGATGAAGCCATCACTTTCTTTTATGTTTTCCCATCAGATATAAAAAATTAATTTTCACTCTTTTCCCTGTTTTATTTTTTCCTAATTAATCATTGATTATTAACTATTTATCCATGATTAAGTATTTCCAAAATAATTCTAATTAACTTTGAGTATCAGCCTGATTTGCTAAAACCTGCTCCTAATTCAGGGTCTGGGCTAATGTCAAGGGAGTCTCTGCTTGCTCTCAAGTTCAGTGAGTAAAATATGTCCTAATATTTTATTAACACTGCGTGGAAGCAGAAATTATTTGAGCAAATAAGCAACTAAACTGGAAAAAATAGCCAGAAAATCACAAGTAAGGAGGGCTCACCTATAAGTGTGGAAAGGTCTTCCTGGTTCTTCCATGTAATTGCATTCTGGTGCAGCTGCCCACCCTGCACAGAGAGACTTTCTGGTGTAGGATGCAGAGTGTTGCCCCTCTGCTGCACCAGGGCCCAGGTGAAAGAGGTGAAAAATGGGTCTAGAAGTGCAGAGCTGGATCAGGGTTGTGCAGTGCCTGATGTGGTAATTCCCAAGGCAAGGCACCCACGCTTGGCCCCTCTCCACTGCTCCCCTCACAGTTCCCAGGCAGCAGTCAGCAGTGGAGATGCTGCTGTTCAGAGTTTCCTACAGCTGGCTGTGCAGGTGAATGCTCCCTGCCTGCATGTGTCTGCTCCAAAGCCTGCTGAATTTAGTGGCCAGACTCCCACTGGTTTCTCTGGGCTTTGGAATAAGTGTTCAGGACTTTTATGCTTTGGAATGGCCTCGTGCTTTCTTGGACTCCAAAGTTTCTGAATCAGAGTGTTCAGTCTGTCTCTGTTTCTGTGTGTTTCCATGCTTCTGCAGGAGGCAGAAGATGGAATATGAGCTGGATTGCGTGCTTGCTATGTGGCAGTTGATGTGTGTGCCACAGATTGGACACTGCTGCTGGAATAAAGGAAAATAGGTTTATGGGTAACTTTATGGCTGTAAGAATAAAGTAAGTCAAAAAAGTGCCAAGAAAATCCAAGAATGAAATTCCAGCAATCTTTTAAAACAGAATATGAAATCTCATTTTGAAAATACTCTGAACCCTCTACCAAATAATTTTCCATTTTTCTTTTAGTTGCCTGGAATAAATAATCTATTTGTTCCTATTTCTCAGTCCTTTCACAATTCCAAGTCAAAATCACGTAACGGCTGGAAGAACTCTTAATTTTTCTCAAATAGTTTCTCTATTAAAATCTGACTCCATGACGATGTAGTAAATTTGTTTGTTTTGCTACTTGTTTGTAGTAACTCTTTTTTTGCCCAAAGAGGCAAAACGAGGAGTGTGGATGTATGTGGGCTTGTCTGTCAGATTGCCCCCCAGAGTTAAATCAGGCTACCTACAATGACATCACTGACTTTATATTTTTATCTGAGAGTATCCTCCAGCTTTTCTTCACTCATAAAAGATTGCATAATGTGTTATTCTTTGACATATTCTTTGAAATATTTAAGCTAACATGGGGTTTCTAATGTGTCTCAGAATATTTTCTCTAGCATCCTTTGAAAAGCAAAAATTCTAGAGAAAAATTCAGAAAAGCAGAAAAAGAGTTGATAAATAGGAGTTTCCACTTGTTTCTGTGATGAATTGTCTCCAACAACCTGGTAAGTAGGGTCATTCAGTGCATATTTCCATGATTAACTCAACTTTCGTTTTAGCTTTGCAGTTCACCTTTAAATATTTAGTTTGGTTCCTGTGGACAAATGTTGATGTTGGCTCTCTTGTCAGACTGATGAAAATGTTACACAGATGTCCTTTGGTGATTCAGTCCCACTAAAAGGCCTGCAAATTGCTAAATGATGAACTCTCTTTCTCCATCATTCTTTTGGTTGGTGACTTGCACTTAGGATCCTTTGCTACTTGCTCTGTGTGCTTGCTCTTACTGTCCCTGCTCTGTCTTAATGCAGGAATGTCTGTCTGTCTGCTGGGCAAACTGGCTGCATTACACACTTTTGAGAGGACTGCATTTTACTTGTTGCTGATTAGAACTGATGACAATGTCCTACATACTCTTTGGAAATAAGTTGTCTCAGATGTTAAAGCAGTTTCTTCAGCAGTTTTACTGGTAGCTCATAAAGAGCCCCTTTTCTACCCGAATACAGTAGCTCAATCCCACAGATAATTTCAGGAAACTTAATTTAGTTTGCACAAAAATTCTATTTCTCAGTCAAGTCTTTCACCCCCCTCCACCACTGGAAAATATGAAATTCTCTTTCTTCTCATAGGTTTCCATAGCTGACTTGGTAACAAAAGCACTGTAATCCCTGGCTCTTTTCCCTTGCAAGTCATTTGGGGAATGTTCTGCTGTAGTCATTTGAATCTGAACTGGCCTTTCAGTAATTTTGGGGATCCTCAAATTGCAAGGCTGGGAACAAATAGGAGATAGAGAGGTTCTCATACTAATTTAGATGCCTAGGGTTAGGAGACTGCTTTCCTCAGCTTTCTTGCTACATAACCTTAACCAATAATATTCCTGCCTTATTTACAATGCAGATTGTTCTCTTTAAAGGGGAGGCTGGAATTTAGATCATATCTGCATTTGAATACTTCATCCATCACCTCACAGCCACACATCCAGCTGCAGAGCACTTTGATTTGCACTTAATATACAGGTAGCTAAACTACTTTATCAGAAGTATAAGACTGAATTGCTCAAGGAGAAACCATTTCTGTACAATGTTCTCTGAAGCTCAGTTGTTCTTTCATTCTTTCTTAAGAACGGGCAAGGGGGAGTCAGTTGTTTCAACACTGTTCCGTGGCCCAAAGGTCAGGTTTGCTTCTGACTTTTCCTTCAAAATCCAGAACTCACACTGGCAGCTCTTGTGTTTCGAGCAGTGCATCTATGTAAAAATGCATTTATTTCCTTCAACTAACAGCTAGAGTGAGTGACAGACCACACAGTGAAATTTTTGGTGGATGAATGTGTTTTTTTTTCACCATGTAGTTTCTCCAGTAACTCTGATAGTGTCTTCATGTTGCTTTCTACAGTTTTGTGGATAGCTTCTGAAACCCAGAGTATTATTTTCATTCTTTAGGAAAGCTACTCTAATTTTAGTGGGTGAAGGTCTGATTCCTTTAGTGCACCTTGCACTTTAGCTACACTTCACAGCAGAGCCCTGTGCTTGTGACATGCCAGCTTGCACTAAAAGAGCTGGCATGTCCACAGGAAAGGTGCAGTGCCCCACGGGATGCCAGCCCAGCTGTGAGAACACAGCAGCTTGGAGGTTGGCAATCCCTGAGCCAAACCCTGCTGACAGCAGAGCTGTGGGTCAGGGGTTTGCTTGTTCTGAGCTACTTTGGGGAGCTCTTCCTGCACCAGTATCAAGTGATTATAGAAAAATCCCGCTTCGTGGTAAATACGGGACCTTGTAATGTTTTCTACTTAATTGTGTTGTATTTTTTTCCACGTGCTGATTGAAAGCTAACCTTGTGTTGATTAATTGATACAAACAAACCATAATTAGCATTGCTCCAGAGGCTAACTTCCATTGCTGGCAAAATGAGTTTTAACTTCATTCATTTTCGTGGACTTGAGCCTGCTTATGTCAACACCAACTTTGGCCCTGGAGAATGAAAACAATAGAGTCATACAAAGGAGAGTGCTCTTTTTCAGTGTATTAAACAAAGGATAATATTAAGTTTGGATAGTGGATAAAGTTAAGCTATGCTAATACTTATAATCAACTACCACTCTGTTGAAATTAGAAATCATGCATTCCTGAGGTTTCTAGCTATTTTTCCTGCCAAGAACATGTAGTGCTTCTACCAATTGCATAGTAAAAACAAGAGACAGACTTTCTTGCTCTAAAACAGTAAGCACTTTCTGTAACCTCACCTTTAAATCATGGACACCTTTGTTGTTGATCGTTTAAAACAATATAAATGCTTGATAAAGAGCAGTGAAAGTATTAAGTAGTTTGAGAAACAGCTACTGAACTGAGTTTCTCTGAGGTGTAAAAAATTTCATTGCAGAAAATAGCGGGAGACTAAGAGGGAGTAAAGCTCTTTCTCTTCCTCTCTCTTTCTCCCTGTTTCTCATTACTAAAAGGAAATTTGCCTGCTCCCTCTGAAACTGTCACCCTGTCAAACTGAAAATTTTCCATAGGTGCTGGGCAGTGGATGCTGTGAGTGCATCCTGGGGCCCTGTGTGCTGGCTTTGGTGGAAGGATGGCCTCTTGGGTCTCACCTGGACTAGAAAAATTGACAGTCAGAAACACTGCAGGAATTTCCATCCTTAAGCTGTTTTCAACACTCAGCTGAACAGAGCCACGACTGATCTGATCTAGTGATATGATTGCTGAGCTGGATGGATGGACCAACTAAAGGCCCCTTCCAGCCAACATTTCTGAGAGCCTTATCAACTTGCACTTCTTCAGGCTTCAACACAAGCTCATGACACTCGTGCACTTTGGCCTGAGTATTCTCTGGAATAAAGGTAACAATGGAAAATACTTTGACATGTAGTGCAGCTCATCAAATTAATAGATGTACAGAAATAGCTCCTTTCCTCTGGTTATGACATTGCAAAGACATCATTGCAACAATGTACAAGACTGAAGAACAAAACTTGTCTTAAAGACTGAGACCCTTCTATAACATAGAATTTATCAGGTCTTAGGAAATGATGTTCCATATGCCTTCTTTTCATCTGTTTCCTGTTTAATATAATTGGGCCACATTTTATATCTGGAGATTGTATTTTTGTTAATTGTTCATGAGAGATATTGTAAAGTTGTGCTTTTACTTTTAGATATACAATGCCAATGCCTGAACCTCAGATGAGATTTGAAGACCCTTCTTCTGGTCTCAAAGTACTTGAAAAGTTATTTGATCTTCAATGGCAATGTGCAGCAAAATATCATTCTTTTTGCACTGACAGTGGTCTTCCAACTCAGTCCTGATGATCAAAAATTTTGAGAGGTAGAGTGTCAGGGCAACTAACACAGAAGGAAGCATTTGTTCAGCTCTAATCTTAAAAGCTTGCCAGCTTTTGAACACATCCGACTTTCTAAATGGGAAGTGCTAGTTTATACGTTGAGCCAAATAATGTTAATTTTTAGTGCTCACAAGACCTTTATATACTGTATATTTTTTCCATTTAGTGTAATTAATAGTTACTTACTTTTAGTCAGTTTTGCCCTAAAGATGTAAGCAGCTTTATGAAATTATTATTATGAAATAATAGGTTTTCCATAATTACAGTGGTCATCATCTTCAAATGCAAGGCTTTATTTTTACCTTAGAACATTCACTTGGAAAAAAAAAAATCAACTTACCCTGATATGTACTGATTTTACTCCAAGGAAAAAGGGGAATTCTTCTGTGGATTTTGATGAATAGTGACCAAACCACACCTGAGTTACAGGTCATTAAAAATAAGCCATATTTTAAATTTTGGAATTTGGCTTGAACTTTACACTTGACACCTTTCTTTTTATGAAAAGTGTCATTCAGTCGTTCATGATGAACAGTCAAACTCTGGACCTCACACTTTATGTCCCAAGTGAGAAGTGGTACCTCTTATAACACATTGCACCTTGAGTTAGAAGTAACAGAGAGACTTAAGAATTATGGCTGCTGCTCCCATCCCAACTGCTGTAAATTGAATGGCAATCTGTCTGACCATTGAGGTACCTGTCAGTGCAAATTTTTTTAACTACATCACTAGCACTCCTTAGAACATGAAGTATTTATCCAGTGCTTATCATGCCTCTCTGAATTATTGTTCTCTTTTTGTTCCTTTCCTATTGATATCTTATCTCATTTTTTGACCTGTTGGAAGGTGACTGATTTAGTGACTAGCATTCCCTAAATGATTGTTACCTTATTCTTTTTCATGGGTTTTTAAGGTTTCCACGCTATCCCAAAATCTAGTGGGGATTTCCACTTCCCTCATTATAGGAAGGCCAAATACAGAATTGATCCAGACCTGGCATGAATGCTACAGCAGAGACCTCCATGTCTCTCTGGGGAAGATAACAGCTGGTAAAACAGAACAGCTATCAGGGAATATAAACAACATTCTTCAACATTTATTCTAAGAGGTTTCTGCCCTCTTTAGTCCTTTTTGTCTTAGGGTTTCTTCCACAGATACTCATTGAGGTATCTCCATACTGATGTCTTTATATGCACCAGAATTTCTATTCTGTTTTTAGTCAAAGGAGATTACAGCCAAAAAAACACAGATATGTGTTCATGCTAAAAGCAAGGAACAAATAAAGGGTTAGATTATAGTTTTATAGTCTTGGTTATTAGGGACAAGGAAGTTATCTTTGCCATAGTATCATAAAACCATAGAAAAATCTAGGTTAGATGGGACTTCTGAAGACCATCTTGTATTAACTTCTGTCAAAATCAGGTCTTAGGATATTCAGAGCACTGTGGAAACAAGTCATTCATGTTTTCAGAGAAGGAGAATCCAATGCTTCTTTGAGCAATCTAACCTTAAATTTTATTGTTTTCATGATGATGTTTTCCCAATATCTAGATAGAATTTCCCTTTAAACCACTTTCTTGTGTTTCTTATGTCCTGTCACTATGGATCCTTTGGATGCATATTCATCTTCTCTAAAGCTGGCTTTTAGGTATTAAAGTCTCTGATTAGGTCCCCCTTAAACTTCCTCCAGGCTGAACAAACAAAATTCTATCACTTTGTCATATGTAAAATCCTCTAGTCCTCTAATCATCTTGACAACCCTTCACTGAATCCTCTTCAGTTTCCCCATGCCTCTCTCACCCTGCAGGGACCAAAATGCATTCAGTATATGAAATGTGGCCTAATGAGGGTTGAATAGAGCTCATGATCACACTCCTTTGCACCATTTGTGTATCCAGAAAAACTTATCGTGAGGAGCTCTTCTGTAATTTTCTCCAGGGCAGAAGTGAGGCTGACTGGTCTGCACTTTCCCAAATCCACTTTCCTTTTTTGCCATTTCTTTTAGATGGGCATAGTATTTGACATTTTCTAGTATTCTGTGGCTTCATCTGAACTCTGGAATCTTTAAGAAATAGTAGGCAGTGGCTTTGAAACAATGAAAGGAGCCCTTTGATGCATCCCATCCAGTTCAACACACTTGTATATGTGGAACTGATAGAGAGGGTCACCATTTGGACCCTTCCCCATGATTTGTGCTTCACCATTTTCTTTGATTGATTTCTTTACACAGAGACCTAGAGGATGAAATGATCTGTAAAGACTAAGAAAAAGATGTTTTATCTATTCAGGTTGTGTCACAGACAGATCCTCTCTGCCTCTAGAGGTTATTGCAATGCAAATAATAAGGATGGCAGTGACTGCACTAAGCCTCACAAAGTAAATCAAATTACTATGCCTTAGTAGGTTGCTGAAGTAATTTTACTTAACTTTTGATGTCTGCATATATGTGACTTGTCTATATATATGTCCAGTCTAATCATTCCAGGTTGCTTTTACTTCATTGGAGAGAAATAGGTGGTGTAAGAGTGATTCACCTGACTTCCTTTAGACATTTACTACAGAATGAGATGATTTGTGCTTTGTGCTGACTCTATTGACCAGACTGGTCAGTGATGAGCTCACACACAAGTGTCTACACTTGTGAGATATAACCCTACATTTATCTACTCTTAGCCTGTGCCAAGTGTGAGGCAAAATTCTTTTTCTAGCAGCAGAAGAAAAGGAGTGAAAACTCTCATGCCCATATGGTGCACCTCAGATTTCCCCAGTAACTTGGTAGGTCACATTAAGCCCCATCAAACACATGAGCTTTCAGTGGCTTCAGTTCTAATTTCTCAGCAAAGCTGGGCTGAAACCAGCTGGACAGTGGTAGAGCTATTAAACAAGAGAGTAAACTAAATGGTTAAAGTGAAAAAAATTGAAATGTAGAGAATAAATAGAAAGTTATTTAGCTTCTACAGCCAAATAAACCTCTTGGGATTCTTCTAAAAGTTTTTAAAGAGAGCAATGGGTCTCATACCAGTAGCAGCACAGTGTTTTCCACCCAGCACACCTACTGTTGAGCATGACTCTGGAAAAAAATCAGCACCTTTAGCCTCAGTTGTGGCAGCTGCAGAACAGATGGAGATCAGTGCTGTTTGACTCCTCCACATCTAATTAACCTGTACAAAGGGGAAGGTAGTCATGAGATCCTGAGTGAAAAACCCTGTGTCTCTGTTAAAGGCCTTTTCTCTCTAGGAGTGCTGAAAAGCAGGGAGAGCTCTGTATCTTAGCAGGTTCAGCTCCTGCCTTTCAACACAGAGGCCACACTTTACTTCAGTGCATCTCACCTCAGAACTAATGCTGTGGTCTAAATTAAAGAATGACTTGACTCTCAATTCTGTTTTCAGCTAAGGATCTCATATTCTGGAGGAAGTTTAGGTGACATAATAAAGTCTAAACTCATCTATGGATAGACAGAGAAGGAAGAGAGCACAAAATCTGTTAATGCTGTAAATACTGCACTGCAGAAGCTGTGAATATACACGAAATCTGTTCTGAGACATTCTGGCAGTATGTTCTCCACAAATGCATATGTGCACATTTAGATACATAAATGTGTGTTCTAAATACTTGATGTATAATATAGTAAGTTTAGAGCAGAAATATATTTCAAAAATTCCTGTTTAACAGAGACAGAGATGACTAAATATTTAAGTTGTCTGTGTAATGAATGGTAGTCATTTACACTACCATAAATTTCAACATCTGTGAACAGAGGTGGATTCTAATCCAAGTTTTAATTTGCTCTTTATAGAATTGCTTGCTATTTATTCCAAGATGGAGTTGTTTGAGAATGGGAATCACATGATGAGACAGACTTAGTGACTCAAAAGTATAAATTCTCTGATCTGAAGAATTTATAGCCTATTAAAACAGATAAGAAATATAGTTTTGGGAATGTGGATGTATGAAGTGAGCAAGAAGAATTGCTTTCAAGTGTCATGCCATTACCATGCTCTAAAATAACGAATACGTATTTCACATGATTTACCCTTGTGTCATAATGATGTTTTGGCAGTTAACTTGGTCAGATGCTTATTTCAAATCAAATTTTAAGAAATGTGTTTTTTAAATAAATGTAAACGTTAACAAAACACATTCATAGTAATAATTACAGATGGTGTCAGTGAGAAAAAAAAGCTTAGCAGGTGTTGACCCAGCCAATATTTTATATTATTGCCCAATATAATAACATTAGACAACGACATCACCATACCACTTCAGAGGTGTAGGTATTCTTCAGAGAGTCATTAAATACTGGATTTTCTCAGTGTCACACAATTGCAGAAACAGTTGTGTTGGGTATTTGTGCTGATCCACTGAGAAAAGTGTCAGTGTTGAATGGTTCTAAAATGTCCTGTTCTTTAACTATATGAAGCATGCAGAGAGTTGAAATTTAAGCCTATGTCAGTGAGTAAAGAATCAGCAACAATTTTTTTGCTTCATTTTGGAAAAAAAAGTTCATATTACTTCTGGGATTCTTAAAAATGTTCATTTCTTGCCCATTCTCTATTTTGTAGTTGGTGGTGTCTTCCATTTCTTAATTTCCTTATTTGGATTATTTTAGGATTCTTTTTCCCTTATCTAAACAGTTCACTGTTGCTTTCAGCTTCACTTTAGTTCTCCTGCATTATTTTAATCTATATTTGGATCTCCTAACAGCTTCGTTTCTCCTGTGGCATTCAATCCAAATTTTTCCCTTCATTTGTAAGTGAACTCAGATCATTGTCAGAGTCTGGATCTTGCCGTATGCATTCTCTCACTTCCTTGGTTCAGGATAACATCTTTCTCTTTTCCACCTTTCGTTTTGGAATGCAACTTGTAAAATAGCCTAAATGCCCTCAATTTTAATTGAATGAATTGGCCTACCTGTATGCTAAAAGCAAGCATGCATTAAACACCCTGATGGAAGAAGCCCTGCTGGTTTTTCCAAGCTCAGAGGAGACTCTTGATGTACTACAATCAATACTTACTGCTATTGTCATTGTGTACCATTATTCTGGAAAACTTCCCTGGGCAAGAGTCCCAGCCATAAACTATCCTGTAATGTTTAATCTGATGCAAATACAGAATAGACCATTCAGTGCTTTCCTCTCTCAGAACTTCATGCAGAGAGCTAGACTGAGCATCGCACAGGAACTTCTAGGAGCATCTCTGCAGGAATGGGCAGCACAGCTGGAAATGAAAGGAATTCAGTTGGCTCGTAGAGGGTAGAAACTCTTTCCTACCAGAATTGAGTCAGGTAATTTGATTTTCTTGCAATGGCAGCTGTGGAACTCAAAAGAATGTTATTATGGCCCAGAAAAAAGCTGTGAGACTGCCCATGGCAGTGTTACAATTGATACAAAAGAAGCAGTCCAGCCACCAACCTTGCTAAATGTTGGTGTCTTTTTTTTCTTTTGTGATAGTTAAAAATTACAGAATAATTATGTATTCAAGAGCTAAATTTTGTATCATTGGCAGTCCCTTCTCTCAGAAGTGGCACTGCACTGGGTAGTGTGCTGGGTTTAGAGGGATAGCAGTCCTGGATTAAGTATTCCACTATTTTAAAAAGGGATTTCCATGTCAAATCTGTATTTTAAAAAACATTTTACACAGTTACATCAGCACTCCTACAACTTCTTGCTTATTAAATATAGTTCCCAGTGTGACTCCCTGGCTTAAATACAACAGGTACTTTTATGAAACCTGGTTTGAGTTTTTAGTGCAGCTGTGCAGAACTTTCGTAATGAAACCCAAAACCCACCCAGGCTTGAGTTTCATTACAAATCTGAAACTTACATCAGGTTCTCTAAAGGGTTTGTCAGAGTTCACAACTCTAAAGATTTGAGGCTGGATGAAGAAAGTCTATGCTTAGTTATGATTTCAGGTGCAGGCCAGGGAAAATGTGGTTTGACCCTCAAAAAGATAAAGCCTGCTGGGTAAAAAGGAATGAGTCCTTGCAAAGGGAAAATAGCAGATGAGTTTCATAAGCTCTTGTGAACCAAAGTTTTAAGCCACAAACTTGTGTAGGTGAAAGTTTTACCAATAGTTATGATTGCTTATTTTTCCTTACTCTAATACATTTGTATCTGCTTGGCATTTGTTGTACTGAAATTAAATCTGTTTTTATGGTTCTCAAATAGTCAGATAAAGGGGTAGTACAAACACATAATTTCACTGATCTAACAGAGAAGCCAAGGAGTCAGGGAGTCAGGAGATGGATTCTGCACATGCTTTGATAACTGACTTGTTATCTCATCTTGTGCAATGGGGAGAATATTTCTGTCTGTTTATTCCCACATCTCAAAATGATTTTACCCTACAAAGTAAAGCAACTCCAAGCTACAATTCTGTGCTAATACAACCCTGCCATTTCTCATCCCAGTGTTACTTGCTCACAACCAGCCTGTGTGCTTCCACATTGTCCTCCACTGGAGGTGTGGGGAAAGCAACTCTTTATGCAAAGATGCATTAACAGAATAGGTACCAAAATATGAAATCTGCTAGCTCAGAACAATTAGTGATAGTTCATGCTCTTGTGTCAGATGTTTCCCTCTTTTGTCTTTCTTTTGCTTCATCCATTAAGAGTCCAGAGAGGGTATTTATCAGAAATTCCTTTCTATCCACAGCTCCCAGAGTTCCTAGGAGGAAACGTGCACATTTTTGTGCAGTTTTACAGCTTCTGATTTTTGCCAAGACCCAGTTAAAAGGTCTAACTGACAGTAGACTGAAAAGTAAGTTTCAAAACCATCTCAATAAATTACGAGCCTAAATTCCACTTTAAGAAGTGGTTTAGATATTGAAAAGACTGATTTGCCTTGAAAGCTTATGGTATATCAATCACTTGCAAATCAATAAAGTGAGAAACTTTTCCCAAAATATGAATGTTTGAAGTGTTTGTGGATAGCATCTTAGTTTAAGAAATTTAGTGTATTGTTATAATGACTTTTGGTTCAAGTCCATTACTAATTTTATTCAGCTGTGAAGAGATTGATGACAATTTTCATGTCAGCAGAAATAGAGTATCAGTGCAGGCTCAGATTTGTGTCTCCCTAGTAGTTAACATATTTAACAGAAGAAAATTAGATTTCTTTTTATCTTCTCCAAGAATTACCTAAGAGATGAATGAAAAACATTGCTAAAAAAATCATAAATTTATAAAAATTCACAGAAATAACAAGTTTGTCTTTTATCCTAAAAACTTAGTTGGAGTAATCTTTACAGCTTTACTAAATGTGACATCCAGTGGTCAATTGTCACTACATATACTGAAAAATCTTGAGTTTGACTTCAAAAACGTCATCATTCTACTAACTTGGGCACAGACTGAAGCTAGAAGGATGTTGTCCATCTCTCCGCCATCCTGTTTCAGTGTATCATAGTCAATAAGTTCATCACAAAGATTTGGCTCCAGGGTCCTGTGTAGATCTGAAGGTACTGGCAGTCCAAATCCTCCTTCTTTTTTTTCCCTTTCTTAGCACTCAAGCTAAGTCATGCCCAGCTGCATGACGAAGAGGCCACCTTAAGCTAGGATAAGTGGAAGGAGATTGCATGAGCTGTTGAACTCTTCCCACAAGGAAGTCCTTAAAATGTGATTTTGTGTTGTGATAACAACAGGATGAGGAAATGGCCTCAAGCTGTGCCAGAGGAAGTTCCAGTTGGACATCAAGAAGAGTTTGTTCACAGAAAGGGTTGTCAAGAAGAAGAACAGGCTGCCAAGAGAAAATGATGGAGTCACCATCCCTGGAAGTGTTGAAGAAATGACTGGAGGTGGCATTTAGTGCTATGGTTTAGTTGATAGGGTGGTTTTTGATCAAAGGTTGGTATCAATGATCCTGGAGGTCTTTTCAGCCTAACAATTCTATAACTCCATTTTATCCAACACCCTTTTAGCCTGTAACCTTAAGACCTGGAGACTGTTGTGAACTAGAATATGGTGCTTTGGCTTGTGAGTAGAACTGGTGATGAGGAATGCCTACAATAGTCCAGGTTATCATATATGGGGTTCCCTCTGGTATGGGGAACCACTTACTTGTTAAATACAACTGAGCACTCTAAACTCTATTTCAGAAGTGGGTTTTGAGAGCACACTGCTTTACATAAATCATAAATATTGTCCTTATTCTTACAGCAATCAATGAGAAAGACAGATGATTTCTAGAAAAGCATTAGTTCATCTATGGATTCAAAGTCCTGACAAGAAGAAGCCCAAAATCTGCATGATGACCCAAAGCATTGGATGATGCATTTGACTTTCTGATTTCCTGAGAAATGAAACAAAAAATGTGCTCTCAGACTGCTTCCAATTAGTCACCCATCCCAGGAAAATCTGTGACTGATCAGCTTTGCAATTAAGAAATATACTCTGGGAATGGGTGTTTGACATGACAGAATCTGAAAAATTGGACAGAAATCTCAATTTTCCCCTTTGTACCTGGGCTATTCATCCTTAAGGGGATTATCAAGCATACAGTTTGTAGATTTTAAGCATATTTTGGGAATGATTTTGGAGAGTTGTGGTTGTCATATAGTCAGCTGTTAGTCCCTTGGACACATGGATCTTTCCACTCCTTGAAGGTAAGCTCTTGTCCCATAGGTCAGATCAGAAATCTGTTCAACCTTTCCAATGGCTTAGCAACAGTAACAGGGGCAGTTTGTGGGGGAAATTGTAGACAAAATGAATCTACATTACACTGATTAAACCTGTAATTTTAAAGAAAATGTAATACATTTCAGCATGCCATTTTATAATAGTAAAGAAACAAGCTTCTGCTCTTGGTGCTCAATGAAAATACAATTACAACAAATAAATATTATGGTTATTATTATTTAATTTGAATAGTCTTTCAAATAGTCTAAATAAACCACTGAGAAAATGAGATTATTAGAGAAGAAGAAATACATGAGTTTACACTGAAATATGTATTTTGCTTCTTAGTATGAAACAGTGTAATTCACATGCAAATTCCAAATCAGGATGCATTTTGGTACTTATTTCTTTCTTGAAGTAACAGGGATACTTATGGACAGTATTCTCCATGACCACTTTGAATTAATATCAATCAGGGACCATCTACCATCCAGGAACTGGTAGAAGTCTTTCACCTATTTCCATCCTTCTCTTGAGAAAAAAGAAAAGAGAACTTTTAATCTATTTCACTCTCACTTACCCCCTTAAAGCCTTGCACAGGCTTGCTCTACCCAAAGGAGGTAAGAATTCAAAGAGGGCTGAGAGACAATCAGAGGTATGTGGATATATGCAGAGAAACCACAATCATTTCTTTTAGTCCCAACCCAAAATGACCCTTTGCAACTCAGGCATCAATGGAGTGATGAATCAGCATCTTCCTATGACAGTTGAAGTCCTGAAGGAGTAGTTCCTTCTCATGTTTCCCCCTGAGCAGTACAGCTGAGGGTATGCAGAGGTCAGGCTGGAGCCTTGGCCCTTAGTTTTACAGTGTGAATCGTAAGAGTGTGTCCCAATCAGAAATAACTCAGCAAAAGACATAATTTAACTTGGTTAATTATATTGACTCTTATATAGACCATGAGTAAATAAATACCCTGCATACAAGGAAACTTGTTTATGGAATAAAGCTTAGCTCAACTACAATTTGGTGCTTTTAATACATTCAGAGTACATTTTTAATACATTCATATGGCTGAATAATACTTCCACATTGATTTTCCCCCTTATTATTTAATCTACTCTACAGTGAACATGCGACAATGGCTCATTGATTTATTGTGAGTGTAGCAATAGGTTTATAACTGCATGAATCATGCAGATTGCTCAATTCACCACATGCCTTAATAAAAGTTTCACTTTAATAAAACAGAGCTAAGGCAAATATGTCCAGAGCCTGGTCTGACATTCCTTATACATTACCCTGCCTCAGGAAATTATTACTATATATTTTATAGCAGCTACAGTAGGTTGGGGATCAGGATTAGAGCATAGTAACTACTGTGACATTTAGCAGAACTCCTGTGTATGCCATTAACAGGGTGGACTGGCATGGAAATATTTTGGAATGGTGGTTTTCATCCTTTTTAAATTATTGACTTGAAAAATTTTCTGTAAATGTATGATTCCTCATTTGCTGAATCTAAGCCCCTAGCATTCCATTTGTACCTTTCACAGGTGCTTTTGAAGTAGTTTGTGGACCTCACAGACTCTACTGGTAGTAAATGGACATCGTTGTTCCAGAACAGCTTCCATCACTTGGCTACACAGAGATTAATTGACTAGTCTCTTAATTGCAATTGCCAGACCTTGAAAACACAAAATAATCTCAATGGTTACATGTACTTCTACCTCATATCTCAAACTAATTGCAAGAGTTAGATCTTGGCAAGATCTAATGAGGCGGACTGAAGTCTTTTCCAGCTGAGGTCGTAGAAAGTACAATCCTCTTATCCACCACACCTCTTTCATAGGAGGAAAATTAGACAAACACAAGCCCTGTGACAGGCAGGTATTCTGACTCTTCCTTCCTTTTATTCAGAATTGATTTGTCTTATGAAATTTCAGACAGAAATAGTGAGACTCTTGTGGCAGCAGAGGTTTCAGAATGTGTAGCTTCATTTGTAACACTGCTGAGCTCAGACTTTGGATAGAGCTATGGTAGATATTTTTCTCTTTATAGAAATGAAGAAACATATATTCATTTCCTCAGCCCAGCTTCTACCAATGGTGCCCCTGCTCTTTCCCAATTAGTGGAGCTTAGATATTAAGCACAAAGTTATTCATACATAATTTTCTTAACATATGTAGTTGAAGTGGAATTTTAAAAGTTTTGGATTTTGATCTTACTAGTGAACTTGGTAAAAAGAGAACTACATCAATGTGAAATGGAAAGAAAAGCTTTAATGTCTATGAGTATGTTACAATGGCTCTGTTTGCATTAAGTTCATTGTACATTATTGTCCTCTATAAAAATGCCATAGTTCTGATGTGTAGGGTCATAGTTTGGCAATTTATTTTATTTTTATTTGGTTAGTTTGAGGTGGTTTTGTTTTGTTGTTGGGTTTTTAGTTTCTTTTTCTTTTTTGAGTAAGAAACATAAATGCTGTGACTTCAGCAGTAAAATTTTATTCTCTTCCAATTTTTGCAATAAGATTTTTTTTGCATGTGTTTCTGCATTTTGAACACTGTTGCATGAAGGTGATGTGTTTACAAACAAAATAAAATTAAATCCACAGGCTTTTACTATTCTTAGGGAAGCCCTCAATAAAAAAAAAATATAAAAAAATTGGGAACAATCAGTGAATTTAATAAAAACCAGCTCTGGCATTACTGTCTTCCAGCACAATAAAAAACTTTTTATATTGCTAGGTTGTCAGTACTACGAAGTGGTTTTTAATGCATAAACCTCAGGCATGCAGATAAACCCAAGTACACTGGAGCCAAGGTTTGAATTGGTGCTTGAAACATGTCTTTAAAACCATCTTTTTTGTCAGGGGAACTCTCTGTCATCTGGAATTATGGGCTTTAAGGCCCCCCTGGCTATAAAAAGAGCAAGTGTGAGGATTTCACCATGATTCCTTTGTAGCTCAGTATCTGAATCACTCCAGCCATTACTCCAGCTCCAATCACAATGATGGTGTTTTTAGGCACAATTCTTCAGGCTCCAAGTGCAAAATGGCTGAAGGTCCAAATGGTCCCAGTTCATTGCAGTCTGCTTTGCTTCTTAATTTCCATTATCTCACTCTTTCTGACTTTCTTCCCTTGGCTATTAACTGAATTCTTTGTAGGTGTTCAGTCATTAATTCTTGCTGCAACAGTGCTTAAATCTTACCACGAGGTGCATATACATATGTATATGAACCTAAATGAAAAAAATATATGCTTATTGACAGAGAAGCACTTTACATCATATTTTAATAATACTGATGCTGTTTTGTCAAGTTGCACTAATCTGGGAACTGTATTACCAGAAAACAGAAAACTTGTGTACCAAGATAGTGTTTATGAAGCAGAAATGAAGTGTGTGATGTAATATGCTTGGAGACTCCCATTTGAAGCTCATAAGGTTTGGTTTTCTTTAATAATGGAGATGGGCTATGGCAGGGTCACTCCAGTGGTGTGTGTGGTGCAGCTGTGTGACACATCCCCTGTAGTGCACGTCTGTGCCAGGCTTGTGAAGCCAGGCAGTGGTGTTATCATCACATCACCCCTGGAAGTTGTGTGAAGATGTTTTTCCTTCCAATGACGCTATGGAAAAGTGACAAATCTTTACTCAGTCCAACACTTTCTAAAATAAGCAGGAATTAATTTTTATCTGTAGATTCTGATGGCAAAACTCTCTGCATGTAAATTACATATTCCCCTGGGATTCTCTTCCGAAACATTCTTTATATGTAAAGAATGGTACATACACATGGTAAACAATATATACAATTTTAAAACAGTGGTTGAGCACACATAGCAGAAGGGATGGTCGGGTATTGTCTGTTGTCAGGGGGTTTCACAGTGAGCAATAATGTGTTTTTTCTTGTGTCCTCTGTCATTAATGTCATTGTTATTGTTTGTTTTCTTATCTCATTGCCATTTCCAGAAAAAGTTTTCTTATCACACCTTTAATTTCTATGCCTTCAATTCTCCTCTCCAGCCAGCACAAGGGGAGGGGAAAGAGAGGAGGAAGGGAGAAGGGAGCAAATGTCAGAGTGGTTTGGAGAGTCTCAGAGGAAGCACTAAACTGGGGAGTACCGTTCCTAAACCACGACACCTGCAATCCAAGAAAGAATACATTGTTATTATTTTGAGTATGGCTCATCAAATATTTTTTGAATTATCTGTAAACATAAAAATAAAAGCAGTGGACCTTCAGAGATCACTTAGCAAACAGATCACTAATAATTTTGTATCTGGGAGGTCATTATGCAATTCCTTCCTTTGGTAGCTAGGTAGAGTTGGCTGTCCTGAGTGCAGCTATAATTAATTTTTAGATGTGTTTCTCTTAAAGCCAAACCTTCCAGTCTGAGCAAGTTGTTCATCTGTCCTTGCAGGCTCAGTTAAGTAACTGATAAGGCACCTGTGAAGCTCTGTGCAGACCATCCTTGCACCTACGAATGTCAAATTACTCAACACAAAATGCTGAAGAGAGTATTCTTAAATCCTGCCTATATTTAGAGTCAGGTAGCTAAATATTCCACCAGGGAGGCTGGTGAGCTCAATGGATATTTCTAAGACACTGCCAGCACTCGTGCTGCAGCTTTGATGTGATAGTCTAGAAGTTGCCAAAAACATGGAAAGTAGAGCATCAGACACCTCTCAGAAAAAGTGATTTACACCAAATATTATACTACTAAGAAGGTTAATTTATTCTGTTATAGGTAAAGTGGGATCAAAGGCAGCTTCCACCCCTTCTATGCAGAATGGATAATGAGAACCATAGGGAACAAGGGATAGAAAATGTGTCTCCTTCACTGGGAACACCAGGAATAATCTGCCTTTTCAGCCCCTCCTTCCAACTAACAATTATATATAATTGTGTGTTATTACACACATTGTTCAATGTCTCTTGGATTGCAAATATATCTAGCAAAGAGGAGCAAAATTAATTTTATCCCTCAGCCATTACAGTACCTTAGCCACTAAACTTCTGAATTGTGTTCCATTTTGTCTTTTATGGGGTCATGGATGTAGCATTTGTTTCTGCTCCATGATTGTATTTGAGCAGGTGAGATGGTGCCTGCCACCACTGGGCTCAGCCAGGATCTTGTGGAGACCAGGTGCATCCTGCAGCCTGAGCAGCAGCTCCAGCTGGAATGATGTTGCATCTCAGAGATGGAGAAACAACCTATAATTGCAACTGCTTTGAGAAAAACAGTGGCAGTGGTGTGTTTTATGTGGAGCTCCAGTCAATCACTATGCAGGTGAGAGATGCTCTGAGCACAGAGGCTGAAGGTCTGTGCTCAAGGGAGGAGTGTACCTGCCTGCCACAGGTAGACAGGAGAGATACAACTGACCCAGACACATGGACATGTGCAGAAACAGAATAAAACATCTACAGACCACTTGAGGAAACAATAAATTCAGATGCTTGCTGAAGTGGCAGTTCAGTAGATGGGGTTTGGATAAAAATGTTGGGCCTAAAGTCTAAAAATTATGCTTTGCTTTTGATGAAGACACTTGCATCTTTAATTGTAATTACTGGATATCAGTTTTATATACTGGGCTTATCAAATTTACCCAAAAGGCCAAAAACAAAGGTCAACAAGAATTGAACATGCTTCTTCTGAAAGTCCTGGAGCCGTCAGGAACCTTTACCCTTTCTCTGACTGCAAATAAAAAAGCTGCAGCGTTACAAAAGAATCTTGAATTGAACAATACATTAACGGTACTGTGATTCTCCCCCTTTTTTTTCCTGCTCAATGTCTCTGCCAGTGCTCTACCAGTAACTCTCTTTCTGATAAAATATCTGTGTTACTGATGGATCAGGGTTGAATTTTTATGCTTTGCAACATTTGCTTCTCCTGCAGATAATATATTGCCATGGAAATGCAGGCCATTTCTCACTGCACATTTCAAAGAGAGAGCATGGCACTATGCCATGTTATGGCTGTTAGCATCACTATATCATCCCTTCAGAGTGGTCTGCTCTGCTACCACTTTCCAAGGAATCTCTTTTGGGGCATGACACTGTGAAACTAGAGAAATTATGTTTGGCAATAACGTGGGTTGATGGCAAGATATGTCAAACAGCTGAAATTATAGGCTCCCTTCCAAGAGCTGTCCTCTGCCCCACCACCACTGCTGATGGTTGGATTTGTTGGTCCCGCCTCCCAGTTTGCACAAACGGGACAAAAGCAGAGGAGTGAGTCAGGAGCACAAGGCACACTGTGTGAGGTGTGTAAAACATCCCTCAGTGGGAGCTTGGCAGTACAGATAGTCATGTAAGATGAAGTGAAATAAGTGTTCCTTTGTGAATAGAGGCCCTCTGCCCAGCCTTTGCATCACACTGCTTAACCTGGCCTACAGCCTACATAAAGATACATAGATTATAAAGAAAACACTCCTTTCAGAATGCGATGTGAAAACTTGTAAAACATTGCTTTTGTCCACACAACATGTATTCATTCTGGAATGTCAAATAAACACAGGGACTTGCTGAATATCCTTCCTCTCATCTGACATTTTGGGGTCCAAACATAAAACCGATACATTGTTAAGCAGGGCTAAGAAATTAAAATCTGTGAAAAGTAAAGCATCGCAGAGACTGTAAATTCTTTCCTGTGTGAAAGTCCAGGAATCAAAGTGTGACCTCCTCAGCATGGGTAGAGAACTGGGGGGACACGCAGCCTTGACCTCACTCTGAGCGTTGTCCAAGGAGATTTAACTCAACAAGATGGATCAGCTGTTATCTGAGCTCTAAAGGGTAAAGCACAATTAGCCTCTTTGTTGCCAAGTGAGACAATTTTAGTATACTAGAAGTAGCATGAAAATCTGGTCAGGAAGAACGACTATTTTCATAAAATGCAAAAGGGTTTGGATTTTTATCATGTTTTTCCTATGACTATTTTGTCTGATGACATTCTGGAAAGTGTCACTCCTTCCTTGTCCTCTCTTACATGCTCTTTCTGTAACTCCTTGCTTTCCATGCCTTCTAGTTTGTAAACAATATGAAAACATGAAAAAGTGTTTTTCCCATTTTGAGATTGACTTCCATTCAACAAGTCCTTGAATAGGAAGTAAGCAGAGAAAAATAATTTTATGACACTGATTTTTAAGGAAAAGTGGACATTCTCCAGGCTTTCGCATTGCCTTTAAAATATGTATTTTCAAAATCCAGAAAATGAAAATTACATTTCCAACTATGCTTTATTTTTTGCTAAGTACCCTCTTGAATTGACAGTAATCATACGTAGTAAGCATTATTACTATTGTTTTTGGAAGATTCCTCTGACTTTTCTTTTATACAACACTTCTAGGTTAACTTTCTAAAATGTTATTTAATAAAAGTAAAATCTCATATGATTTTAAACATAAACAATATATGATTCTCAATAAATTCTTTCCCTGATTTTTATTATTCTTTTTAGCTTTTATTATCTTTTTTATTGCAATCAAATAAATGAAAGCTAAATAATACTACCAAAAGGGCAAAACATAGCTACTGTGGGGATGGTAATTTAAATGCTTAAACTAAACAATGCTACTATTCATGATAAAATATTTGCTTGCTTTCAGATAACCTTGGCTTGTGTTAACTATCTTAATAACTTCATTTGCAGATCTTGCTGAAGAAGTAAGTCAGTGTGAAGGAATGTCTCCCAAATGTCGTGTTTCTGTTTTTTTGCTTTTGCATTCCTCTAGATATTTGCTGTGTGCACAATCTATCTTTGGGAAGCTCAGTGTAAAGCCTGGGATATGTCATCAGGAAGGGAAAAAATGAACTGAGCAGCATTTGTCAAATTTCTGTGATGATTACATTATCATATGTTTCTTATAGGATGTTCTGCTAAAGAAGGCCCACTTACAAGGCCTCTTCCTTCTCTTCCATCCCTCTACCCTCACCCCATCAAAAAAAATATTCTAGCTTCCGTTGATCCACAAAATGCTTAATGTCATTTTAATGCACAGCACAGAGCTGGCACCCTCAGGCTGTGAAAATTATGTTCTGGTATGTGATGTGGGGAAGGGAAAAAGTGAAAGATACTGCCTGGATTTGGCAAGGATATCAGGAAAGGGAATGGGAGTTGGAAAAGCTGTTAGGAAATGTAGATTGGTAAGAGTGTCAAACAAAGACTGAATGGGAAGGACTCAAGGGGGAAACTGAAAGTTTTGTGGAGAATATATGAGGTGGCTGGCTGAGTTTGAAAGCATCCCTATCAACCATTTCAAGCCTGCTCCTCTCCTGTTTCAGCTTCTCCTTTACTCATCATTCATTACTCTGGTGGTTTGCCTCTCTAGTGACTTTTTCCTGAGCAAATGACATTCTAAGGTTTAAGTCAACCAGGTGCCCAGGTGCTTCCTCTCTCCTACCTTTGAATAACATCCTCTGAAAGCCAGGGAGCAGATAAGATACATCATTTTCCTGAAGCCAGGTTAGCATTTTCTTTTGCATTCAGTCCTGTGGCACCCTTCCACCCTTGGAGAGGCTAACACTGTTTGACTCTTCTCTTGCTGCTGGTGCCTCTTTCAGAGACTGTATTTCTGTAAACTGGTTTTATGGTGTTCAGTTTATTTCTTTTCCCTGACTTTTGGGAAAAAAACTTCAATTTTCTTCTACCACATCCCTCTCCTTGCTGACTCCTCTGGCTATTTGGGGGATTTAATCATTCTCTGCAATTTTCTCCTCTCTCTCACCCCATACTCTGCACTTGACAATGACATTGCTTCCCCTTACCCCCTCACCAGGTAATATTTACTGTGATTTAAGTGCTATCTCTCTTTTCCCATCTGACTTGGCATCCTATTCCAATTCCATAAATAAGCATGACGCAGTTTGCATCTTGGATGGGTACTTGGCTGGTAGAGGTGTCCAAGCATTCTGTTCTTTCCTGAGTGGAGTATCAGTTGCATAGATCTTGTAGAAGGGAAGAGCAGGCCCAAGCTGTCCCTATGCTTCTACTTACTCTTTTCTGGTCTGTAGGCAAGGATTTTCAGATTGCAAGTCCTCTGAGATGTATGCTGTGTTTCACAAGTCAGCCCTTACTATTTGTGGTTATGAAAGGGCTGAAGATATCTGATAACAAAAGTGACTTAAAAAATAGATCTCCAAAATGTCATGAGAAATTTGGTACAACTATTTATTTATATATTACAAAAAAATAAAAAACTATCTTAAGAGGTCCTATAAAAATAGCGGGCATAACAGTAAAGACTTTGTAGCACAATCCTTTATGGAAGACTAAATTGAAAACACAGCAGTTTTAAGGCCAGAAAATAGAGAAAAATGAATAGAAGGGAAAAAAAGGAAAACCCCAAGCATTTTAATTTCAAATCTGTATGACTCATTTCTGTTTGAGATTGAATTCAGCCATCAATCTTTTCCTTTGTTTTGGCTTATTATCAATGGCTAGACCACAATCCCGTTTCCAGCAGAGGATGATACCAAATATGCTTTAAATACAGGTTTCTTTCCTTTTTTTATCAGAAGAGCACAAACTAATGATCGACTAACGCTGTCTAGAGAAGGCATTATCTCACAGGATCTCAACCTGGGCTCAAAGTCACTGAAACTAGAACTAATTTATTAGCAACACCTATTACTACTAGAAAATGCTAGTATTTTTACTTTTAGTCACATTTGATGTTGAGGACTAAAGGATGAGGTTTTGAATTTTTACACAGTTCCCATACAGACAGATTATTTTTTGTCCCTGAGGCTACTCTCCTTTCTCTGCTTTCTAAGCTGGACAACACCACTGGGATGCTCAAGGAGGAGAAAGAGCCAGAAAATCTTGCCTGAAAAGGTCAGTTGGATGTGCTCAGTCAGATAGAGAGATAAACTTCTGGCTTAAAATCTGCTTTGTGCCTCATCTTGTGTAATCACAAAGGCATGAGATGAGACCTACTTTACTTCTTGCAGATAATTTATCCTATGTTGGTTAAGCACCATGGGATGAATAGCCTCTTCCCTTGATTTTATATACACTATGGTTCAGAGGGAGCATCCAGGAATGTGGAACATCTTTGTGTGTCTTTGCTGGGGAATTATTTTTGCTGCACCTCCTCGTCAGACAGAGCAGCATGAATGCTTCATACTCCTGAGGGAAAAGGATTACTACTTGGAGGAAAAATCTCAGTTTGAGAAACAGAATTGTCTCTGAAGTGTACTCAAACTGCAGCATTTTTGGTGCAATATGTGTGTATGTGAAACCATTAGTATTTGATTGACTCTGGTAGTAGTATTGATTATTTGTAGTGGGAAAACTGGCAAAAGAGAAAAAAAAATACTATGACAGTTTTTCCTTGGGAAATTCCCCTTTTAGCTCCAACTCCAAGAATCTTATGCAATCAAAACATTCTATCTTAAGATGTTCTGGTAAAGGATAGCACACATAATTTTTACTTTCTTCTTCATTAGAGGAATCCATAATGCTTTAGAGAAACAACATCACTTTTGTACTGAAAATGGAGATGGGCCCTTGCACAAAAATGTGATTCTAGTTGTGGGTCTGAAACAATATAAAAGTGAACAAAGATCTCAGGTGACCCATGTAAGGTTTCAGACGTATCTGGTTTTTCTGCTCTTCTCCTTTGATATTATCACTGGTTTGGTTTTCCTCTCCTCGAGTCCACACCTCACCTCTCTGTGTGAGCTGTGGGAGGTCGCCACACAACGTGCTCATCAGAGAAGGCTCTCTGGTGCCAGCCTTTGAGCTGCAAATTCTCTGAGAGGTATGAGCAGGTCCTTCACCTGGCAATCAGCAGGGCCAGCACTTCTGTTGGGAATCCTGCTACAAGCCAAGTAATAAACCAGAACTTTACAGCAGGTGTGGGCTGACAAAGAGCCTGCATCACCCAGGAAAGGACATGGCACTGCTCTGCTCATGGAGGCCTTGCATGGCTGCAGGGACAGGTGCTGCAGATCCATTTTGCCAGCATCTGGCCTGTCAGAATGTACTCTGGGAAGTGATACTGATTTAAATGTTTAGACAGATATCTTTGGAAGGAAACTATCAATGACATCATTAATCCTACAGGTGTTTTCCAGAGCACGGCTCCAAGATCACTCTGTTTACACCCCTGTGATTTTCTATCTTCCCAAGAGTGAATGACACAGGAAAATAGGACTTGTGTTGACATTTTGAAATCTTTTATGCAGTGACAAGTACTGATAAAACTTTACCTATAATTTCAGCCATATCTCAATCAGTGTGTTCACCTACATCGAGCTGCCATATAAATGGAATCCTAAAATGGAATCCTAAAACAGACATTGAGGATAGCTGGACGGCAGATGTTATGTCTAGAGCCTACACGACTCTGCTGTTAGTCATTTATGGCTTGCATTGTTGGGGAAATGACCCAATACTGATCAAAATCAACAAAAGAACTTGATCTAAATGAACTACATATCCAAAGAAACTTGTTGAATCAAAGCGACTTTGTGAACAATGAACTACTATGACAAATCAAGCTCTTTTGCTGAAATATATCAGAGAGTAATATGTAACAAGATTGCTTCTTATTTTATTCCTGTGAGCAGAGCAGTAAAACCTGGGGCTTCATCAGCTTCAGGCTCTAAATGGGGGAAGGATTTGATTCAGCTGTCCACCAAATGTCTAATATGTTCTGAGATACACAAGGCACCTTAGATATCTTCTTGCAAAAAATGAATATGGCATATGACTACTGCAGATCCTTTCTGGAATTGCTGGAGGTTAAATGAGGTGATTTAGGTGGCAGATGTAGCCCAGAGGTGCTAGTTGTCTGCATATGAAAAAATGAATTAAGACCTATCAGCACAACTTGACAGCACTAAAATGACTCACCTTACTGTAAAGCAGATCCTTCAGCTGATCTGTAGATTTTTGTCAATAGAGTCATTACTTTTACTTTGTTACAAACCTGTGGATATTAAGGTGGGCCCTGTTTAGAGTGACTAACTGCTCAACTCCTCACATGCAATTAAAGTTTCCTTTAACACAGTCCCATCTCACAAATCCTGAAATTTCAGAAGAGCATAACACTCATCCTGTGTCAGACTGAGACAGAAGATGGACAATTGCATGACAAGCTGTTTCAAAGTCTGTATAGCCATTGGAAAAGAGAGGGTTATAACACTCCTGTTTGTGTTGTTTCATTTCAAAGACATACCAAGGCTACAATAAAAAGTTGAGAGTGTGGACTGCAGTCTCTTGTGTTCCCATCCCAAAGCCCACTCCAGCCTTTCAGGAACCATTGTTCAATTCCACTCCCAGAGAGCAGTAGAAAAGGCAAGCTGTTAAGGGTGAAAAAATTCGACTGGCTTTTCTTATTCTCTATAGAAGACTGAACATTAGTTCACAATCTTAAATATCTGTCACCACATCATCTGTCTTGCTTGAGTATCAAGACACAGTTAGTGGGTAATAAAGGCCCTCTAACTGAAAGAGAGGGAATACCCCATGTCCTGAAACATCACAGAATGTTCTGCTTCATGCTACATTTTATTATGTTAAGTTACTCTATATAGTTTTCATCAGGGTTTGTTTAGTTAACCTCTGCCTCATGATATATTTGTCAACTCAATTAAAAAAAATCATTAAAAATAGTATAAATCAGATTTTTATTTTCCCCTTTTTCTAATATTTGATTATCTGCTCTTTTTTCACCTTTCCCCAAGGTTCCTTTATTTAGCTCTCACACATAAATTAGCTGATGAAGAAGGCTGGCTCCAAATGCATTTCACAGGTCCTTTGAGATATGCCAAGACCAACAATTTAAACCATGTTTTCTCCAAATAGGCAACACAAAGTTCATATTTGTGGTTGTCCTTTGCTTGTATGTGTGGTGTGAGCTTTTCAGTGCCACCAAATCAAACACATGAACAGTAAAACAGCGGTAGCAATGCAGTGACATTTCCACAGTTTCATCAGGAAAATAATAAAATAACCCACCAAGACTTTTGGGAGAAGTCAGATGAACTCTAACCCTGTAATTGTGGTAGGCTGAGGTTCAAACCAGGGTGAAACACTTTAGACCCATAATAAATGTAAAGTGGTGACCTCATGTGAAATAAAGCAAAACCGTGGTTGGTTACCACACATATTCTTTACACAAGCATTTCAATAGGTTTTAAAAAGGAAATAATAGCAGTAGCTATGTTAATCCTGAAGATGAATTAAATCTGAGGTTTTGACTGCCTTCTCTTTGCATGTTTTGCAAGAGTATGGATATTCTACACATGGTACTGATTCCCTTATTAAATTAGTCATTGTATCTCCCATGTGCCAACCAAGCCCATCCTTCTGCCAGCTCCAGCCCACAGATAAAGTCCACGCCTGAGTCCCAACCCAGCAAAACAAAAGTCTTGGTGGTGAAGCCATCTTTTGTCAGATTCCCAGGGAGTTTCAAGCTGTAGGAAGCAGTGCTCCTCAACTTCCATTGCTTGCTGTGCCAGAACACAGGGTGTTATCTGATATGAGCTCTAATGTACCCCATGGCTACAGATGGTGTGTAAAAGCACTGATAAAGGGCCTGAACCTCAAACCTACTTTCACATTGTTAGGAGGAATGTCTTCAGCTGCTTTGAAATTTTCATTGAAACAGAAGACATTTTGGTTTTTGGAGGGAATGAGAGTTATTTTTGTCTGTAAGTAACCCCCAAAACTACAGCAAGTCAGAGGGAAGTAGCCTGTGAACATTAAAGACCTCCCAGTTATAAATTTTAGAATGTCCAAAGCAGGACAACGAAGCTGGAGAATGGTCTGGAGCACAAGTCTGATGAGGAGAGACAGAGGGAACTGGGGTTGTTTAGTCTGGAGAAAAGAAGACTCAGAGGAGACCTTTTTGCTCTCTACAACTCCCTGGAAGAAGCTTGTGGTGAGGTGCTGGTTGTACTCTTCTACCAAGGAACAAGTGACAGGAGGAGGGATGTTTCGATTGGATATTAGGAACAATGTCTTCACAGAAAGAGTTGTCAGCCATTGGAACCAACTGCCAAGGGAAGTGGTGGAGTCACTATCCCTGGAAGTGTTCTAAAAACATGTGGATGAGGCACCTGAAGCCATGGTTTAATGGTGACCATGGTGGTAATGCTGGGTTGATGGCTGGACTTGATGATCTTAGAGATCTTTTCCAGCCTTCTGTGACTCTATGAGTCTGAGAGAGAATAATTTGCAAAACTATTTTTCCTCTTGTGCAGTACTTTGTCTGAGATAGTGCCCAGCAGCAAATGCTCAAAGAAGCTGCAGCTGTACATTCCCAACATCTCAAAATCAGGACATCTCAGGATGTCCTGAAACAGTTTGCTTTAGGTCCATTAGGTCCATTATTTGTAAGAGCTGTCTCTGGACACTCAGATATTTGTTTAACACTTTTCTTAGCTAATCTATGCTTTTGACATCCAAAATTTACTGTGATGATGAACATTGCAATTTTCCTCTGCAGAAAGAAAAACAGAAAAGTGTATTTATGTACCCTTCTGTATGATTTTAAAGATCTTTTCAACCTGACCTAGCTGAACATGTGTTTGAATCTCAATAGATATGGATGCAATTCAGTGAAGCTACAGATACTCTGTGTTAATAACAGATACATATTCTACTTAATTTTTTTTCTGTCACTTAAAACTGCATTAATTTGAGGAGAAACTGCATGTTGTTTTTCTGAACTAATTTACCATCAAAAAGCTATGATAATTAAATAAGCTTGAAATAAGACTATTTTGCTTATTATCCTGCTTTTCTCTGACACCAGTATCCTAATATACTTATTTTCAACATCAAGAAGCCAGAAAAAAAAAGATGTTTGAGCACTCACTTGTAAAATAATTTCTATTAATTAAGATGATGAAATCTGTTATTTAATTAATGAATTAACAAGTATTTCAAGTCTAGGGCTTAAGGTCAATTAGCAAAATGACAGCAAAATAGATGAAATGATCAGACTGAGAAGATATATGACAAATCTTACTCTGGTGCATGCAAAGTTGCTAATGAGTAAAACTATACTGCAATGAAATAACAAAATCTGCTGATTCCAATGGCAGAATGCTCTCTTCTACTCATGCTGGCAACCTTCTAAGGCTGTTCAGTGACCAATTATTTTCCCTTCAAAAATATCACACATGTTTCTTAGCAGATAAAATTCTGTGTTCGGGGAAGGCCAAGATAACAATAAATATCACACTTCCAGAATAATTCTGGGGACACAGAATTGCTGTTATCATTGCACAGAAACAATGCCAAACGAAAATCATAATACTAATGCAGAACATTTCAGGAAGGCATGTGAGTGATATCCTTACATGTGGCCTCAATTCTCTCTTGATTCAAATCTTTATTCAAAGGCCATAAAAGAGAAAGAAAAAATAAAAACAGAAGAATAAGAAAAAAGCCACATCCAAAAACAAACTAAGAAGCAAAAATTTACATGTAATACATACAAGACCTTCCACTGCATTTTCTTCAGACATATGGGTAGGCCCCATCTTAGACATGTAGTTTTGGTGCCTAAATCTTGAGGGTCCCAGTGAGAAGAAAGTGAGCAGAGGTAGTTTGTTTCATGAGATATTTGCAGAGCAGTTCTGAATACCTTCTTTCTCTAACCATATCTTAGGGAAAAGATTTCTGGGGACTAGACTGCCTATCTGTCTTACACAGAAATGAACAGATTTACAAACAAGAGCAATAAATGATAGAATGCACCCAGAAGAATCAACTAACAGTCAATTTTCAGTTAGTGAGTCTAACCAGCAGTAGCAGAGAAAGATGCCTGCTGTCTCAGAGATGGTAGGCTTCTTGGGACACATTATAAATGTGTAACACTTCTGCCCAGATTCACAGGTAATGTGCAGACTCCTAGAAAGATCTCAGCATGGGTAAAGATTCCTAGTTTCCTTCAACACCTAAGTGAAAGCACTCACAGCAGAAACACTGCAAAATGAATGTTGACTTGGGCTACAGCAGTAAATGGGTCAGGGCAATCCCTTTGAAGTTTCTGAAGAATAGCCTTGTGTTGCTTGTGGGGCCCTGAAGTGCTGGTGGTGCCAGTGAAAAGACAGTTATGAAATCTTTGCATATCAGTTAATGAAGTTCACAGTGTTTTAGACTGTGCATATGAAAAGATACAGATTAGAGGAATTTAAACTCTTCATTTCTTTTTGTGCTTGCTTATGTGTATTGGAGAGGCAAACAGGATTTCAATGTATGGCAAGACATGAGACAAAGAGGGCTCAGTCTCAAGTGTGGTGAAGCCCTGATCCCTGCACATTCCAGTGTATTCCAAAAGTGCAGTGCAAGTGCCTGGACATGCACAGCTTCAAGGGCACTCTGTGAAGAACAGGGACTGATTCTCATGATGCTTATGATTATTGAGGGACTCCACAGAGAGCCATTGGTATGTAAATAATTTAATTTTTATTGATATAACTTAATAGAATCAAACAGAAAAGTCACTTTGTGTGATACATGCATTTTTCTAGAGAAATGAAGCTCAACATTTCCCAGTGAGCAAGGTGGGGTATTTGGGCATTGCTAACATTTGTGAAAGAGCACTGTTTTGGAGTCAGGGCTAGGGAAAACAGACATTTATGTTATGTTTTTAGCCAGTGTGAGTTTTTTTCAAGAAAGCCAGCATAAGACAACATTAATAATCACTCACAGCCTCAAAACATAGGGACTGATATTTGTGAGTTCAAGACAAAAGCACATGACTTCTTTTCCAGATTCTTGGAGATCACACACTTAGTGCAAGTGCCATAAATCAGCTGAAAAATATATTGGCAAAAAAAGAGAAATTATCACAGTCCAAGGCATCTTATTTGATGAGGAGGAATACATGTGATTTATGGACAGGCATAAGTTTTTCATGTTACAACTGGCCTGTTATACTCCCTGCTGAATGGAGAGTCCGAGGGAAACGTGCAGTCTGCAAAGCACAGTCTGAAACAAGCCAACCTAAATTGTTCTGCTAGAGAGAACTCCCATCCATAGCCCAGCCCAGCACCACTGATCTGAGAATCACTTTGGAAATGTCAAAGGGTGACATCAGTTTGTAGGTACTTCTGTCTACTTCCATCTTATGAAAATCGTTCATTTGCTGCCATTAGTGTTAACAAGCTGCAGTGGAGTGCTCAGAAAAAAGGAAATATGAATTACACATACCCCTCATAGCAGGAGATGATATAGAAGGATTCCTTTTTCCAATCACACTTCTGCCTAGAGTCAAGTGTCCCTCTGGACTTGTACTGTTCAATCCATTGTTTATGCTCATCTTTTATTTGCTTTAATCATAGTTTTGTGATTATAACTAATAACATAATTAACTTCCTAAATATAAGAGAATTAAGAGACTAAACCAGCAGCCAGGTGGGATCCATCTAACCTAATCTCAGATCTAAACCATCTAGGCTCAGTCCTGACTATCATTTCCCTGTAGTCAATGGAAACGAAAGAAATTCAGGAGGAGAAAGTAAAATCTTAGAAGTTATCTTAGAAAATCTTTTTAAGATAGGTTTGCTCTTCTCTTGGTAACATCTCTGACTCTACACCAAATGTATAGAAACCTGGATAAGTAGCTTAGACAAGGTGCCTACATTTCAGACAGCTAAAGGTCGTTGTCTATCATCACCCCGTGTGAGTGAGTGGTTTTGCAGACTTCAATGAATGTGTATATCCTGATGACAGGTGTCTTTTTTTACTGCTGTGGTTGAATCAAAAACCAAAAGTGATCAGACAAGCCCAAAAAGTTTAGGCACTCACATGTAAATGAAATATTAACTGTTGTAATTGTGGTATTAACATTTGTTTGCTATTTTTTGTTTACTTAAACCATGAAAAATGAACACAAAACCCCCTAAACTTTGTTAATATGCTATCTGTCTGTACTTAGAATTTATAGGAATTTTGTTGAACTGTGAATTAAAGTGATTTCTTTAGACCTATAGTAGGTACAGACTATCATAAATTGTGCTGATGGAAAGGAAATGAAAAATACCTGGTGGTCTATAGAGTATGTCTGCTACAAAATGCTCACAGTGAGAGGGTCTATTGTGAAGATAATTTTGGATAGCTCTGGCATTTGCTTCAAGAAATTTGCCTTCACATTTCCAGCCCACTTATGCTTCATTCAAAGCAACTGGGATGGTTTTGCTCCTATTCTCCTATGTAGAAGAGGAGCAAAACTGAATATTTTAGCTCTTGGTTTTGATACACATTTTCATAAGATTTTCTTGGTCTCCCCAATGCAAAAATCCATCTCTTTCCTTACTAGAGGATATTTTATTAAAAAGTGGAAATTTCATGTTGATGCCGAAGGAACTAGTGGAGTCTGAAATGGAGACCACCCTAAAAGGAATTGATTTAAAGAAAGCTCAGAAAGAAGTGGTTATGAACTGTTAGTAGTTTGAATTCCTCTCCAATGATATTGTAAGTCCAGTACCACCACAAGTGGACTTTACAAGACATATTCTGGGTATTTACTCCAAGTAGAGTGATCACCAAAAAAAGGTGCCTGGCTCTCACACAAATAAAATTAGATACCTAAATTCCTTTTTTAGGTGTTGAAGGCAGGTTCTACTGAGATTTTTAAATACCTAAGAAAAATACCCCACTCTTAAAATTTAGTATTACATATTATACAGCATCTAAATTAGTCAATCTGAATATGTGATTTGATATAAGAACACATTCTTAACCAGTCAAAGCCACACAGAAAATCTGTACCAGAGGCAAGAAATGAAATTGGATTTCCTGACTGCATTTTGTTTCTTAACCAAAAATCTTTTTCCTGGTCAATAAACTGTGTTAACACCACTATTTCAATACTAATAATTTAAGGCTGCATCAGGAAGTCAGTCTTTTCTAATAAATACACAATATTAACCTGATACTGCCTCACCTTTTAGACTGAAATCAGTGTTTCTAAACCATAGGAGTCTGTCAGGAACCAATAAGGTGTCTCAAAAGTCTGTAAAATGATCCTGGGGTACTTTGGAAGCCTTGCGGTTCTGTTAAATTTGTTCTGTATATGGTGATCACTATTCAATTTTTTTGAAATATAGTGTACATTTTCCCAGCCTGGCATAATAAGAAATAATTATTTTGCTGCATTGTGACATACAGTATTAAATCAGAGAAATTTATTTTCCTACTTTGGGGCTTCTAGAAAACGTTAGTGTTGATTTTTGCTGAAATATTACACTGTTGTAAACTAAGATGTGTGGAGCTTTGAACCCAGCTTTGCTGCATCCTGCACCTGGCAGTTGATTTGACGTGGTAAAGGCCAAGAAATCTGCTCATTAGAGCAAGCTGCACAACTGCCACAAGCTAACCAGGTGGAATTGGATTAATTAATCAGGAATTTCTGTTTAAAGATCAAGGTAAAATTAGAGAGTTTAGGGGTAAAGGTAGCAGAATTGTATATCTCCAATAATATTGGATTAATTACTAGAGTGAAAAGGAATGTGGGGTATGGGTTCTTTTCCTCTCTTTCATTATTTAGAAGGAACATTTAATGCAGATTCAGAAGAAAATATGAGCCTCCATTGCAGTAAAATTAATACACAGACTGTGCAACATGACCACTGTCACAACACAGCATAACACAAACTCCAGCTTGTAATCCTCCAGGCCAATATTTTCTATTTAAGCATTAGTTTATATTTTTAGAAACTGACTCAAATTTGATTACAGTTTTAAAGAGCCTGTCATATCCTTAGGTGAGTTGTCCCAACATTTAATTATCCTTATCTAATGAGTAATTATCCTCATTTTTTAAAAACAACCTTCACATTGTATTCAAGTCACTTGATCTCCTCGTGGTTTTTTTCTTCCTGTTGTTAAACTTAGCAGTCTTTTCTTACTAAATGCTGATGCAAGTCTTTCCTCATCAGACATGGGTTCTGCATGTGCAAGAACTTACTTTTTAAGACTTAAACATGGCACAAGTGGTGTCACTGTTTGCATCCCTCTCATCAAAGTCTGAAGTAGAAAGGATACATGGCCCACTTTCATTCCTGTGAGAGAAATCCAGTTTTTCAGTACTGTGAAGAGCAAGAAGAACAATGCACTTAGCACTTTTGAATAACAGAATCTTTTAGGGCTATAATTTTTAACCTATGCTTTTTTGGTATTTTTCAAAATATTGATGTTATCCAGAAATTTGTTCTGTATGACAGAGTCCTTGTGGCCATCAAATTCCCTGAGCTTTTCACAGGTGAAAACTCTTCCTACTGGCACCTTTCTCCAGAACAGGACTTATAGGAGAATGGAACAACAGCCTTCCAATGGGAGAAAGAGAACAAAAGGGAACAAGAAATGGCCAAGGAATCTTCCTAAAGATTCCTTAAAAGAAGGTGAGCAACTGCCAGCTCTCCCAGGAAAACTGACTGAATAATTGATTGTATCTTGATGCAAAAATGGTAATAAGGCATAACAAAGCTTAAACTTTTTAGGAATGACTCCAGAATTATCAAAGAAAGTCGTAGGTAAGGAAAACAGAGAGTAAAGAAGGGGACCTGGCTGATGTCACTAAAATATAAAATCTCTTTCACTTGAGAAATACATATACATAATACAAATAACTTCCCAACCTTTTTTATAGGTTAAGCAGCTTCAAACCATTACAGCTTAGCTGTGATACTTTAGAATCTCCACTGAGCTTTTGATCCAGTAGACCAAAACTGAGAAGTGGTTAAGTCCCATAATTTAAAAATTTTTCTTCTTATAACATTAAAATGGAAAATATAAATCAGGTTGGTTAATTAAAACTAGTCAAGGTCTTGTAAAAATAATTGACAATAAAAAAGAGGAAAGGAATTACTTTAGGAATGTTAACATACACTGAGTAGTGTGAAAAGGTAAATATAGGCAGAATATCGGGGGGAAAATTCCTGGCAGAGTGGTCCATAGGAATGTAGGGAAGTGTCAGAAACCTGATTGCTCATGATATTTAAATCCAGGCTGGACAGACCACTAGCAAATCTGCTGTTGGGAGTGATTTTATATTAACTGTAGCATTGATTGGATGACTTAATAGATCTTTTCCGTATCTGATTTCTATTAGTCTAGGATTCCCAGCTGCTTTTGCTTCCAAAACCTCTTCCAGTCTTTGGATTTCTTTCTTTAATATTAACTAATAATAGCACTTTAACCATCTGTCCATTAACAGAACTTTAGGTTTTCTTATGAAAATATTAAATTGGCAGGTGATTAAAGCTTTCCACTTCTCGTTTCTCTTTAAAAGGGTAAAGTATAAACGTCTGCAAGTGTAGCTGAGACACTATTGAACGTTCTGCCTTAGCTAAACCTGCTCAAGTTTAACCCAAGTCCTCCCACTATGAAAGTAATGAAAACAAAGGTTTCAGAAGTCTAAGAAGACCAAAAAATAGATAAAAGTACCTTTTTCTGGACTCTTTTATCACTTTAAATAAGTTCTGATCAAAGTTTATTGCTACACAGTAGCTACTTGGCCTTTCTTCTGTGCAAGAGTTTCTGTGTTTCATAACTGACCCTACTTTGAGCTCCTTGGCAGTGTTAGTGCTGTGTTTGGTTCAGCTGCTTTTATTTTCACAGGCTGCTGCTGTTGCCCCCTGACAATGCACTAGTTATGACACAGTTTATCTGCTGAGGCTTTACACATCAGCTGCTTTGTGTTTGTGTCTCCTCAGTGAGGAGTCACAAGCCCTTAGGGACCACTAACCCACGAGAAACAGCCTGCTGAGCTTTGGGTTCTCAGAATACTGCAGTGCAGACCACCACATTTGCATTTCACTTCTAAATGCCCACCAAATTTCGTGGACATGCTGGGGGACTTTGAGTTACAACAACTGGAGGCTTTGAGAGAGCAGAAGGAAATTATGGCATCAGCCAGAGCTGTTCTTACAGCCTTTTTTAGGCAACTGTATTTCAGTTTGGTGGACCCACTGCAGGCTGATGAACTTTGGCTCTGCAAGATTATTTAATATTATACTGAGACTGTGGAGAGGGCACTCTTGCTGGAGATCAAGTTCTCTGATTTATGTTTTGGCAGAAAAACTGTCTTCCAAATATTAGTATCTTCAAAACATTTTAAGTTCATTAATTCAGTCATGGAATATCAGAAATTTGAATGGCTTCTTATTTTACTGAAAACAATATCTATTTAAACTGCTTATCAACAAGATTAATCCCCCTGTTACTTGTCTCTGTCAGCTTCCCTGATGGGTGAATGATTTCCATCTAGGATGCAATATTTCCAGAGTTACTAGTTTCAGCATCATCTTTAGCTCTCTGTCATGGGAAAAAGTTGGAAATTCATTGGCTTTCAGAATTTTAGGTAGATAAATCACACAACTTTAGCTATCAGCTCTAGTCCAGACACCAAGATTCCTTCTGCAATGACTGTTGAAAAGGTGTTGTGTCCAAGGGACATGTAACTTCACCCACCTTGAAAGTTCTAATAGAAGAGAAAAAAAAATCCCTTGTATCAAGAAAAAATGAGAGTCCACACACTGATTTCCAATGAGATGTCAGGAAATTTGAAGAACCCAAATGAAATAGAATAAATCACCTTCTCAAAGCATCTTTCTTCCCATTGACTTCTGAGGCAATCTAGATTCTTAGTTCACACAAAATATTTAACTTTTACATGGTTAGAGATCAGTATTTTCCTGTTAGTACTACATTTTAATACAAATTGCATTAAAGAAGCAAAAAACCAAGCAAAAACAATAGAACAACAACAAAATAAAAGGCAGAAAACAATCAGAGAGGAGATATAGGAAGGTAATGTCACTCTCCATTCCCACCTTTATGCATGGTATTCTTATGATGTAGCATCAGAGATAAATACAGCCTTACAATAGCTGACAATACAGTCTTAAAATAATTTAAATGTGCATGAGAAAGCTGTAAGTTTGCACACATTTAAATTGTGATCAAGATTCAGATTTTTCTTGAAATTTTTTTCTGTTTGGAAACTTTTGAGGTGTGAATGTGTGGGTACAGATGAATGAATAAATTACTGTTTAGATTGCACTTGAAGATCAAGATTCAATACATGATATTGAATGGACATTTCGGCTGAAGAAATTCAAAGAAATAACATGACAATATTTTGCAGCTAGGCACAAAATTTAGAAATGTTTATAGGGAAATTGGACAACTTAAACCCAGAACATTTAAAAATCTTTTTATTGTATGTCAACTAAACCATATAAAATTGCATTTTTGTGGGTGGTTGGAATACTGTTTTTATGGTATTTTAAACCTTTGGTTTAATTTATGAAATAAACTTGGACCGAGTCAGTAATAATTCTGCTATATTCAATGGACTTCAGAATTCCTCACTTCCTAACTGTGGTTTAGTTGTTGAATATTAAACTATTATATAAACCCTCTGTCTGCAGGGAATTAGGAGTAAACTCTGACTGCAGTGAGTTTTTCTCAAAACCACCTGCTGCAAGGATTAGCAATCCAGGAAAACAGATCAGAAGCCAGGGCTGATGCTGTGCTATTTGCTGTTCCAGGTCTGCAGGGTGGCAGTGAGGGCACAACCTCTGGGATTTAGTAGTTCTAATTCACTTATCTGTGTCAGACTTTAAAAAGAGGAAAGCAGTTTTAAAGCACGAGATTAGAGGCTGCACATTGTAGAAACATGAGAGGAAAGTCAATAGGCTCAACATAAACTCTTAATTTCTTCAGAGAGGATGATATGTGCACTGATCACAAAGTGCATGAGAGAGAAAATTATTATTACACTGCTGTCAAGTGTTCTCCTAACAGCTTGGGAGCACCTGGAAATGAGAGGAAACACTGATGCAAGAAAAGGAATAATGTTTCTAGATTTATAACACCATCAGCCCAGAGTGCACACTTGCATGTTCTATTTCTTCTTTCCTTGCAGTTTAGATGTAGGGTAAGAAGTTCGTGAGACACTTCCCATTCAAATTAGACAACAGGCAAACAGTTTCTAGACAGGAGGAAAATCTGAAATGCACATAGATAGAACTAAGGGTACCTTCTTCATATATCTCAATAATAAGGCACAGTATATCCCAAGATGTCAGATCCCTTTTTTTATATGTTTATTTTTTCTCTTACAATCAAGAATAACAACAAAAATGAATGCCATGACCTTCAGAATAAAAGTCACTCAAGTTTATGATCTGTGTTGTTTGATCTAAACTAGCAAAAGGAAAAGCAGCAGGGACTCTCTTCACACTTGAAAGCCAACTGTGGTGGGCTGGTAGCTTCTATATTTCTAAACTTTCTTACACTCAAGAACTGGGTAGATGGCTCCAGCTTCTAAATGAGGACGGGTTTTGTCTCATGCTGAAGCCATGCCTGGGAGCCATCCAGGAGAGTCTTAATTGGTGCAGGCCCTGTGTGTGAAAGGGACTATTCCTGCTATTAAATTGGACTGAGCTTCAGTGTCTCCAAAGTTTTTGAGTTAGTAGCAAAAGCAAGTGCAATTTCGGGCTGCTGACCTCCGTCAGAGCCAGTGTGACAACTCCTGTCCCAGGTGGTTAAAGCTGGTGTGAGCAGTTCTCCCATCCCTGCAGTCACTGCTCCTTGTCTTGTGTGGACATGCAGCTGTGAGAACAACATAATTTGTTGCTCCATTCCCTAGACTTTGGCTCAATTTGTGCACAAATTTGGTGAGAATATCACTTGGACATCTGAATGTCAACATTTCCATCTGACACCATTCACACTTGGTAGGGAAGGCTTGCTATTCTAGCCTCTCTAGGTTAGGATAAGATCAGTCACACCCAGGAAGCGCCTATTTCTCCCCAGAAAGAGTCTCCAGTGATAAGGTGAGATGCAGAAGTTTGTGTTTTAAACACATCTGTTTGAGGAGATTAGTTTTCCCTTTCCTGCTTTCTTTTTTAATTTGCACCCTTTTGCCTCCATCACCCTCCAGTGCAGGGGATTGAAACCAGAGTATGAAAAGCTGACAGACGTGGGTAAGAGCTAAAAAGTTTTGTTTAGCTACCCAACCTTGTCAAAACTCTCTGTGCCTGTCAGACTTGCAACTTTGCCAATGTGAGCTGTGGTTTTATGGGGGAATATACACACTCTACCCTTTTATATTGGTTCATTCAGACTTTATCTATAACTCTGTTAGATAGATTTGGAAGTGGAAAAACAAACGTCTGCCATCTGCTCCATGTTATTTATGATGATTTCTCCAATTAGGTCCAATTAACTTGCTGTCAATGATTAAATGTAATGGGTAATAATAACTTGACTTCATCATTACCACCAGCATTATTAGCTCATTGATTGCAATAATTTCAAAAATTACCCATCAGAATAAAATATGTTTAGCACCTGGTTTGTCTGTTTAGGAACATCTGCTGTAAACGTGTGATATATGTGGAATTTAATGTCTCATGATGTGAAAGGGAAACACATAATCCGTACTTTGAGAGTCAACACTGGCACAAATTTATGGTGAGACAATGAGAGGATCAAATAAAAATCAGTTTAGAATTTATTGCTGGACTCACAGAACTGTCAAAACAGGAATGGAGCTATCGTATATTTACCAGCCCGAATTTTTTGTCTAGCAGGGAGATAGTGCTGTTCATATGATCTGAATTTACGTGCCTGTGTTGTGCTGTAACACATGGTCATGGATGAATTAGCTGGGGGTGGAGAAGGTAGGCTGGGTATCCAGCTTGCCAAAGAGAGATGTTTATATTCAAATCCCCAGGCCTAGTTTGTTTGGCCTTACTTGGAGTCTTAAAAGCTTTACAAAAAAGTGCTGCATCTTCTTAAATGCTGCAGGGAGCAAGTGAAGGCACAGCCTTCATTCTCTTACTGTTCACAGCAGCAGTTCTCCCTCACCATGCTCCTGCTACATGCAAAACAAATCTATTTGTCCATGATGAACTGGAATTGCCATCTCCTAGGTCTGCCATGTGCTTTAGGTCAAGTGTCTCACTGTCATGCAATTCTGTTTTCCCTGGGAGCATATGGAAATACCACGGAATAAGTGCTGTCTGGAACGGTTCACAATAGACTTCAGACAGCTAATGACTCCCCAGTCTTTAAGTGTGCCAATCAGTTCCCCTTCCTGCAAACAATTTTTTTTTCTTGAGCATCATGAATGCTAATTTTCCTAATTCACCTCTGATTTATATCTTTTGGTAGGGATAAGAACAAAATTTGTTAAAAGAAAAAAATTTGGTCTTGATTATAATTAAAATCCTCTTAACCACAGTCTCAGAAATGCTCAGGAATAATGTTTTATTTTCACAAGCACCTAGAAAACAAATCTCAGTTTAAGATTCCTGAAAACTGAAAAATTTGGAAAAAAAACTAATAAAATGTCTGGCTTTTATTTATACACTGACTGTCTGCTTATTGGCTTGACAGATCTGAGAAACATTAATTCTGGTGGTATATTTCTGACTTAAGCCACTTTTTTTTTTTTTTTTTTTTACCTAACACAGTCTTGGAAAAACAAGCAAGACTTTGGCTGGTCTCATGCCTTTTCTAACATTTCATTGCCCATTTTCCCCAATTTTGCCATATGGAATGTAAATTAAGAGTTTTTTTTCACTTAAGAAAACATCATGTCTTATCAAATTTTCATTATTTGGCTATTGAACAAAATGCAGATTGGTAAGCTAATGCTTATTTGGTGTGATTATTTCACTGGATATTTGGCGCAAAGTCTTCAGGAAATTTAGTAGTCTAGCCCTTAAACCTCTGATCTTTTCCCATTGGCTGCTCCTAAGAAATATTGAACTACAAGAAGCTAAACAGCTTCATGGATATTGTTTGACAGCTTGCTTTAATGCAAAAATGTGTAAGGTTTCCCACCCAAAGCCGCACTTAGTCCCTGTCTGTAAAGCCCTGCACTCTGGAGAGGGTGGTAGGCATTATCTTCCCCATCACATCAATGGGGAAAACAATTCCTAGGTCTTCCCACAGTTTCCCAGCTCAGTTGTTCTCGTTTCCTGGTATTTTGCACAGCCTGTCCATGGCTTTAAATGTCAGGTTAGATTTTCAGTTGGAGCTTTGTTGATTTACAACAGATGAAGAAACCTAACGTTTTTGACACATGCAGAAAATATTACTAGATTGGCTCTACTGCTGTGTAGCTTTCTCTTTGCAAAATAAATAATCTTTTACAAATACTTCAAAGACTATGGTGCAGAAGGAAGGAAGAAGCTTATCCTGGTGCAACGCTCATTCTTCTCATCCTTCACTGAATCCTTCACAGGTATTCTGACTACTGTGTCTGACCCAGACCAAATTCAGGTGCTTTCATTAAAATGGTAAAATATAGGCTGTTTTTCTGGACATGCAGAGAGGTAGTCATAAGACCAAAATTCAGCCTACAGTGCTTCAGCTCTTGTAAAAGAGGTTGTAAAGCAGAAATAATGTTATTTCAGAGCTTATCACTCAGGTGAGCATGGAAAATGTGAGAAGAATCACGTTCTTTTTGACTCACAAATGATTACCTACCAAAAATGTATACTTTGTGGTTATTGGGATGTTAATTGATTGTAGAAGATTATAAAAAAAATCTGTCTAATTATTGTCTAAATTTTGGATAAGATATTTTATTTTTGGTGAACGTGCTTTTCTGTATATGGTATTTTGGTATTTGTCTCTTTCAGTTTAATCAAAAATTCCTTCAAAACTTCTTTGAGAAAATCACAATATTTTACTTGGATTTTTTTCTCTGCAGTGATGAGTTTAGTGCATCATAATAGGAGCAAACTCCAAGCCCTGTAATGCCCCCAGCTCAGAAGATTGCTTCCTGTAGGACTTGATTTGAGCCACCTCCTCTTATGGAGGCTTAGGAGAGAGGGTTCAGCCAGGGAACCTGAATTTCCAGTCAAAAGCAGAAGGCTACAAAACTGGGTGTTTGGGGATTTTTTTCATCTGAAATATCACACAAGAACTTTTACATGCCAAAAAAATTTTTTTTTTTTAAAGTTAGGATTTTGATTTTTGTATTCTTCGGACAATACAGGAAATTCAGCCAGCTCTTGACATTCTAAAACAAATGGGCTCTGTGTTTTGAAAAAAAATAATTTTACATTCACATTCACACAAACCTAAGAGCAATTTTCAGTGTCTGACCAGACCACTTTTTTTGGAGCACTCCTTGCATCCTTCTCTTTAGACATCTATGCTGAAGTGCCTGAACTTGAAGCTGAATCCCACTTGCCCTCAGCGACCCTGGACAAAAAATCTGAAGCTCAGATTCATCACACAGTTTGAGGTACTGATTTGAGTGGTGCAAGGTGGCAGCCTAATCACCCTAAACTGACATGTCCAGAGAAGAAGTGATTACAGCTAAAATCTCTGGCAATACATTTGTCTTTCATATTTCTGCTTTTCCATGAACAGACTGTAGGTGATGTGAGTATGCTCTCAGTGAAGGTGTCTCAGTTATAAAAAGCAAAAGGGGGTGAATGTGGACCAGAGTACAGAAAGTTAATTTACCACAGTATATCACAGCTGAGATTTTTAGTTGTTTAAAATCAATACACACAGCTGGAGGCAACGAAGCTATGTTGATTTATATCTGGTTCTATGGACAGGGCAGTAGTGGAAACAAGGGTTTTGTTTTCAGGAAATACCATATTTTTGTCTGAGATTGATTTATGAAATAGAGATGAACACACAATATAAAAAAAAAGCATAAGAACTGTGTTGTGCTCAAAAAAACATCAGCTTTCATGTAGGTCAAAAAAAGAGCAAACACAGTTCAGCAATGATGATTGCAAATTAATACTTGGGGGCAAGTAACCAATTTGGATAGCTTGTGCTCTCTGTTTTAGCCCTCTCTGCACTGTTGAACAATAGGAAAAACAGGGATTATACTGAAAAATATTGATTAAATCAACACTACAAACAGCTGCATTTTGGGAGACAGAACTTAGGTTAAAAAGCTATGAAAAAAGAAAATACTTAAAGTTTGTATTCCTTTGAGGCTAAACACAGAAAACAGATGCTGTGGGAGGCATTTCATCCAGCAACTAAAAGAAGTATCTTTCTTCGCAAGGAGTCATCATGCATCTGTTTAGAAAATCTGCTTTTCAAACAGACTTTTCGACTGCAGTTTCCTTTCCTATTGGTCTAATTCTTTAAAATCCTCATTTGCTTTCACCACAGTGTAGGGAAAGAGTTTCCATCTACTTTCTGCTGAAGTTCTGGCTCGCGCTCCTCTGGGTGATTCGGGCCCCTGAACTCTGTCAAGCCCTGTTTCCCGATGTGCCAGTCATCCCTCGGGGAGCGAGGCTGGAGGCAAGCTGCAGAACAGCTCGAGATGTTCTCCTGTGGGGGACAGACCTTTCCCTAGGATCTGCCACAGAAACTGGTGCATCAGGGATCAGCTGGTCAAATAACTGAGTTATAAGAATTTCTAGTGACAGTTAATTCTGTGTCACCTGACAGCACAGAGCCTCCCGAGGATATCATGTCCCTCTCTGAGAAGCAGCACAAGGAGTTAAACCTGTGCTGTGTTTTCTTTTCTTGCCCAATCCTAGCTAATGTAACTATTCCAGTAACAAGCTTGATGATGGCACAGCAGAAAGAGGTCAAATACTCCTAGAGACATATTAATATCCAAGTCTTGTCAAAAGTTTTATAACCTGAGACAGTAGGTGAAGTGCTTCTTCTGATTCACACCAAATGAGAACTCCTTGTGTGCTTAATATGCCACACGTTTTCTTCTGAAGAAAAATATTTTGTATTTCTGTATCTTCCCATTCCATGTTTTTATAGGAATTCACAACTTTAACACCTTTAACCTCATAAAACCTGCTGGGTTTATTATCTCTGTTTAACAGAAGAGAAAACTAAACCAGAGGCAGTAGAAGAACATACTCATCAGCACAAGGCATCTGCAGCAGTGCTGGGATTGGAGCCCAGGTGCTCCTGGATTTCCAGCCTTCCTCAAAGCCACCCCTGGATTTTAAGCTAGAGAGCTCTAGTGCTTTTATACACTGTCACTGCTCAGAAAAATCACATACATAATCATTGACTAATCCTTCATAGACTTCCTATTTAAGGGTCCCAGTCCTTACTGAAACTCCATTGTATTCAATATAAAAACACAGATAGGAATGATTTGTATTCCAAACTCTATTGTGTCTAGCTCCAAACAAGCTTTAGTTGGAGTAAATCAGAATGAATCAATGGAAGACATAAAAGCAAGACTGCATGGCAATTGAAATTCCTCCTCAAAATCCATTCATTTTTTAAAGTCTGTAATAGTGTAATGGTACAATGCATAAATGAATGAAACTTTACAATCTCAAAATTTACTTTATGTTTGAACACTACTTTTGATAACTTTACACTGGTAGTATTTTTCATCTATATAATATATTATAGAGAAACCAAATTGATCACTCAGTTATCCCAGTTTGAACCCTTTTATAATTTAAAAAGATCCCAACCTTTCTTCCACATTCTTAACCATCATTACTATGCAGCTTGGGTTTTGCCCTATCTCCTCCTCTTTCTTTTATACGTTCTAGTGTCTCACTGAGTGTTGCTATGTACAGCCAGTAAGTTCACTTTCTCTTATCACAAGAGTGTTATTTTCAAGTAACTCCAGCAGATCAGGTCTGCTAATTACTGGCATTTATAGTTAGTTAAACACAAACTGCTTGATTCCACATTGCTTAACAAAACCACTTTCCCAGGTGTTCTTCCTACTTCATAGTTTAAAATTTCCAAGATTTCCCTTCAACAGATGTTAAAATCCCTGGTCTCAGTTTCTTGGTCTTTAATCTCTTGACCCTTTTTAAACTAATGGAGTTGTATTTGCCACTTCCTAATCCTCAAGAATCTCCTTCATTTTTAAGAATGTCAGTTAATTTAATGCCTTTAACTAATGCTTGTGAAATCATATTATTTGGACCTGTGGCTGTCTCTGCCATAAGTTTTTTTTGTTTTTCTAGTTAAAATTTTGCTTTTAACTCTAGACTGTCTTATTTTTGTCTCTGGAAAATTGATTCATTGTTTAGTCAGAGTATTGTTCCACCTTCTTCTAAGACAAAAAGAGAGTAACTCTTTAACAGGTCTTTTTATTCCCTTGTGCCTCAAATGGTAAGCTTTACTTGCACAGAGGAAAAAGAAGTTGCAGAAAGAAAAGCAGTTCCCATATATTTTTCTATCCTCAATGGGACTTGAGCCTTTCCAACATTACTGTAGAAATGTGAAGCCATATCAAAAAACCTTCAGTCTGATTAAAAATTGTGAGATAGCCAGCAGTTAACAGCATTTGGGTAACTCATCGACTAAACAGCCTCACTGCTTTTCTTGGGTTTCCTTTCTTCCAATGAGATCTGAGTGAAGGAACCACTTAGAGCTCATACACCAAATCGAGAGCTCTGCTGAACTGAAGCCCACGTGTGCTGAAGGGAAATGTGCTGGTATATTTTCTTTGATAATTGAAACACTTTGTAGGCCACCCTCACCTTCAGACGGTTATGAAGAATGTCTCAGAGCATTTTGAGACTGAGTTTTTCCCAGACAATCCAAATGGGAGTTAAAAAATATATACTAACAAGTTCCAAGGAGCATATTTTGACTTTTCGTTGAGAGCTGTGAAACCTTTTCCCACTGACAGTTTTCTCTTGATATTTTAAAATCTTTTTCCCTGGTTACAAAGTTCTTCTGACCTTATTCCTTGGATTCCCATCTCCTCATAAGCAATATTAGGTATCCCCAAGGGTTACATTTGCAGAAGCAGTTCATACTTTATCTGATATGAATCATATCTTTTGGCTTCAGCTTGCAAAGTTCTCCATGCCCTTGAAATTGAGCTCTCTCAGATGTGATCCATTCACTTTCTGAAGGCTCTATTCATGTGGAATTTCACTGGAGTAGGTTTGGACATCCATATATGTTCTGGAGTATACAGAGATTTGAAAATTAAGAACTAACTTTTTTGCCAGATGTGTTGGGAGTTTCATAGGATCTAAACTGAGTAATGATAATTTTTTATACAAGATCAAAATGATATTGAAATTTTATTCATTATGAACTTGTCTGAATCCCTCATCATTATGGGCAAACAAAGGACTGACATTTAAGTTTAATTGGAACCACTTACTTTCTAGCATTACTAAGCAAGGGGAAATCTAAAAAGCAAGAAGGTTTGAGAAGTGTTGATGGACTCTATTTAGTTCAAGACTCCCTCAGGAGCAAAGACCTTTAAATGTAATGTAAATCAAGGAGGTTCTGCTTTCAAATGCTGTCACAGGAGAAGTCAGTGGAATTGCACATGGAAAAAGAAATGATAAATTTTATCGTTAGTCTTAAAAGTCCAGAAATTTCAGCTTTTAAGGTGTGTTTTACATTGAAGAAGAATCTTAGAAAGGAGGAAAGTGCAGCAGAAGGTCAAAAGAAGCTTTGTTGAGACATCCCTGCTAAATTTCTACAATGGGAGAACATTCAGTAATTCCTCTAATATGCCAAAGATTTTCTTATTAGACTGGTCAGTGGCCAGTTGAACATGAGCCAGCAGTGCCCTGGCAGCCAGGAGGCAACCCTGTCCTGGAGGCATCAGGCACAGCATCACCAGGAGGGCAAGGGAGGGGATTGTCCTGCTCTGCTCTGAGCTGGGGCAGCCTCACCTCCAGTGCTGGGGGCAGTTCTGGGTGCCACAATGTAAAAAGATGTTAAACCATTAGAGAGTGTCCAAAACAGGGAAATGAAAATGGTGAAGAGCTTTGAGGGGAAGCCGTGTGAGGAACTACTGAGATCACTTGGTCTGTTCAGCCTGGAGGAGACTGAGGGGAGACCTCACTGCAGCTACAGCTTCCTTGGAGGGGGAGAGCAGGAGCAGACACTGATCTCTGATCTCTTCACTCTGGTGACCAGGGACGGGACCAAGGGAAAGGCATCAAGGTGTATCAGGGGAGGTTTGGGTTGGATATTAGGGAAAAGGTTCTTCATCCAAGGGTGGTTGGGCACTGGGACAGGCTGCCCAGAGAAGTGGTCACAGCATCAGTGTGATAGAGCTCAAGGAGAATTTGGATAATACTCTCAGGCACATGGTGTGACTTTTCTTGCTGTCCTGTGCAGGGACAGGAATTGGTCTCAACAATCCTCATAGGTCACTTCCAAATCAGTTTATTCTGAGATTCTATGATTGAGTGAATAAATTATGAACTTCACCAAGTTTAAAACTAAAAAAAAAAAATAAATAAAAATCAATAGCCTGAAGATTTTTCAGTTCAAAGTCTCATATTGATAACTGAAAGCAAGGACTGCCATTATCGCTGTAATATTTTACCAAGAGGTCATGAACAACCTTTGGACAAAATGGAACAAGGATCTACAGAAATCTGAGTGTTATTTGAGATTTTATTTTGAAAAAGCTTGCTCTGGATTCGTGAATGAAGAAAATGAAAGTGTGGGAAGCAGTTGCATTCTAAAGGCAGTTGGAAAAAAAGAAGGTAGGGACAGAGTAAGAGAAACAAGTAGGGAAAAGCTTAAAGTATGGACTAGAGACAGAGTGTGAAGATAATTAAAAGTTTTCCACAAAAAATTATCTAAGCTAACTAAAATAGTAATGTTTAGTATTGTCTCACATAAAATGTAAGATTATCCAGGTATATATTTAATTAGATTTCAGATTATCTTTCAAACGCCTTTCCTGTGAACTATTCCTCACTATAATAATCTGCATTCAGAACAAGAAGCTTTAGGTATATAGCACATGAAAACAATACCTTGAGTTCTTACTCATCTTGACCAGTTGTGTAGTCTATATTTGGCTATTTCATGATTAAAAAAGAAAAAAAAATCACTATCTAAAATCTGTATGAATGTAATTAATCTTGTATTTCACAGCTATGGCTTATATTGCTGAAACAAATAGTCCTTTCTTATTTCCATTAATTTTTTTTAAATTATAAACTTAGTATTTACATGCTTACTACAATTATCAGAAACTTGGTTTAATTAAAGACAAAGGTGTCACAATAAAGTTCAAACCATTTAAATGACCTGACATTGAATTTCTATTTTAAAAAGAGATTTGGGTGCTGAAACATAGTATTAAATACCATCTTAACTGCTAGACATAATTTTTGAAAATGGAATGTAAATTAAGCACTTTTGAATGCTTATCCCTTTACGTAGCTCCATGGAGTCCAGAGTCTAGAAACTGTTCTGCCATTGCCTTTTCACATTTGCCTTCCCTTGAAAACACTGTAAAAATGTTCCTCCTATCATGGTCACATGTAAAAAGACCCATCTTTTTATCAACTGGATTTTGTGCTGGTGTCTGCTGTCACCTACCCACTAGCCTTCCTTACTTCTGGTCACATCTCTGAGCCCGTGGGCCACGTGGTTTAACCAAGCTCTGCAGCTCGCGGCAGGACGCATTCCTCTGTCAGCACATGTGCTTCTCATTCACCACTATTGTTGTGCATTCAATTTTCCTCCCCCCTTCTCTTTTTTACTGCCACTACCTTGTTGGCATTGTAAAAAGAGAATACCTTTAAAGGGCCCTGAACCACTGTCATTATATGCTCCAGACAGCAACCCAGGGTGCAACCGGCATCCTACCACAAGTAGGAAATGAGAAATTCTGGGCTATAATGAGAGCTATTGAATTTTTTTTTTACAGCAGCTTAACATAGGTTATTTAGCTCAGGTGTTTCAGTAATGGTAAGGCATATGGAAAAAGGAGTGCTTTGGGCCCTTGAGCTTTTTCAGCTCTCTCCCACCTCAGCACACAAATCTGTAATTCTCATGAAGGAGCCACGGTAGCCCTGGCAAGGCAGGATTTCAAGCATATACCATAAACCTACTCATGTTATTTCTTGCATATCTTTGGTAGCTGCATGATTATAAGATTTACCCTGGTACCTTGCACAGTGTGTCCATTGTCTTCACACACCTTCTCTGAGGTAAGCAACCTTTTCTTCCGAATGCTTTCAAGCAATCATTTAGAGGTGTTTTAATTTTTTGCCTATTTTTTTCCTAATCAAGAGAATAAACCTTTTTTACATGAACATTTTTACATGTAGAATGGACAATCAATTTACCTTTGGGATTCTGCAGCCATGTCCCCTTTTGCAGCACAGCTGCAAGGCCTGAAGGACTCAAGAATGTGAGGAGAAAACCAGCCTGGGCCCCTCTGGCTTCAGCATAGCTAGGATTTCACCCCATGTGCCCTGAAACTGGAGGTCATGGCCAATGTCTGCAATATGAGACTGGGATGAGGTCACTAATCTAATCATGACCTAAGCTTATGCTGGAATTCTTGACTTTGGAGAGACAGATGCAAAAGAAACCAGTTTTGGGGGCCCTAATAAACCAATTAAATGCATCAGTGTGGTGTCCTCATTCACCAGATTTTTATAGTCATTGAAAATGTCTTCTCAGGGAGATTCAGTAAAGATGTTGTTCTTTTTCTGACTCAGAAGTGCCCGGAAGAGTATGGATTTGTTCAATGAGATTAAACTTCTGTTGACAAATTTTTAGGACAAGAGTTATCTACTTCAATAAAATTGTACATCCTTTAGCCATATGGAACACTGTTTTTTTCTAGGGAGAGTAGGGATAGGAAAATATTCAGTAAAGAAAACAAGAATGGTTTCCACACTGAGAAAAATATGAAAATATTTACAAAATTTAAAGATGTCCAAGGAAAGAACTATCTATTTTCTTACCTGTATCTACTGTCCTGTCAGTGCTTATGAGTTTGCAGATACATGTATAAGTTAGGAAGCTGGCAACATTCTTTTGCAGAATAATTTTTACCCTAAAAATTTATAAAAACATGAAGCGATTTGTACCTAAGGCTTTAGATTAATGTCTTCCCACTCCTATTTCTCTGTGGAGGAGTTGTTAAAGAAAGTTATGATATTGTTTGAAGTACTGCTGGAATATACCTAGAGGTGTTAGGAATGAGCAGAACACAGAAAAATAAAGACAATAGCAGATTCTTTACCATCACTGGTGCACAGCATGGAGGATTATTTCTAAAACTGCATCAGATAAAAATGCTGTGGTTTTCTTTTGTATTTTAAAAAAACCAAACAAATAAACAAAAAGGCCCAACCAATTTGTGGTATATATTTAAACACAAAAAGCTCAAGTATTATTTATGTTTCCAAAAATTAATAACTCTGTCATGGTTTCAGAACACAAAAGCACTTTGGTGATGAGTATAATAGAAAAGGCTACAAATAAACAAAACATATTAGCAAATAGCTACAGAAATTCCCATTTCCTGACACTGGTAAAATCAAGCCTTCTGGGAAAATATTGTGACATGTACTGAATCAGTCTATGAATTCATGTAGTATTCCACTATGATCCTTTTTTTGACCTTTTAGCTTACAATTTGATAGTGTTGCCATGTAAAAAGAGTGCATTTTCTCTAATAAACCAAAGAATACTCATCCAATTAAAGCACTTCATAGCCTAAATGTAATTTCTGGGTATGTTTATTATTTCTTAACATCAACAAAAGTGTCTTTAAATATGAAAGAACATTCTTTTGTCCTGAGAGAGCAGATTTGTTTTAAGCCCAGTGAAACACACAACGAAGAGGAGGAGAAGCGATATCTCCACCGGACTTCTTATTTTCGACATCTGGTTGTGGTCCATTGGGAGAAATGTAAGTAACAGTTTACCACATGGATTACAAATGTGCTGAATTGCAAGAATGAATATTAAATGAAAATATCCATAGCACCTGCAGCTTGTCCGGGAGAATTCCCCTTGTGTGTTGTGGGTGGGTTTTCTGAAAAACCCCCAGTGAGATGCAAACTGCAACTGCAGCTGCTTGTAGTAGCAGCTTGTCTAGTGTTACTGAAGGGTTTGCAGATTCTGTTCCCTTCAATGAATCAACATTGATCAGGGCTGCCAACATGCTAAAAAAAGAAAGGGAGGGAGCAGAAGGAGGGTTGCAGGGGAAGGATTAAGAACATTATGATTATTCCCATAGGTTTTGGATGATCGGGAAAAATTTTAAAATAGTGATTAAAAAAAAAACAGAAGAGGAAAAAGAAAATGAAACGGCAAGCGAAATGCTTGATGAAATATAAAGCCAGTTTGATGTAACTGGGTGAGAAAGCAATGTTTTCTCTGTCAAAAGGTCAGTCCTGTTTTTTTCTCAATAGAAGCCCTTCAATTGTGTTTTGCTGACTTCATACACATTCTGGATATACTGAGCACTGTACACATGTGATACTTGGCTGGGTTTCAGATGTGGTGCTAGAGGGGATTAAACAGTGGGGAACATTTCCCTCTTAGTATTAATTTTTTATTTTAGGAAGACTGAGCTAATTCTACATGAACATGCCTTGAAAACAGAATGGCTTATTAAGAAATGTGTGGCTCCCCTTTTTGAGTTCACCCTCCAAAGAAATGGTGAAGAACATACTCCTCATGCTTCATATCATTTTATCAGGCCTCTCTGAAGAGCACTTGCACATTTAGGCATAGCATAGTGGAAATCAAAGACAGACCAATGCTGGCAGCACAAAAAGGGAATTTCTAGTCTTTCCTTTGGGTTTTATAATGTCAAGATGATAAAAATATGAATGTCAAGTAGTACTTAATTTTTTTTTCTTACTGAAAGAAAATAATATTTTTAGCTGTGAGAGGTTGCCAAATTATTCTGTTTTGGAATTTGTGTAGGATCTTGCTACTATTACAGAAAGATGAAAAAATTTCGTGCACATTTCTTTGGACCTCTTTGACTCACGTCCTCAAGGAAACCTCAGTCCTGCACAAGGATTAGAAGAGAGTCACACAGCAAACACTCGTTACTCTGAGGTAGCCTCAGTGGGTGACTACCTCCAAATGGTGGTTTTACTCTGGAAATGATGCTCCTACCTTTGGTTCTAGCCTGCTGCACAAATATTTGGAGCCTACTGAGTTGAAGTGTTTATATGCAGTTCCAGATTGTGCATCCCTCGGTTTTACGTCTCTGTGAATCACAGTCTGATGCTGACAGATGGGATGTGGAACACTCCACCTCAGTAGTGGAGGCTCCAGCTGGGCACTTCTGCCATTCCTCATGAGAATATTAAGGTCCACATCCTGGAGAGGAGGAGGTGGGAGTGAATCAGAAGAGGGAGCTCTAGCTGTGCTAATGAGGCCAGAAGGGGCTTTGTGTTGGAGTTCCAAAATTAGGAAAAGAGAGTTCTTTATCTGTTTTTCCTGAAGGAGAAGAGGTTTTATTCCTTTCTGCCCCTCTGGAAGTCATGTTTTTATCCAAGATTAATAGCTCCCAACAGACTCCAGAAATCTCTTGTGCTGTGCTTCCTTGTGTCCTCCCTCCTACTTTCCCTCCCAGCAAAAACCCAGGCATGCCACCAGCAAAGAATCGAGTTATCCAGGAATCTCTGATGGGGAAACTTTACTCTTTTTACTTAAAACCTTTCATGAGTTCAGTTTCTAAACCTATTGTGCAATATCATATTAATCTAGAGAGAAGGACTTCTATGTAATGGCCTTCAGAGACATTTCAGGCCTCAGGACAATATCTTTAAAGGAATCAGAACTGTAAGGGGCAAATATTGGCTGTCCCCTATAATGAAGTGAAATTCATTCACTGAGAGAGAAAAGGTTTCCTATCATGTATGGCCTTTTGCAGACACTTCCTTTGTCATTTTTCCCCAAGATAAATGGAGTCAGCAAGTATGATGTTTCTGAGAGCCATTGACCTGCCTTGGACATTACCAGGGTGAGGTACAAGGGAGAAGACTGCAGGAAGGAACAAGGGCTTTTGTCTGCTTGGAAGCTTCAGGAAATGTTTGGTGTGTGGCACTTGGGGAAGGGCCCTTGTGCTCATCCCAGTCCTGTTAAGTATTGTGTTCCAAAGGATGTGCATATTTCTTATATACACCTCCCTGCTGACAGAATACTCATGTTTTCTGTGTTTCACAATAAATTTGTTTAATATTTCACAGGCAAAGTTGCTTTCTGGAGGTTAGGACAAACTGCTATATTTTGTGCTGGACAGAAACAATCCAAGAAATGAAAAAATGCTCCTGCATTTTTAAATTCTCTTATACAAAGGCTCCTGGGTTTTGACCAGGAGCAGGTGTTCTGCACACTGTTGTCCTTCTGTTTGCTACTGGTCATTAGAAATTGAATTAATCATAACTTTTAGCCCATTGTGACTCATACGAGAGTTAATAAAAAGCTTGACTAATCACCACTGGAGGTACCTCAGCTTTCTCTGGGGGAAATCAGTGGCTTTGACTAACACATCTTTCTAGCATATGCAGACATACAGTTGTCCAAAGCATAAGGAAGATGCTACTGCTCTGCAGGGCTGCAGGAGGAGTAACAAATGGCAAGGGGTTGTTCATGTGACATAGATGGAGTTGCACTAATCAGGGGCAGATCTTCACTGGTAGGAAAGCTCCAATACAAAAAAGTTCTAAAGCACAAGCACCACAATACCAACTGTGTGGAGCAGCACACTCTGTGTGCAGGAGTGTACCCCAAGAGGGCTCCCAGTGACAGACTTGTCCTGAGGCTCCTCCAAGGGCTGTGGTGGTGCAGGCTCCTGGTCACCTCTCCAGGAAATTCTTGGCTTGGGCTTCCAACACACAGTGCAAAGACATTTCCTAAACTGTGATTTAAACAATAAATATGTCAGATCAGTGGCATATTTTCTTACCAATGGACAGACACCATTTTCCTTGCTAGAAATCCCTTACATGGACACCTGCATATAAGTATGTGGCAGAGCTCATGGGGTTGCATATAATGAGTAAGTTAATTGGAAGGTTAGCCATTTCTCTTTGGGGTTGGGTTTTTTAATATTTTGTCATGAGTTTACTGGAAGTGTGCAGCTGAGATCTATATTACCACAATGCTTACATGTGTAACTTTTAATGGACAAAAATTGAAAGAACCTATCTTTCTGGTTAGTGAAAACCCTAATTACTCATTATTCCCTGCTCCCTCCTTCTGCACACTCCTTGGAGCCTTCTGGTGAGCTGCATAGAGGTGTTTCTTTTACAAGGGCTATTACAGAGACACCTGTTAGGATTGATATAGTTAATACTGCATCAACATTTCCATTGATTTGGTTTATGACCCAGCTGTAAAAACTCCTTTTAGTCTGAGAACTGATGAATGATGACTGAACCAAGGAGCTTAGGGAAAATAATGATTGTAACTTACTAGAAAGCAACATCAAATTAGATTAATTAGAAATTTCAGAAGCTTGCTTTACATATTTATAATGTGAAAAATGTTTATTTTTATGATGAAAGTATGAAAGTTTTTTAGACACAATAGTCTGGTACCTCTGTATACATTTAAAAAATAACTAAATCAGGACTTTTCATGTGGAGAAACAACTCTGTTAGTAGTTTGGCTAATTATTTTGCATTGGGAAATACACTAGTATTTTAGTAGCAAATATATAAAAAGCTATGATTTAAGGTATAATGTCCTTTCTGTTTTGGCCAGATTGAAGAATCATTTGATGCTTTCTGGGGAGGGTGGAAGAAATATCACTGATTTTTTTTGTCTGTAAGATAGGTAAGTAATATGGAAAATATAAAGTTTTTGCACTACTGTTTATAAAGCACTGGCACAGGAGTCCTGTGTGTTCTGTTCAGAGACAATCCACGGAAACAAGTGGCCCATATGAAACAAGACTTTGTAAGGTGCCTCGTGTACTAAATAATTTGTCTCACCATCCCCCTCCTCTCATGGTCCAAAACCACAAAATGCAACCACATGTTTGGCTAATAATCTTCCAAACTGAAAAGAGGACCATTAAGGGAGGGCAGATCTGTTTTCAAGCTCAAAAGAGCCAGCCATTACAGCAGGAACAGACACCCTTCTCCAAGTGGTCCGAGTGTGGGTCCCGTGTCCCATCCCTTCTCCAGCAAAGGTGGAGTCAAGTAATTGCAGGCTGGCAGCAATTTCACCTGCAGGGTAAGAGCTAGACTACAACCAAAGAAGGCAGCGGTGTCTCAGGGATGTGAAATCACAGAGAACCTGGTCTAAATGCCTGAGAAAATCCATGTCCAAGGGTGCTGTGCGTGTGTAGCTGTTGGTACTGAACCAGAGCTCATTCGTTGCACCTGACTTGGGGCAGGCACTGTTAGTTCCATTACAGAATATTGTAACTTAATATTTACACACGGAAATAACTGAGTGAATGGCCTCAGCCTGGGTGACTTATGCTACACTCATCAAGGCAGTCAATCTCCTGGAGGGTTCCAGATTTGCCTAACTCCTGTGGGTTTGCTAAATGTGATATAAATAATGGGGCTGGCATCACTTTCCTCAACAAGAAGGAAAGACTGATTTTCATAGTAAAAATATATCCATTTGTGAAGACAATATTGTCTAAGGTAAAATGTGAGAGCTGGGGTCTCAAAGGATGTGGAAGTTTAAGAAAATGTGAGATCTGATCCAGAGTTCACTGAAGTCATGGAAAGATTTCCCTTGCCTCTATTAGTGGGTATTGAATGAGCCCCTTGGATCAACAGAAATAGAGGAAGAGCCAGAAACAAGTTATCACGACAAGTCAGAGCGATGGCAACAGCACGCAGAAAAAATGAAAGTGTAATAAATGTGATGTAAAAGTAATGCTTCTATTTTAATAGTTAGCATTAGCTCTTCTAGTCCTCTTGGTTAGGTGCCAGGGTCAAAGTATTTAATATCCATTAAGCATTTTAGATCTGATTTTTTGATCACTACTCACTTTCAGTAGCCCGTGTTCTTTTGGGGTTCTTTACATGATGACTACATCCAAGTTCTTACTGGCATATTCCTTAGTGGACACCACTGGTGAATTTACTGCAATAGGCAGCCCCTGGAAGTAAATAGATTCAGTTTATCAGATCTTTAATTTCACAGATGAGGATCAATATGCTGCACGTATTAATTCTAAGTTTCAGGTGAAAAAGATGGTTGTGTGCATGCACACATAGACACAAAAGACCCATCTGTAGATAAGGAAAAATTTCTTGCACAGAAGAGTAAGTCATTGATTTTATTGAGCTCAAGTTAATCAGAGATGGAGCTGTGCAGTAAAACTAGATTTGTTTTTACAAGGCAGTACAGTCTCCACATGAATTACAGCTAAGGACACCATGGTTTTTTACAGTGGTCTTCACAGCCCAGAGTTAAAATAGCATTTAGACAGCTGATTTACAACCAGTGGGAAACAGCTATCTAGATTTTTGTACCTGTTTGGAATAGTTTTGAATAAGATATTTACATTTCTGCCACTCTACAACTGATTGGGATGCAATTTTGTGCCGTGGGGTTGTTTGTTACAGGGGAGTTGTTGTCACAGTTCAGGCGAGTGATGCTGTCTACAGTCTCTGAGAACTCGATGGACTGGAAACCTGCACCCCTCTGCCTGCTCAGGACCAGAGGAAATGAGGTCAGGTAGGTGTGCTTTAGCAGAGAACACCTGATCCCCTCTTTTCTTTTTGGGAACTGACCTGCTTCACGTGCAGGCCAAAAAACCACACTTAGTAAGTTCATGACCTACTTTAGAAAAGCCTGATTAAAGCCAAGCAAAGAGCAGGATGTCTTTATGCATCTGTGAATATAAAAGACTTGCTTTGCTTGATCTAGCCCACCAAATATTTTCTGTCTTTTTGGATTGAAAACAAAAGCAGAGTCATATTAAAAAAATGGGTGGGCAATGCTTTTTGAAAAATTATTCAGGAAAAAAATCCTTGGCAAAACAAGTATCTTTTTTTTTCAAGCATACCTTGATAAATATGTTCAAATATACAATTCAGACAGCATTAATTTCATTCTACTAATTAAAATGGTACTTATATGTTCACAATGACATTCTACTTTATCTTTGCCTGCTGAAATTTGTTTATAAAACTCCTTAACTTTACATTTGAAATTCATTTTAACATGAAGCTTATATTCAAAATTTATTGAGTGTCTGCAACATGTTTTTACCTTTATATACAGATAATTTTTTTCCTACATCTACATGTGAGGTAGGAATAGACATAAAAGTTTTAAAAAATGAAGAGAAGTAACATCTAAAAACAGACCATTAAACCTGTTCCTAGCATATGACTTTTAAGACATAACATATTTTACTGAATCTTTTAATACTATGTATTTCTCATATATTACCTTTCATCAAATTTCAGTTTTCTGTAATCCTTACAATTTCCTGAAAAGGAAGAAAAAGTGGTAAGCATAGTTTTGTTTGATGAAATCAAAGTCTGAAGTCATATATTTGAGAACTAATGTATATCACTAAATGAAATCCTTTCCCATTCCTCCCAGTTTTCCATGATTTGTTCTCAGATAAGGGTTATGTTTATGACTGGAGAATCTGTCACCAATTCTTTGATATAATTTAACCTTCTGTGAATAAATTAACAAGGAAATAAACTTCAGCATGGGGGAAGTCAGATGGTTTTAAGCTGCATTATATAAATCTTATAGAACATTGTAGGAGAAATATAAACACTTTTCAGTCACTGAGCATTTCTTTTCATCATTCCACTGACTGCCATTCTTCAAGGATTAAAAAGTGTAAATAGGCAGCTTCTTCTAATATGCAGAGTGACTTCTAAGAGCAGAGAAGCATTTCCTGAAAGGTAAAGAGATCATCAGCCTTTGAGATCAAATTATGGCAAGGACAAATCATAACCAGGGTAGTTTTCACTATTCAGCCTAAGAATTACAGAGGTAATTGGACACAAACATTCATTTTTTTATTCTGTTCTGAGTGGAAGAATTAACATTGCTACTTTATTACAATATTAATATTTTGTGCTGTAAATGCTCATCAGTATGGCAACTGTTTGATTGTCATAAACATTTTATAAATTTTACTGTTTCTAAGGCAGTTTATGCATGTCTTCAACAAATTAATTTGCCTTTTAAATGTTTAGTAATGATTATCATGATGTAAGTTATGATATATATCCTCATGACCAGGTAGAAAAACATGCAACTTTCTTTTCTTAATGGAAAAGGGAGTTAGGGGACTACATAATGTTTGGTAAAGGCAGTCTAGGAGAACAAAACAATGTATTTGGTATTAGAATGAAGTAATCTATACTTAGTTGTCCCAGCTAAAAATAGAATATGCAATTTAGTGTGTGCTCTAAAGTCACAATGTCAATGGCATCTGATCACTCAAAGCTGCAAGATGCTTTTGGTCTGAAATGGAAAACCTGTTTTGACATTTCATCATCATATTTGTAGTCATGGTCATGATTCATGCACAGTTTTAACATGGCCAACTAAAAATCCATAGAGAATAACTTAGATTATGAAGTTTCTTTTTTTGTGGTTTTGTTCTTGGTTTGGGTTTGTGGATTTCTTGGGTTTATTTTTTCTTTCTTTTTTTTTTTTTTTTTTAGTGATTTGATTTTGGTTTTGGCTTTTTATATACGTAAAGAACAAGATCCACTTGTCATTTCTGAATTTTGGAAAATGGTTGACTGACATTGGTTTACTGAAAATGGTTGACCAAAAAGACGATTTTCTATGATAAATGTATTTTGTCCAGGATACAAATCCCCTTAAAAGCTCTGGAAGGCCTCTCTCAGCTTCCAGTTTAGTCACTTTTTGAAAAGAATTTCCCAGATTTTGGTTGCCAGACTCTAAGTCTCCAGTGATCCCTTTCTTATTGCTGTTTTCAAGTAGTGTATCCTTTTAGTGAAATTTGGCTTGGGAACGATGCTGATTTTGACAAAAGTGAGGTGGGGATTTTAGTAGTTTGTGCCAGGACTTTGGCTGCTATTCCTGTTTTGTAATCACCTTATCTACGAGGGGTTTGTATTACCCAATCAAACTAACAAAATAAATAAATACCCCAGTATGATGCACACCATGTTATTCTACTTTGCTAATTTCTTGAAGGTTTTTTGGCTGTAGTCAGTTGGAATGGTGTGACTTTTTTCCCAGTATCTTTCCTGAAGTCTATCAAGTATCATTTTTTATCTAGCTGAAGCATGTAGCATGTATAAATATTAGTGACCTAAAGAGCAACCCACCAATCTCCAAAGAATTAGAAAGATTTTATGCATGCTTATTAAGTTAGTCACAGAGACATGGCACTTGTGTTTAACATTTAAACTTCTCTTCCTAATAAGCATATTCCAAGTTTAAACTTATTTCAGGCTCAGTTGAATTCAGCTTGGGTTTAGTTCTTAGTTGTATTCTGTACAGACTGTAACTCAACTGGCATATATATTATGTCCTACCATAACCCACATTTCAATGTGCTCTGAAGAATAAATAGACAGTTTTGAGTCCTAAGTAAGTTGTGATTCCTTTACTAATTACACAAGAGGTGGTCAAGATGGTTTGTGGATCAAACAAAACAGAAATAATCTAGTCACTCCACATTCTTTTATTACTTTTATTATGTGGTTTCATAAAGGACCAGGCTGTTTTAATCTTACTTATGTTGACCAGGTCTTATTCTACCTGTAGTCTGGAATTCTTTCCAGTGGCAGCTGCTTGGTGAATAACCATGTTCTTAGCCATGATTCAGTTGCAGATTAGTTTGCTTAATACTGACAGGTCAGCACTACTATAGGTATGTGTGTGTAGAAGCTGTTGACATCACATCAAAAGTGCTGAACAGAAAAGAATTTAAGAACCCCTTACAGTAAACTGAACATATTCTGTAATGGTTTTGTCAGTTAAGTAATTCAGAATTTTATTTTACTAAGCAGTTTTGTGGTGGTTTTTTTTTTTTTTTTTTTAAATATCAGATGTGTAGAAGGCAAGCCTAATCTAATTTGTGGAGATTCTGGCTTTGTTTATTTGGTGGAGATTTTTTCCTACAAAAAGTCAATGGATAAGAAAGTGTTGCACTCCATAGCACAGTGCCTTGCAGCTTTGGCAGTTTCCAGGTGCTGTGCAGGTGAGTGGAACTCCCAACCCCAGTCTTGCTGTGAGGGCTTCACCTTGCGATGCACAGAGATGGTGGCAGTCTCAGAAACCAGAACATAAAACAACAACCTGCCCAATCTAGAAGTGTTGAGAAGAGGGAAGGTGGGAACAGAACTGTGCCTTAAGCCCTACTCTCTGCTGCACAGAAATGCCTGTAGCCAGATTCAAGACAATGAACCAAGAGGTAAGTAAGAAATAAATCCCTTTCAAAAGAAGTGCTAATTGTCTTCTTAAAGGGTGGAGGAGAAAAATCACTTCTATCTTGTAAATTGGTTGTTGAGAGCATAATTTCTGAGGTTAGAGACCCTCATTTAACACCCCCCTCCCCAACATTTTTGTGCCTACAATCTTTCCTTGCCTAGGGGAATCAGTGAATTACACTGTATTATTAAGTGCTAATGGCTTTAGTGGATGAAAAAGGAAACAAAACAAAACAGAAATAATCTATAACCAAATTGCTTCTGACAAAGCCTCTCTGTTTTGCATATAGTTTTGCACAATTCCCATACTTTAGGTTTGAGAAAAAAATAAAAATAAGCAGATGAGCCTCTTAAATATGTTGCACATTAATATGAAAAAAATGCTCTGTTGACTACATTCCTAAGATAAATGTAGAGTTTAGTGGCATGAAAAACAGGGCAAAACCAGAGGGGTTTTTTTACTGCTTTATTTCCTGCTGTGTGAGTTGTGAGAAAAATTTGAGTTTCACCTCATTGAAATATTTCAGACAAAATGCATAGCGTGGAACAAAGTTATAGGAAATCATTTGCAGCATCTTCAATTTTGCAACACTGATTTTACATTGCCAAAAATATTGCATCTTGTGCTCAGTAAGTTTTGCTCCTGCCTCACAAATAAACAGTGATTTCAGAATTTAGACATATTTCTGAGGAAGAGATTTTGTTCATGCTGGTAAATTTATAATGAAATATTTAGTTTCTGAGAAGTGTATTAGGCTGTGTGCATCTGTAAAAATGGTGTTTCTTTTTGAACCCTTATAGATCCTTGCAGTGTTATGAGAAATATATATTTCATATAAAGCACTTTGACTATGTCTATGCCAGTAAACTAAATGGCCAGAGACTGTTATCACCTCTGAGGCAAAAATTATATTGATAAATTCTTTTTACTCCTTTGCCCCCAAACCAGCATACTGAGACAAAGACACAACATGTCAGCTCCTGATGATGTCCCTGCTGTAGTGTATGTCAGTGACAAACAGTCTGGGTAAAAAATTTGTCAAGGTGAAATCCTGCCCTACTTGACTTCATGTCCTGGTCTGTGTGGTCATTTAGATGTGACCTAATAAGACAATCACTATGGATAAATGATTCCCTGATAACTTGCAATGGGGAGTAGGAAAAACAGTGTATAAACAGAGGAGCAAAGAATGGTTCAGGCTTTAAGATGAAGATGGGGTGACACAGGCAACCCAGCCATGCTCTTCTCATCCTTGCTTCCTTCTGACTGAAGGAACTGTATTTTGGAGGAGGAAAAGGAGAGGGAGGAGTACACAGTCTTTCATTCAGGTCTGTAACCCCCAAAGCTGCTCCAGGCAAGGTTGGTATTTTTTCTTAGTAATGACAATGTAACCAGTTTTCTCTGGAAAAGGTGTCGGCAAGAAAGTGCTCCTTGTTTTTGTTCCTGGTGAAGGTAAGAGCCCAGCCCCTCCAAGGGTGCACAGTGTGCTGGTTTTGCTCCCTGCCACGCAGTGAAATGGGCAAAGGGCAGCCCAGGGCTGGCTGGGTTAGCACTGTGAACATCGAGGTCAAAGATATCCTGGAGTTCTCCCTGTGTCATTACAGAGCAGATTATATTACATTACAGGGACAGATTACATTGGAAAATCAGGATTTCCATCCCTGTGGCAGAGATAATGCAAGGGTTCTACTACTTGTACTTTAGGGGCTGAAATAGAAATAATTTTTCTATGTGTTTGTTGAGGGGGCAGAGGAGGGAAGTGATCAGGAATATTTTTTAATTAAAAGACTCCCCCCCCACACCCCGTGAAACACCTGCATAAAAACTGTGCATACAGTGTACAGTACATGTAATTTATCATCACTGTGAGTAGGCTGGAGCGAGCTAAGCTTTCCAAACACTGTTCTTGCTGTGGAATGCAACCATTCTTCATGATAGTCTTCAGGGCATAAGTATTTCTAAACCCAAAGTGTTTCACAGCATATTTTAAATAATCAGTCATCATATTAAATGTTCTCAGTGACTCCAGTGTTTCTGCATTTGAGCTACTTCTTACTGCAGAAAAATTATGCAACAACAGTAGAGAAAATAATTATTTCACCCCCAATATTAGTTCATCAAAATGTGTTTTCTCCCTATTATTTTATTTCAGTGTGGCTTTTTGGAAACATATAAAAGTGCTGGGCTTAAGAAATACATCTCTTAAACCAGACTTGTAACCAGCATTATCCCTGGAGCTCTGAACTAGCCTAAAAAGAGGTTTGGGGTAGAAATATAAATTCTCCTCATAGGGAAAACTGTAAATGTTAATATTTAGATCTGTAGCATCTCTGCAATATAATTCATGTCAAATGAATTAAGAAGTGTAAGCTGGTCATTACAGCTCCCAACGAAGCCAATGGGAAGGGAAATGCCTACAGGAACACATACAGGCACAGGACAATTAATTCCTCATCTTTTAGACATGCATTTTTTTTAGGATTAAATGAATTAGATATTTGAATATTTGAGATATATGTATATTTACATACAGTAAAAAATATCTTACAGTACAGCTGATAATTATCAGCATAAATATAAGCATAAATAAATGTAGACTTGGGGTACTCCTCTCTTGAGGCACAGAAACTACAGATACTACACTCATGAGGAAGCAAGATAAAAGGACACATGGGGGGTTTGTTGATATGTTTGCTTCTCTTAAATATTCCAGTCTAAGAAAGATGGAGCATGTGTGTTTCAAAAGGGTTCTGGAAACATCAAACATTCTCCTCTATTCAGTTCATCCAACTCTGAAGCTGATTCTCAGGATATAATCAAATTATCACCATGTTCAGTGAAATTTTGGATTCAGTCAGGACAACTGAAATGAGACCAATTTTCAGATAAGATGAAGTATGAAGTGCTAAAATGAGGTTTATGGAGACATGAGGAACATATTCTCTGTTACTCCAATTTATGGAAAATTCATGTGATTTGATGTTTAATAAGAATATTGGACTTTCTGAGGGAACCTTAAACACAATTTTGGGTGATCCTTTGCTGATTTATGCTGTGCATTCTCACATGATTTTGACAATGAACCAGATAAAATTTGGCAGTTTTGACTGTGTTTCATTTTGAGGTTTTGAGCTTATTTGGACCTGAAACACAAGCAAAACTTGTAGCTGCGGACCCACCCAGAAAGAAACGGAATAAACCAGTGACCCAGCCCTCCATAAAATTAAATTAGGGATTTTCACATAATTCTGACTTACAAATATTAAAATTAGGTGAGATGAATCCTATGCTCCATCCACACCACTGGTGGTGACAGGAAGCAATAGCTTCCAGATGTAGCCTACAAGGGCACTAGGAGACATTTCCACATCCTCTCAGCTGTTTCTTCCACACAAGCAGTGGAAATGGCAGAGCTCTGACAGAGTGGGAACCCCTACACCAACCTCACCTGTCTGCCAGGTACCACCAACTGCACCCATCCAAACCCATCTCCTCTACCTAATGTACATTCTCCTACAGCATGTTTCACCTCAGCAAGCTTTCCACTGACAGAGGATCTTTGCCTCCTGATGCTGGTCCCACATTCTCAGGCAGGAGAACAGACCTCCTCTCAGGCAGGAAAACAGCTGCTTTCTGGCAGAGCTTGGAAAGCCAAGATGTTTCTGCACTCAAGCACTTATCTGAGGTTTCTGTCTGCAGCTCTACTAAATGCCTCTGCCTTGACAGACCTGGGAACTACTGCTGTTGTGCACCACTTTAGCAGGCTGGAAACTTCTGCACCACACTAAGCAAAGCTGTGCATCAGCTCTCCCATCCTGCCATCAGACTTATGTCAGGCTAGACAGGTATGACATGGAATGAAGGTTTTAATTTTGCCCTAGCACAGGCATAAGGAACAGTACAAATACAGATTAAAAACAAATAAAGAGAGAAAAAAGTCTTGCTCAAGTGAATGGGATTATAAGGATGAAAGAATTTATGTGCACAGATAGATTTTACATAATTTCAAATCATCTATAGTTTATTAATGTATTTTCATTTATACCAGTGAATCACATCCTTTGTCATCTTAGCTGAATTTGCCTGTGATGGAGAACTGAACTGTCAGAGCTGAAAACAGTTCTGGTGATCTATCCATGAACTGTAACCACACTAAAATTACTAGTTTGTTGTTTTTTTTTTCTATTACACCTTTAGGCAGCCTCTTGCTCTTCATTATTGCTCTCAGAGCTCAATTATAAAGGAAAAAAAAGCCTTTCCCAGATGATTGAGAATGTCATTTAACTTTGTTGGGTTTTTTTTCTGTCATTCTTTTTCTTGTATGCAGTTCAGAAGTTTAAGATTTTTTTTTTAAATTCAGTACCAAAATAGTAATAAATTTAATCTCAGGTTATAAAAACACACATGGTGAACAAATAGTATAAAATATGACAGAGTTTTTTCCTCAGGAGATATCTTCTCAAGCAGTCAGGTTTGTAAGGGAATTGTTGAGCAAAACATACTTTTCACAAATTGTGAGTAGTAGTTTCAAAGTTTTTCTGGCATGTCTCATTGATATGTAAGAGTTAAGAAATATTCTGCCCAAAGGTAACTCTTCAGAGTCTCAAAGCATACCCCGAGTTAAACATGACAACACTGCAAGCATCACAAAAAAGCAGATAATAAGCAGGCTTAAAACACTAATTATATTGACTTAAATGACTCTTGGGTTGAGCTAAGGACTAAAAAGGTCAAGAGTAGTCTTAAGGGCTGCCCAGTAAAACAGTAGCAGGGGAGAGAGTGACTGACAAGTCGTGTGCTGCATTGTCTCACTGCAAGGAACAGTGTGGATTATGAAATGACATGAAAGGGGAAGCTCTTGCACCTCTAGGAAACACAGCCCTGACCTCTAGCAGGAAGAGCACCTACAGCACAGTCTGACCCCATCAGGTCAGTGAACTGTTGCCCACGTGAAGAAACACACAAGAATAAATGAGACAATTCAGATGGCAGCTTCCTACAAGTGTTTGCTACTTAAAATTTTTGGGAGGCCAGTGTGAAAGAGAACATGTAATTGATGTGGGAGAAAATCAAAGGAAAATGTGCCACATCCTTTACCCTTTCCCCCCCATCTTCTTTCTTTCCTTCATCTCATTCCATTTTTTATGGCTGAGGGGGGATGACTTAGCTAGGGTGTTTCCTTGAGGCCATGAAGAGGAGAAAGGGCATAATGAGTTCTAATGATTGAGAGACCAGGTACAACAGACAATTTCAATGTAACAGATGGCTTATAAAATATTAGGAAAACTCCAACATTTTGTCACAGAAAGAAAATATGAATTCCAAATGAAGACAGTATCTTAGGACAAAAGCAGGGAAGTACTCTTGAGAAAAATTCCCAGCAGGAGAGGAAGAGTCCACTTAGTAGTTTGACAGTGAATGCAAACATGCACCAGGCTAAGGGAGAGAGAGGGAGCAGGAAGAACCTCAAGCTGCAGGGAAAAAGAAAACTTAAGCTCAGCAAACTTTCCAAGGTGGGGCCAGGCTTTGAAGAAAGAAGAAGGGGAAATAAAGGAAGAGAGAGGGAGAAGCATTACACTGCCAGACCTTTGCACTCATTGTAGCCAAGATACTGGAACAGCTAAAAAGGAACTTTGGAGTCAGATATATTTTAAGTTTCTGTTTTCATATTTCATTTTTTGTTTCCAATTTTGCAGTCAGGAATTCATCTCACTGTTTGCTAGGACACATTTCTTTCCTTCTTTAGTCTTGTCTTGTGTAAAGAATGGGCTGTTTTGGCTAGAGGCGTGCTGTGGAGAAATAACCTGTGATGCTGGATTAACTCATGCTGGACATTGTCCTTTACCATGTGATGAGGGAGAGCAGTGGGTTTAGGGTGCAGAATGTCTTGTGAAGTTCTTTCTAGACAGAGCCTCCACACAGGCTCAAAAAACCAAAGCTTCTCAGAAACCTAATTGAGCCAACAATTGAACTGTGTAAACTAAAACCTATGTAAACCAGTATGAGAGCCAAAAGGGGGCAGAGTGCAAATCAGACACTAAACAAGCCTTTTTTTTTTTTGACTCTCCCAAACCCTTTCAGATGTTAAAACAAGTAAACAGCACATGACAATTTTGTTTTATTTTTAATCCTGGTATTAGGGTCAACTTTACCCCGCTTTTCTACCTTTCTTCCTTACTACAACTATTGCTTGAAGTTCCAAATGTGTCAGTTTTAGCTTTCTGTTAAAGGTAAAAATGTCTACAAGGTCACTTTTATTACAGAGTGAGTAAGATAAATTTCAAATGTAGCCCTGCTCAAATAGAGGTGGGAATTTTTATATTTTAACAAAATATATTTGTTCTCCTTTGAGTTGGCGTCAATGGCACTTCTTATATGTAATACCATTAGCACTGGTAGCTGAAGTTCCCCACAAGGAAATGATTCAAGACAGATGATAATAAAAAGTGGGGAAAAAAAATCAATGTGGTTACAGCAGCAAAAATCTCACTTATTAAGGTTATGTCTTCACTGCAGAGTTGCTCAGCTGGTGTCCCCAATTTGGCAACAACAAAATCTTCCAAAGCAACTGGAGTGATGCCTTGATCTAAGCAAGATGAATTGCAGAGCTAGAGATTAGTGTGTGTGCTAATTGTTGTTCTTCTTAGTCTGATAAATAGCTCCCTTTGCAGGGAGCATTCTGATATCCCTCTTGTGCCTTACTACAGTTCCCTCTTTGCTTCACTCCATTCATGGGAAAATGATGCTCAGTGTCTTCAGAACCATACCATGTCTCCATGGTCTTACACCTGTGACTCAGATCTAGTTATTGTTATTCTGTTCATCATAATACACTATCATAAAGCTAAAGTTATTGGTCCAACAAAATATGGAAGGGTATTTAAATTAGCAAGGACAAATTAATCTTCCTTCACTGTAGACATTTATGATGTGGAGAGTGATCCATGGGAACCATTCTAGGTATCACCACCACACTGAGGTGAAGATAACCTTAAAAACATCTGTTCATTGTCTACAAAGAGAGAGGAGCTGAGATGTAGACATTTACACCAGTTAAGATAGATCCTACTCCAAGTTATTAATCTCAGCTGGGAAAGAGCTATCACTTGTTTTACTGCCTTGAGTTCAGACCACTGACTGTCAGAGTGAGTGCTGGATTGCAGTGTTAAATCAAGCAGATTAGCTGAGGTCATGAGAGAGGCAAAGCAGGGTGGAGTACAAGCATTTACAGAGTCAGACCCTGGTTACCTGCCCTCTCCAGCTGAGTGTGGTCACTGCTAGGTGGGTGTCCCTTCATGCCTCTCTTCAGTGTGGCTTACAACAGTCTGCTCAATAATGAGCATCTGTCTCATCTTTAATGCTGTGGTTGTCCTCAGATTGATGTTTGCCATGAGGGTGGAAGGCGAGATCAGAGGCAGTGGAATAAAAGGTGAGTACTTTTACAGACAAGTGCCAGACAGTAGAAAAGGTCATCACTTGCAGCTGACACTGATGAAAACAGACCTTTTTAGCTGTTTCCCACAATGGTTTAAACTAGACTCCCTGCATTCACACTGACTGGGCAATGAGAAAACTACTTGCACAAGCAAGGATCTGTCTGAGCCAAGAAACAGCAGATTTAGCTAAGACACAAAGCTATGAGTTAACAAATGAATTCTGGGGTTTCTGGAGAATCTATGAGCTTCCATGTAGGGGAGCTAAGGAATCCCCAGACAGGACTGTTTCCTTAGTGGGGGAAACTTGGAAAATTATAAGGTTCAATCAAGGAGAAAACTAATATTAGAGGCTGATAGGTGAGTGATTGACAAAATGAAATGGAACGAGAGAAACCATGCAGTGTCATGATACTTGTAAACACCAAGCTCTAAAGACATAAATATGTAGGTGTGGGATTTCTATTTCAAATGTAATTTTGCATTGTGTTTATTTTGTCTAAAGGCTTCAGCAATGCTGATTGGATCTGCCTTGAAGACTATGTCAGAAACCACATAGTTTGATTAGACTTGGAATCAGTCAGTTAGATTAGCCAGAGATGCTCATCCATTCTTCATTGTATCTTTGCATTTTCAAAAAAAATACAGACATTTCCAAGACAAATTTTCTAAACAGAGTTTTGAGGAAAGCAGTGTTGCTATAGCTAACCATGATTACCATGACTGCCACCTCAATACCAGCCCACTAGGACAGAAGACTGTCCTGAGCCTGGGAAACAGCAAAACCAAAAGTTGTGCTGTTTGAGGTTTCATCTAGCTGCATTTCAGGCTACTACACAGAATTTCATTTGTGTCACTCTATTTATATTCTCTATCACATAAATGGGTGCATAAATGGATCCATTTTAGAAATCTGTGCACTGGACATAAGCACCTTGTTTGGAAAGTTTTTTAACTGAATGTCAAGGCAGAAACTGTAGGAAAATTACTTCCAAACCCAAGCAACACCATAGACAAACTCACCAAAGAGTACCTTATCTCACATTTCAGCAACAAAAGCAAGAATATATCACTTCCCATTTTATGTGTGAGTAGTCCCCAGGCCATAAAAATCAAATAAGACTCAGGAAAAAAGCTGGGCTAATGAAAAACTTATGTGAGAAATAAGGAAACTTTGTAGGGCCAAGTACACATTGATTTCGTAATTCAGGTCCTGTGACATGCTTTTCCATTAGCTGGCAAAACATTTCTCCAAGCTTTGCCTTGACTATAAAGTGTTGTTTTTATCATGATAGTGAGCTTAGGATAAATTTTCAAATCCTTATCACAAAGAGAGTTAGAGCTGAAGCAATCAGAGCAATATAAGATTTACTTGTATCTTCTCTTGGTCAGTTAGCAATGATCAACGTGGTGTCAATTGAGCCAAACCTACTCATGAGTTTGAAGTTTTAGTTATGACATTGCCTGGAAATGATATTTTCTGGAAATTTTCTTGGACAAGTTGGGATGTCACATTTCCCCATGGATCTACCCAAGGCTGATGATAGTCTTTTAGTCACAAAATTTTTGTGTGGGTTTGCATGCATTTTCTGAGTATGATGAATTTCCAAAGAACTATGATGAGAAGATCAGTATGGAAACTGTTTTCGTGTTCCTGAAGGGCTTGCTTAAGACCTTATTGATATGAAAACCTCTGGCTTCATGTACCTGAGAAATTTTGGACTATCCTCATTGTGACCTTGGTACTTGTGAAAGCTTTTAAAAATTAATCATTGACATTCAGTTACATTTGGGCATTTAATTTCATGGACAATTGCAAAACCACTGTAGTATATTGTTGTCAATGTCCTTTACCATGGTCTCTTCATGATTTAGTCAATTTTATTTCCACTATCACAATTAAGTCTGGCCAACTGTTTTAATGCTAGAGACATGATCATGATTAAATCTGAGGTTCTCCAACATCAGTGAGCTGTAGATTCTCATAGATCTATTCACTGAAGCCCATAGCTCCAGCTTGATCTAAAACTGTTTTGGAGTTTCATTTTGGGGTTCTGCTGTGGATTTGGTTGGTTTATTTATTTAGGTATTTATTTATTTCTCTTTTTAGCTGGGTAATCTGAAATCTGGACAGGTCAATTTGCTTTGGCAAAGACAATGCACAGGTCAGGGCAGAACAAGACCAGCACGCAGACTTGTAATTCTGTATCCCATGTTCTCACTGCCCTGGCAGATGTTCAGCTGCCTCAGTGCTTTACAAAGAATGCGAGTACCACCAACCTTTGAGTGATCAATTCAGAAACCAGGCAAATGCACAAAATCTGAAATGTAACTGAGGTAATTCAATAGACTAAGGAAACCAGAACATAGTTCAATGTCACAGCATGAACAAGAGATGAAGCAGAAGAGAAACAAACTTTGATTTATTGAATTAAAATAAATTATTTAGATACAGCTTTACTGAATAGTCTTCTGGAAACCTTGTTTTGTCTAGCAATGCATTTATTTTTAGTATGGGTTCCTTTTCTACCTTAGTTTCTGGCACTAGGGAGAAGCTAGGAGTATGTTATATTCATTGAAGTTCTCAACTATTGAATAAAGGATTCCAGTGCTACTCTACCTGACATTTTTAACATCCAAGCAGATACTCTTCAACTCCAGAGGCCTACAAGGCAGAGGCCTCTCCAGAATTTTTTATTACCACCTGCTGAAGTGCTGTGTTGGGCTTTAGAAACTGAAGCAAGACAGTAGTGCTGTTAAGCTATTTTGTTAGCAGATCATGCTGCTGCCTTCTGCCAGAGGTGGCAATGCTCTGAGGATGGTCCTCAAGGTCCTAGCCAGTGCTGCTCACCCTTGTGTGCTGTTTGCCCATGAGAGCAACAGAGAGACACCTAAAATTATTCACCTAAGGCAGCATATGTAGTGATGATGGCAGAGCTGGGTGACATTTTCAATACATCCTATACCTCTTAAAACTCGACCTACATATGTGTGTGTTCCTGCTCCTTCTGTCTTGGCTTTTCCTGGATGTTGGCAGTGCTCTACATTTTAAGGGTCATGATTGCTCTAGGGATCACAGGAGAATTCAGAAGCTTGTGGAGGATTTTCTACAAAAACAGCAACAACAACAATGAAAAGAGATTAATAATATGAAAAGCAAGTTATGCTGTTTTAACCTTTGATTAAAAGCATCAGCCCTTCATTCAAACCCCAGTCTTTGCCCTTGCTGTACTCAGCATTCAGAAAGGTTTTATGAAGACAGAGGGGTGAAAGGCCTCATGGTTTTCAAAAGTGAAAATATTTATTTCATCCAATTATGTGCCTAAATGCAAGTGAGAGTTAGACTAACAGTGAATGCAGATAGAGAGCACTTCTGCAGAAGGAGAAGGCCCTGCTCTGTGGGTTGTCTTCATCCAGTCTACTACATCTACTACCCCAAGTGATCACATGAGATTACAAACTCAAACTTGGGCCTCTTCAACATCATGAACTTGGTTGTAAAATTAGTCTATAACCTAGTTTTTGATAAAAGTGACCAATAGTGACCTATGTGAGTTGACTCTAGTTACAGTAAAATGTTATATAGGTCTAAATAAGATGTGCTATAAAAAATAAGGTAAAGGAAAAGGTGGGGTGAGCTGGATGCCAAACAGAAGTAAATAGGTTGCTATTGCTTCTACTGATTCTTTGGCTGTGCAAGTCCAGTGTGGTGAAGGGAGTAGGATGGCAGGGCAGAAGGGCAAGAAAAAGGGGCCCAGGACATCAAAATCTCTCTGGTTTTGCATAGAAAAATGAGACATTGGTGGCTAGCACTTTCCATGTGGATGCTTTTTCAAGTTCATTTTGGTTGTAGATTTAGAGTTAATGAGAGGTGAAAGTCTGAGGTTACCAGAATAGTTAGTGAACCTTCTACCAATTAAAGGTTTTGCCCCAAAGACCACACCTTGCGATGGCTGAATTTCACTGCCACCCCTTCCAGAGTGTTTTCCCTCTGCTACCTTGTTATTATAGTGATGGTGGCATTGTAAATTATAGTTCCAGCTGGATGAAGAACCCTTCTGAACTGATCCTAGTGCTGTTCCCTATAGTATTGCTAATGATTACACAGCTGCTTTGTAGGCATTCTAGAGCATAGGCTCAGGGGTCTGCCTTCAGCACAAGTTGCAATAAAGTTTATTTTCATTCAAAACAATATATATTGGGATTATTGTCAGAGAAGCCCCAGAGGCTTGCACAGGAGGTCTAGTAAGCATTGGTAAGAAAATTGGAAGCCTTGAGGTTATTAATGTTGCTAGAACAGCAAGCTTAGTGGCCAGCAGAGGTATAATTTACCTACACTAGCATCACACACTGGAGCAAGGCAATCAAGTAAGAGGTCAAGAGACTTTAACACAACATAAGATAGATATATAGCCCTGAGCCTTTTAGGCCAGATTCTCAGCTGCTGTAAATCAGTGTAGCTTCATGGGAATCAGTGGACCTATACAGTTTTCAAAGTGCTAAGAATCTGGCCTAATACCCTTTATGGAAGTTATCCTAAGATCTGAAATGAATGCAGCAGCAAAACCCAATTTTTATTTTTGCTTTGTTTTGAAGCCAACACATGACATTTTTAGCTCAGCCATACATTGGTTTGGAGAGCAAGACTGCAGTTTAACACTTTTGGCAAGGACACATCTCAAAATGGTCATGAAAGATCTGATGAGATTCCATCAATACACATTAGCTAATAGAGAGAAAACGTAAGTAGATGCAGAAGGAGCAAATATCTGTTTTTAACTGCTTAGTAACCTAAGTTCAGGTAGCATACAGTCTTTTTGCTTGCAGCTGTGGGTTCCAGGCTATAAAACAAAGTTCATGCTCCTATTTATAAACATGAGTTCGACCAAAAATGTAATATTAGCTTTTTGAGACTTAAGTGACATGAGAGTGTGCTTTGAATTCATGCCAAGGGATAGAGTGAGAAAGCTGACAGAGATAGCAGAGAGTGTGAGGAAGACACGGACAAATTAAATGCATGTTCCATTGACTCAGAAATACACAAGAGTTGGTCCTTCTTGGTACATATAGATCCAAGCCACAATTTTTATTCCTGGATTGCAGTCCAAGTCTATGTCTCAGTGCAGTCCCAGAGCTGTTGGAGTTTCAGAGACCACAGAGGAGGTTGTGTCTAGTGTTTTTTCAGAATAATTTGTGGCAACACATAAATGTAAATCCTGTGCTAACACTTGCATCTCTAACAGACATTTTAGCCTCCAGTAGTATTGCCTTCTGTTCTCAAGAAGATCTTATATTTACTGATTTATCACAGTTACACGTAGTACCGGCCACGGGAAGAAGCTTTTTACTGCTTTCTCTGATGAAAAAAATTGAGTGCAAAGAAATTCAGGAAGCATAAATATTTTTCTGAAGTGGGGAGATCAGCCTGTTGGGCAATCAATTTACTTGTCTTACATATCTGTAGGGACTTGAGCTACTTAAGTGTCCTACTCTTGTTATGCTCTGTAGTTGTTCTTTGTTTAGACAAAGACCTGACTCCAGCTGACCTCTGAGGAGAAGCTGCTGTCGTTTGCATTAACATATCAATATTTTGAATCTTTGTATCGGTTGAAAGTCTGAGTTTCAAACCTGATCTGACATTAACAGCCTTCAATAGATGTGCTCTTTCTTGGCACTGGAGATTAATCCAGTCACATCCTCTAAGTCAATAAGGTATTAAAAATAGGAGATAATAGTTTCCTTTCTAATAAGATACTTAAAACCTGGATCAGATTGGAATTTCAGAGGTCAGAATTGAGAGGACACATAGCATTTTGTTAATTTCAAAGATTGTGTTTAAAAAAAAATGTTTTAAAAAGTTTAAAGTAAAATAAGCTGAAAGGTGATATGCCCTGTGCTGAGAGCAGACAAGAGAATAGGAGCTGACAAAATTGAATTACAGCTTTCGACACAGCATTCTCTTCCTCCCTCCTTTACCTCAACTCTCTGCTGATCAGTTTATTCGCAGGTGTGCTTCCAGACAGCTTTTCTCTTTTCTGGCCAGCAAGACCAGGAATCCTCACACCTACATGTCCCTTCTCTCTGCTTTCTCTGCATTTGCTCTCACTAAATACAAACAAGCAGGACCCTGATGAAGCCTGAGAGAGCTACATCCCTTCCATCAAGCCAGGTTTGACTCTCCTCCTCTGCTGCCCACCTTCAGCACTGCTGGGGGGCTGCTCCCTCCCCAGCAGCAGCAGCAGCAGCGCAGCCGCTCCGGAGTTCACAAATCATCAGGCTCATTAACACAAACTGAGCTCGACTGTGACTCAAATTGATATACCAGACAGTCAACTGCAGTTGCTGGGGAACCAAACACTCCAACTGTTCTGTTGCCACCACTGCTGCTGGGAAGGAAACCTCTGGGCAGAGAGCTGGGGCAGAGAGCTGAAGAGCATGGCTTCTTAGGTTACACCAAACTGGACCACCACAGAGTCTTTGGAAGTTCCTTCTGTCACTGTCTGGGTTGCCCTGGAACAGGGTTATAAAGCATGTGTGAGGCCAAGGAAATCTGTTCTGTCATGCTCCTTTGCATGGGTAACTGAAAACCCACAGCCTTGCTCAACCCATCTCCTCAGAGTATTTGTGCTCTCTGGAAGAGGAACTGCCATCCAGAAGCCAGTGCTGGTGACAAGGGACCAACTGGCATGCTTGTAACTCTTTATTTTTATGTGGGCAGCCTGCCAGGCTGATCAGAATCTAAATTTAACTGTGCTGCTTCAGGTATTGTGAAAACAGTGTGTTTCTGGACCACTGGATGCTGGGCAGTGAGCCACCCCAAGGACCAGGAGCCAGAACCTTGTCTGTTGGCATGTTCTATGGAAAGCATATAGCTGATTCTTTTTTGGCCATTTATCTCCCATTCCAAACAAGGGGCAGAAGTTTGAAGTGTTAACCCTTCCAGATATTTAGGAGGGAGTGCCACAGGCAGGCATTGATTATTTCAGAATGTAAAGGCTGGCCCAGTGTTCCTGTTTAAGGATGGAAACTGCTGGTCAGGATGCAAACCTGCATGACATATGAGAGGTTTTTTTCACTGATCTCAGTGAGATTTTGCTTGTTGATACTTAAAAAGAACCTGACCCACAGTTCTCCAGAGCTGTGAGGATGGGATCAGATCCCATGCACTATGTTACAAGCATCTCTTGATGACTCCCAAAGCACTTGCAAACACAAAAGAGGATAAAATATGAGACGAATGGGAAGCTTGAATGAAACAGAAATTTCTGTCTGGGGATTTCAGAGTCTCCTGTTACTAATAGGTGAGGATCACATGGCCAGTGAGGATCACAGGACATGCCACAGCAAGATCAAAACATAAACACGATTCCTGGGTTATTTTTTTTAAACCAGGAACAAATCTGGCACCATTTGACTCTGGCCTTTCAGCTCTGAGGCAGGGCAATAGCAGTGCTCATGCCAGCTGGCTATCTGCTCTGCAAGAGTCAACAAATTTTTTGACATGTGATGTCCTTCTATCTCATTTGTTGATTGGAGCAGTGAAATATTTATGAACTGCCATCAGTGTCCAGCTTTGAGTTTTGACCCAGTAAAGGATAAATATGGGACAATTTGCCTTTGGCCTTTCACTTTGGCCAGGGACCAGCTTTCTGTCTGTTTGTGGTTTCAACTGGATGGGGAAACAAACGTCCCCTAGGTAAAACCCTTTCCATATCTATGACTTACTCCAGAAATAAATGATTTTAAAACCAAACACATCGAGTGAGAAACAAATCCCACACAGTTGTCCAATGGCCTTTGACCTCCTAATGGCTTGATGCCATCTGGCTGCCAGCTGGCTACTTCACTACGAGAGGAAATAAGTTTCTCACAGACAATGCTCCCTTCCACTTTTAGCCCTACCAAAAAAGAAAAAGCTAACACACCTTTCCTATAGCACCCTTTCATTCCAAAAAAGGGAGAAATGTGACACAGGTGGCTGTTGAACTTTCAACTTTGAGTGGCAAACTACCAACCAACTACTGCTGGACTTCACACTCCCACAGCAAAACAAAGCCTTGCTTGGGCAAATCATTGTAAAAGTCTTCCACTTTAAAAGAAATATTAAAAAACTGAGAGAGAATAGGCAAATAAAAGAAGAAATCAAATATAGTGGGAGATATTGCAGACATTTTGTACGTGTTAAGCCATAAGTAGAGATGTTTACTTTTTAGCATATATGCAAAGAACTAGACTTTATATACAGACTCTGCAAAAGGGTTCCTGCTTTGTGCAAAAAGATTCCTGCTTTGTGCAAAAGGAGATGGGATGAGAAAGATTTTTGCTTTGCAGTGAAAATAGTTCAGTCTGATTCAGCACACATTTGCCTGGTTCCTGGAAGTAGAGCACATGTGTGTTGTCAGGAATGGTCACCTAAGCTTCCTGACCCTCCCAGCTGCCTACCAAAATGCAGGACCCATGAGATGCACTGGAATGCCTCTGAGAGCTGAAGGAAGGAGACCCTGGGAATAGCTCTCAGGCAGGTGATGACAGGGGCTCCTGGTGCTGGGCAGGATAAGGCTGGGCTAGGCAGGCAGCTGGATTGGAGGGCAGCGTGCTGCTGCAGCTCCTTTCCTTCCACAGACTGGTGCTGCAATTATCCAGCAGTCCCCATATCAACATGTGCACTCATGAGATAGGTCCAGCATGGGAAATGCATCTATATTCAAGAGCTATTGAACACCTTTATATTACTCAAGCAATGATAAGACGTTTTATATAAATTTCATATTTTTTCTTTCTCTCTTTCTTCCTTCCTTCTTTTCCTTTCTTCTTTCCTTTCCTTTCCTTTTTTTTCTCCAGTGGTACACAAAATCAAGCATATTTAATCAGCATTAGCTGTTATAATTCAAATAATTTTTAACCCCACTGTTACCTTAGAATTCCCCCTTTCTCAAGGTTCCATTCCCTTTTCCATTCTGTGGCCCCTACAGTACAGGATGTCCAGAGACAATGAGTGTCTTCCCACCCTCCCTACTCTCTGCCCACCCATGACGATTCTGAGGGTTGCAGGAGGTGTGATTCTCCCACTCTACTCTGTCCATGACAGATTCTCTTCCATCCTGTCATTTACATTTACAGCCTGACTCCAAGTCTGTTTATAGCCAGAGAACTCTTTTCATTGACTTCAGTGGGCTTTGAATCAAGCCTTTATAAACCACACATGTACCCAACAGGTATTTATTAACATGAGCTGGCCATGTACTCCATGCCATGAGTGTGGAAAAAACTAACAATAACTTTACAATTACCCACCTAAGCCCTCTAACAGGCTCCAAAGGCATGTCTCCTCGCCAAGCAAGCATTGAATCAAGTTTGACATTTCTAGGGTAAATCATTTTTGTGTTCTAAAAACCAAAAAAAGGGTTAGGAAAAAGTCCAAAGAGTGAGAACATCCCCATTTTTGGACAATAATATCATCCAAATGTCCTATCCAAATGGCTTCAAATGTTCCAGAAACAAATGTGTATTCAGGGATAAGACCACTGAATGATAGGTAAAATTACAGGTGATTCCGCTTGAGATTGGCAAGATTAAGCAGGGGTTAAAATGGAATTAAAAGTCCTATTCTTTTTTTTTTTTAATTACTCACAAAGGTGTTAGTGTTACTCACAATCTTTCCAGAATGATCAGACATTTTTATGTATTGAATTTACATACAGAGATTTCAGTTCTTTTACAGGATGTGTCTTAATTTATTTAATTTTGTGTTGCTGGATGTGAAAATAGATGTTATTTTTCAGTCTGTTCTTGAACTGCACTGGTGAAGCCTGAACCTTCAGAGAGGACAACCCAGTGGACCTGGAAAGCTCCCAAATCACTGTGCAGGTGAGGTGTCACAAAGGACTTTCCACATTTTATCAGATGAAAGCTCTAAGCCAAAAATTTGGATCCAGACTTAGATAAAAAGCACCTCCAAGGACAAGTCTGAAGAGCTCCAGGGTTTCCACCCAAGCCAATTTCTACCTGCGATGTAAGACAAGGTTATTTCCATTAATGTTTAAGTTTTGCATCATCTGTTCTCTCATGCTTTAACTTTTTCACTTTCAGCAGCAAATTGATCATCATACTATTAGCAAAAGCTTGGGTTTCTGTTGTACATGTTACAGCTCAGGGTGGATTGTCCTGGTGAAATATATTTCTCTGAGGAAGCGCTTTGGAGACAAATATCTGCTAACAAATAGTTTTGTCTTGTTCACTAAGGCCCAAATTTTTTAAAAGTAGATGTCAATATTGAAGTTTTCTGAGTCCCAGGCTGACATTTACAAGAGTATAAGTGTCTTGCTTTTCTTTAAAAAAACCCTCAGTTACTCTGTGTCTGTCTTCAGCAGTTCCTTTTGAAAGTCATAGCTGAAATAATTCCTAGTACTGTCCATAGGTTGTGGTCACCTTTCCTTCATTTGCTGTCTCCCTGGGGACATGTACCTTGGTCATTTCTTCTTCTGCTGCTTTAGGAACTCTGTACTTGTAGGGGTTAAACACAGTACTGTAAGTTCACAGATGTGAAAATACATATTTTTTGGCAGGTTAAATGCACTAGGCAACTTCTGCATGTTTGTGCTTTGAGTAAGGAGGCCACCTGCTTCTAATGTTACAGGAATATGTTGGCTAGTGGAAAGGCAGAAACCATTTTTTTCTAATTGAATAATTTCTGTATCTCATCCAAATGCCAGGAGATTTCTTCTATCCCATGATTAGCTTGAAGTTTTGATCACATATTAAAAAAGAAAAAAAACGAAACCATCCCAAAGTCACTTTCCTGTTTGGTCCAAATCACTTTATTCCTTGTACAGAGCAATGGGAAAATGGATATTGGATGACAGAAATGGTAAATAGGAGACAATTGTTTGCTTGGATTACCAAGGCAGTTTCTGGGTGAGGTGGTGTTTGGTGGGCAGGCACAGTCAACTATTTGGCACTGGCACATGGAATAGTGAACACATGCAGCAGTTAAAATCAAGCTTGCATTAATGATTTCATTGCCTGAACTAAATTTGTAATGTAAATCACTCGGAGGTGCTCTAAGGCATTTCTATTCTTAGAAGAAAAGTCACAAACTGGAAAGTACGTCACCTTTGCAATCAGCACCCCCTTTAGCCTGTAATGTGGAACACATGGTGGTTGAAGAGGTTACAGTGTTACAGAAATGTCATTACAGAATTTCTCTGTGTTAACATGTATCATCTGTCACATAATTGTTTGTTTTACAACCCATACCTATAATGGGCTAAGTGGGGACTATTTATATCAGTTAACAATGAGTGCCTTTAATTAGTATTTCATGCAACTGGAACATGTTAAAGATTCTGACACAAATCTGGCTTGGGTTGCTAAATTCCATATGAATTTCATTATGAAATTGCTAAGATATTACAGTTGCTCAGGTATTGAGGTTTATAAGTGCACTTCATCTGTTACAAAGCTACAGCAAGTCACACACATGTTCAAGAAAAATCTTCAGAACAACAGCTTGGTATCTGACACAGTTGAATGAAAGTTTAAAGCAAGAAAGATGAAAATCTTTTACTCTTTGAAATGTTCCTGTATTTGCCCTAAAACTGCAAATCTGCAAACATCTCCACAGCTGAGGCAGTTTATAGAATGGAAAATGTTAAGACAATGGAGAATCGGATTGTACACAAAACTGATACTGAAAACTTGTCAGAGGTGGACCAGTCAGCAAAGAGCTTCACAAGCTGTTGCCAGACTGTAGATTGCAAAGGTGGTGTTTTGATACTGAGTTTTTACAGATATGTCCTATGCCTTCTGAGTGATCTCGAGGCAGAATGCTTAGCCTGAGACCCTCACTCCCAGCCCAAGGTCTTTTCAATGTCTGAGGTGGCCAACAGGACATTTCAGGTCACACTGAAGGAAACCCCTGTGAGACTCTCATCTGTACAGGGACTCTCATCTGTACAGGAACTCTCATCCATGTGGACACTCTGGTCCGTACAGGGACTCTCATCCATACAGGGTCTCTCATCTGTACAGGGACTCTGATCCATACAGGGACTCTCATCTGTACAGGAACTCTCATCCATATGGACACTCTGATCTGTACAGGGACTCTCATCCATACAAGGACTCTCATCTGTACAGAGACTCTGATCCATACAGGGACTCTCATCCCTAGGCCCTCATGAGTTTGCAGCTTGAGGAATGTGCCAAGGAGCAGTGTAATGTGCAGAGAGGGATGAGAGAGGAAAATGTGCCTGAGGTTACCATTTTAAAATTTGGGTGTTGTCACGGTCCTTTAGACTGATCGAAAGAACATGCTAGAATTAGGTTCATGTCAAAATTAAAACAGTTCAGGAGATGAGGAGTGGGAGAGCAAAGGATGACAGGAAATCCCAGCAGCTTCGTGCCTCCACATTATTCTTCTCAGATGTTGTGGCTGAGGCTCCATTCCTCTGTGTGCCTCAGTTCCTGAACCTATTCCTGCTTTTTCCCTTCCATACCTATTATTAAACTTGCAAATTTACATTGTAACTGCACACTGACTGAGCAGCTGTCTCCAGAACCTTTGCACAGCTTTCTTCAAGATTTTGAGATGCTGAATAAGGAAAGAGAAGCAGCTCAGGATGTCTCATTTTTAATCTCTGCCACTTGTATCAGCTACCCTTATCAGTGCCTACAGTGCAGTATTATTTAAAGTATTTCTGACAGGCAACTACATTATAATGAAATTATTTTGCAGGTGCTTAATGAAACTTTTTGGTTGATACTGATCTAATAATTAATACACAGAATAAAATATTTTTATTAATGGAATGCCAGAACATAGTACATTGTTCTAAAGAAACTCACTCCAGCTTCTTATGAAATTACTAATTCAGAGTCCAGCAACAAGCCTTGTGGTAGAGCTGTTTGCTTACCTTCTATTCTCATAGGCAAAACCCCATTTGTCATTTTAACTTTTCCTCACAGAGCACGTTAGCTGTCCTGTTTCCCTGGAGTGTGCTTGGCAATAGAAATGATCTTCATGGATTGTTACCTTTGTTAAAAGAATGATCTAATTTCTGAAATTTGTTTTCAGTATTCCAGATAATAGTAAAGCAAGTCCTGTAATGCCATCTCTGATCTTTTTATATTGACTATTTTTATCATTCTTTTAATTTATATTTTTTTACCAGCAGTACTTTTGGTGCAGGAATTGCCTTTGGTTTTGACTATGACTTGTAAAATTTGAAAAGCTGCTGTTCATTTGCAATCATATTCTCGTCCTCTTTCTATCTCTTCAGTTCTTAATGAAATGTTTTGAAGATTTCTGTCACTTGTACTACTAGAGTTTGAGATAGCCAGAAAATATTTTTAACAAGAAGTCATAAACAATGGGGGAAAAAAAGACAATTCCATAATTCTCATGTGATAACCTTTGATATCCACTTTTCCTCTGTTAGACTTATTTGAACTTATATTTTACTTAAATTTACTTTTCTGTTAAACTACATTTTTCATGAAGAACAATAAAAAGGCTTCTTACCAATGCCCTCAGGCATAGGACACCATAAGAAATAATATCCAGGCTGTGTGTGTGCAATATATAGAAGTAGACAGGAATTTGAAGCACATCAGCTGCAATGAGAAGATATATCAAAATATCTGAAATCAAATAGTCTGAATTGTGTGCAAGAGACATTTTTGCTGGTGAATTTTGGATACATTCTCTTTTTTTCTTTTCTCCGTCCTGTCCCTTCAAAAATAATTTTCTCTCAAAATTTGTTTTATGATTGATTGTTATTTTGGGAAACAATAAAATCCTTCTAGACACTTATGAAAGGAAAGTCCCTCCTCAGGAGAAATCTGGAGAATGTATCTTTATAAAAGAAATTTTTTTTGAAAATGGAAGGGAAAACAGGCAATATAAAAATATACATAGGAATATACTTCTATATCTGTCTGTGGCAGAGTAGTGCTTTTCAAAGCTTTAAAATGAAGATACACAAACAGATACTGGTTAGGTGATTTTGGGGTACTGGAAAAGTCTTTCCCACAGAAGGTGAATTTGAGTACAGTGTGTTGAAGGAATAGGGATCATTAAAAAAACTGGTGAGAAATCATCAGCTGACTTGGAAGAAAGGGTTGCAGAGCAGCATCATGGCTTGTCCCCTTACAATCTGATGAAGACTATGAGTGAGGAGGAGCATGTTTGTTCAATGAGGATTTTAGTGCAAACCCTGTAGGGGGTTACACTGGCAAAAAAATAATTTCTGGACCACTGGGGGCTTTTAAGAGTTCCCCATTGATCACAGCAGAGCATTTGTGTCCCAGAGAAAAGCTTCAAGGTGTGATTCATCACCATCTTTTACTGGTTTTTACATCACACATTTTACTCTGTCACCCACAGGCAGAGCAGTTCTATCCTGATAAATGAGCTGGAATTGTACAGAAGTATCTGGTTTGACACTCCCAAGGACTGCTGTCCAGTTTTAGCTGCACTGTTGTTCATTTGAAATATTCTTATAGAGTCAGGCATTTATATCCTTCCATATTGTCTGCCCAGTTTTCTTTTTTAATCTCTTTTATGTGTGTGGTTACTTGAGTTTTTGTACCTCTGATGTGAACCAACACCCTTCCACACATCTCAAAAGCCACTGGAAATATAATGTGAACAGTAGTTTGTAAATTAAATATGCTTAAGTAGCAGAAAACTGCAGTAACTAAGGGTGATATATGGACTTGGAAGACTAAATGTAACTTTGTGGATTCAATTATAATTACAGCTGTATTAGCTGGCGCATTGGCAAGACAAACCTGCCAAGACTGGCTTACTAGAAACTGAAGGAAGGCTGACCACATCATCAAAGAATAGCTCTCTGATGACATAGTACCTGCAGCTCTCCAGCTGATGGCCCACAGGGCCAGCTGAAGACACTGGCTGGTTTGTTGGGAGGCATCAAACAGAAAGGATGATGGTGCGCTGCCAGGGTCAATGGCAAGAGGGATGTTTCCCTTTAGCAAGTTTAGGGAAGTCTCCAGAACAAAGAAGGGGAAATTACAAAAATATATTGGATTTTGAAGGTGTCAGAGCCAGGTTACAGTTACTTATTAGGAAGGAAAGGTTCAGAAAAGCAGTGCTTAACACTCTCTCCAGCTCTGCTAAACTATTTATGAAGAGCTAACTATAATTAGAAATCCAAATTTAAAAAATGGTAAACCAAAAATTTACTTTAAAGGTGGGCAGATGGCCAACTCTTTTTACTGAGCAGCACTGGAATGTTAATGCGGAACATACGCAAAACGGTTATGAAAAAAAAATACCTCCTTAATGCTAATATTCAAATAGAATGAATGATAATTGCATTAGGCACCAATTGGGAGCCAGTATAGGTCCCTGAGAACTGGAAATCCACTATATGTTACAGGATAAATTGGTACTGACAGAGCCAGTTTAAGAAAAATTTTTGCAGGAAAAAAATCTGAAAGGGAGGAGAAAACACAATTTCTCTTGCAGAATGAATGAAACTGTTTTGTCAGTTAGTAGGAACTAGAATAATACCTGTCTAATTTTAGTGTTTTTTTAAAATGCCTTTGATCTAAAATGCATGTGATGTGTATAACCTCATACCAAATACTGGAATTTGTGAATAATCTACATAACTGCTTTCCCAACCTGGTTCATCCGTTTGCTTAAGGTTTAAGAAAATAATCACCTAAACCCTTGGCCTGATTTTGTCCCTCACCACCTACCTACGTGGAATCATAGGGAGAATTTATGGTGGGTGGAATGTAATTATCTGACCTGGAATTTACCCAGAACCTGAGGTGAATAATACAAGGCTTTCCAGGCACTCATTTCACCTACTGATCACTGTTTCTCTGTGGTGGTCTTGATGATGAGTAAGCCAAAATCACTGGGGTGAGAATTAATGTAAAATATTTCAAAACCTGAATGCAAAGCATACTGCTGTACTTTGGCAACAGCCACATCAGAAAGGCTCTATTGAATCAGAATTCTTGGTAGTGGTTTCTCCTGAGTGAAGGGGATCCCATTACAAAGAATTGTGGCACAAAGCCCAGGGAGGAAACCTTTGCTGGGTTTGTGCTACTTCTGTCCAGAACCAGCCTGAGCATCTCTGCATCCTGCTCCTAGAAAGGACAATTCCTGTGAATTACTCTGGCTGCAGTCAAACAGGTCCAGCTACTGCTTTTGGCTCTGTCTCTGTGCTCTTGTTAGAGCTAAAAGTGAAGCTGGTTATGGAAAGGACAAAGAGGATCTGTGTGCATGGAAGGAAAGGATTAAATAGAGAGGATGTGGTTTTCAGGTGAGTCAGGAGAATATCAAGTCAGCTACAGGGAGAAGGAGTTCAAACTGTTATTTATTTCAAATGAAATCGTGACACTCAAGATGAAACACTAATTAATCTTTGCATTATCACTGAAAAAAATGCTCAGTGCATTTCCATCTTGAATTTAGGTCTGGTCCTGCATCCACTAAAATCCATAGGAAAACTAAGAAAAATACAAAGGAAAGCAACAGAAGTGATCAGAGATATAGAAGAGTAATCACAGAAACTAGAAAAAACTCAGCTGGAAGAAGCATGTTCTGTGTGAAATTTAGGAGCACAAAACAATCTTCACTAGAAGAGGAATTATTTTCATTTATATTTCAAAAATAGAAATATCAGGTAGGAGATTCAAGACAGGTTTTTTTACAATACAACAGTGGAATTCAATGTCATAGGATGCTAGACATGCCAAAAGTCAAGGGGTGTTCAAAACTGTTGAGGCTCATCCACTGAAGAGAGTTACTGCAAGGGTTATTAAACACAAAGGTGTCGCCTCTAATTCTGTAAGTTCTTAATTCTCTCCTGACTGGAACTGAGGGAGACTTTCTGGGCAAACAGCACTCTATGTTGTCCTGTTTGTTCTGTTTTCTGCAGATTTCCTTTGTTGTCAGGAGCAGTCTGCTGGGCTGAACACACACATTTGATCCAGTCAAATCTGCTTTTCCTGATGTTCTCACCCTGGTTTTTCAGGGCCACGTGCACACAGGCTGCCTGGGAAAGACAGACACTTCCCAGCAGTGCTGGACTGACAACAACTGTTAAACTACAGAGCTCCCTATAAGTAAAGGCCCAGGCACACAGTTGGCCCCCAAGAACTTCTGCTGAGTTGGAGATGTCCAGCTATTTAGGGCTACCAGACACAGGGAAATCCCAGGCAAATATTTAAAGGTCTGCTTCCCCTTCCCATTTTCCCAGATAAAACTTTTGGTCAGAAGAAGGAAGAAATGCCCAGGAAACTCAGCCTTAGGGTAGACTTAAGGGTTATAATGTACTTAAAATGGATTAGTGAGCAAAAGGGAAAAGGAGGTGGTGATATTCACATATGTGTTTCTTTGTCACACATAAAAATAAAAGTATATGCTACTAAATCCATGCCCTAACAAGAAAATCACAGTCTGTAGTACACAATCTGCATTGCAAATGATTGGCTTGCTCATATCTATTCCATGCCAAAAAAATCCCTAAAAGCTACATTATCCTGGAGAACTCTAATACTTTTACTTGAATCCTCAGATTTTCTGTTTAAATGTCTGTCAGAATTTTTGGAAGCAATATGTAACAATTTAAAAAAAATCTTGCAGCCAACCAAAGGGAATTACCCACTTCTTATCTTGACATAAATGAAGTAAGTAATTTTAGAGGGGAAATCTACTAATTGCCTTGAAGTAAATACCCATTCTTCTTTCATTTAGTATGTGGCTACAGGTTTCGGGAGAGTTAATTTCATAAAATCGACAAGAATGAGGAATGTAAATCACCTGTAGAAAACAATGTTCAAAAAAGAAGAAATAATGAGGAAGTGTTAAAAAAAGTTTTCTCTCTTATGCAAGAATCAGAACCCTAGAATTAGGAGATGTTAATGGTGCCAAAGTAAAATACTCTAGTAGAGAGGAGAAATGGTGGCAGATATGATAATAAAAATTCATCTTGCATGAAGAGAAATAGAGAAAAATCCAGCAGCAAATTATAGTATTAGACAAGGAACTGTGGCAAAAATTACGAAAGAAGCCAAAGAATGAAAGGAGGAACACTTTGCCAAACTAGAGAAGTGTAATAGCATCAGGGAAAACCAGTGAGTGCCCATGACATTATGTAGTTGGAAATATTATTCCAACTGCTACTAATGACACAAAGGAAGCAGTGTTCAATGGGCATTCCTGCTTTTTACTCAGGACAGAGCTGGAGGAGACATTCTTATCAAAGGGCAGTGCTGAAAACATTTCCAGTTCTAGAGCAAAGCAGGAGGCTGATCAATCACTAGGTGAGGATTCCCACATCTGCAAATGGGAAGGGAGGAAACACATGAGCTGTTTGAAGCACTGAAGAAATTGTAGAGATGTAAAGAAAGGCTATAACTGAGGAAACACTGTGAAAGTTTAACTATAAGGATGTCAACTTTGGCATTAGTCCCTGGCAGAATAATGTAATGCATCATTTGTGACTTCTTTAATTAGGAATTAAATAAGTACATAATAAATATCAGAATGAAAAATTAATAAAACCCCCTTTTTTTTTTATGTAGCGCTTTTTTTCATGGCTGTACTTTCATATCTTTGATGAAATGAAACATTCAGTGATAAAAATGTTGATACAGGTTTTTTGTAGGATAAAACCCCCTTTTTTTTTTATGTAGCGCTTTTTTTCATGGCTGTACTTTCATATCTTTGATGAAATGAAACATTCAGTGATAAAAATGTTGATACAGGTTTTTTGTAGGATATCTGACTTGAATTTTCTTTTACCTTGACCAAGAAATATATATGTGGTAAATTCAGAGTATTGATTCATTAAATGAAGCACTGGTTAAGTTCTCTGGTGGGATTGTGAACAAGAAATCACTCATGAGGCATCTCTGATGAAGTAGTTTAATTTAAGCTTTAGTTCGTGGTCAACTGATACTTAACATTTTTATTGATAAATTGGAGCAAAACAGAGAATTGTTATATATCTTCTTTAGAGATTACATCACTAAGAAAGAATGTTTAATAGCAAAGACAATTAATCATTTACTTTGAATAATTTGCTTTCTGTGCTCAGCTGCAGGCAAGTGAAATAGCTTTCAGTAGAAGTAGATTGTATTTACAGACCAGGGAAGTATCTGCAAATGGCTTGTGAGGTGTAAAGGATAAACAGCTGAGTTCAAATCACCAGTACAGCACTGAAACAAAAGGGAAAATACAGTAGCTGTAGATGGGAACCACTACCAGGGTGCTGAGCTTTGAGCTGAACTTTACTCCTGTAGAAAATTCTGGAGGTAGAAAGAGGTTTGACATAAAGTTATAGGATGGTGAAAGATGCTTTACAGCTGAGTCTTGGGGACCCCACTTCAGCTGTATTATCTGTGATTGAGATTGTTGACAAGAATCAAGTTTGCCATGACTGGATGAACTGACAGTTAAGAGCAAAGTCTCTTCACCTTATCAGAACCCAGGGCTGAAAATTAATGCAATCAAATTCGACCTTGAAACAAAGTAGAAATTTTACTTCTTTCTGAGTTGATCACTGAAATGACTTACAAAGTTTGACTTGTGCTTTCCTCTATCCCTGGTAAGCATTAAATTTTGCTATGATTTTTCTAGTTGAAATAGAAGTAATTTGAGGAAGATTTATTGCGTATTTTTGAGTCAATGCAGCTAATTATGCCATATCATCTCACACTGTAATGTCTAAAACTAATAGTTCTACGCTATTAATGTATTTTTTTTTTTCTGAGATACATTCCCAATCATTTACCCCATGACATGGATGCATGCCCAGTTCTGAGGCTGGCTGTAGTTATGCATACTTATTTGGTATAACAGTTTGCTCCAGAATGTTTGCAGACAATGCAAACCCAGAGTGATAGATGTGTAAATGAACAATTATCTGGAACAAATCTCTACTGTGATGTGAATCTGCCCATGTCTCCTTTGGAGATACTCAGAACCCACCTGGACACAACCCTGTGCAACCTGCTCTAGGTGAACCTACTTTACCAGGGGCATTGGACTCCAGAGTCTCCAGAGATCCCTCCCAATCCCAGCCATTCTGTGGTTCTGTGATTCTTGATTCAGTGAGCCCACAGGGTTCTTGTGAGAGGTGCAATAGCAAACTTAGGGTGACCAGTACAGATTAGAGCAAAGAGGATATCTTCTGTCACCAAGTTTCCTCCTGTTTCCTAATGCGTAGGTCCTCCTAGTGCTTACCAACACCAGAGCAGAAATGATGTTTGGACTTGCCTGTGATGTTACCCCTTGTTACTTTTCAGTATTTTTGATGAAAATCTGAGTTCCTGTAAAGACTCTATCTGACTACAATTCCTTTAGGCCAAGGTTTCCACCCTAAACCTCCTGGACTGCAGCAGCTAGTCCAGTTGTCTGCTCCCTCTCTGACCCTGGTACAAATTCCCTTTGTGCCAATGCAACTGTTTCTGTAGCAATTCTCTCAGCCAGGGAAATTATTTGGTTGCAGGGTGGAAGATAAATAAATACTTCTTTTTCTTTAAAGTAAGCTAGTTTACAGATGTGCCTGAGAACAGAACCACACAAATATGTCCAGTAGCAAAAACAGCTGATGAAAAGGAGGAGAGGGGGCGAGTAGAGGAGAGCACTCAGAAAAGATAGAAATTGAAAGGGATCTTTCACCCTGACTTTGCAGTGAAAGGCTTCACAGTGTGAGTTTCTCTGCACTTTGATTGTTTCTTTCTCTCTCTCTCTGACATACAAATACATGTACACAAATACCCTTCTAAAAACAGCCAGCAAAGCCATCCTCCAAGATAATTTGAATTCCTTCGTGGTCTTGGGCGTGCCTTTGTTTCAGCTGGAATACTGCTATCACATCATAAATAAGGCAGTTTCTCCTATCTCAGATGCAGAGTGGCGGCCACACCCAGCAGTTCCAACCAGATTTGACCCAGCCTATGGCAGCATTAATCCTAGATCACAACCATAAGCTTCTCCACATGTTTCAAATAAGGGAAAGTAGCCTAAACCCCGTACAGTTTTACAAGACCTCGTTCTAGTTCATGAGTGGATAAACTGCAGTTTCAAAAGCTATTTTAGCCTGAACAGGAAACCAAATTATAATAAAAATGACATGCAAATCCTGTTTTCACTGCAATGCTTAAGCCAATAAAAGAATCAACTGAGTTTATCAAAGAACAAGGCAGTTAGCCCCCTTGCAATGTCAGCCCCCATCCCTACCAAGATCAGGTCCAGGAGCTGAACAGTCCTGCAGTGGTCCTAAAATAGCCCTGTCCCAGAGAAGGGGCTTTCTCAGGCAGAATGAACCTGTAATAGCCCCTATTACAGTACCTATGACAGCTTCCTTGAATAAATAGTGTTGTGAACAAACAGAGACCTGGGCATTAGCCACTCTTCATTTTCCTTGAGGTTAAAATCAAGTATTTGGCAGTATCAGTAGCTCATTAGGACTTTATATGATTTTTTTCCCACAGCCTTTCTTTTCTGTGTACTCTGATTAAAACAGAGGAAGGACTATATTGTGTATGTCAATTTTCCACAGTATACAAAACATAGCAGTAAAGGCAATAGGGCACAGACATCAGGGTACCTACACTGCATAAACAGGCAAAATGTATGTTCCTACACTATGTAGGTACTCTGGCAAATATTCCCACTGACTTGGGAATGAGGAAGCTTGGATTTTTTTAATATGTTCAAGAACAACTGTTTGTATCCCTGAAAACAACAAACACAACCTGAAAAAAACCTGACACAAGCTAAAAAAGTTGTAACAATAACACAATGTTTGTTTAATTTTGGATTGGATAGAAATCTACTTCTTTTTACATCCTTGTTTGACTAGGATGGAGAGAATCCAGTGGAAGCTACTATTAGAAGCTAACACATATATGAGAATGAGATGAGGTGGAATTTGTAAGAAACTGTCAAAGAGTTGGGCAAAGGAAAGTGAGGACACTCTTTATTTAATGTTTTTACCCTTCTTCAGTACTGCCAATCAACTGATTGATTTTTATGATAGTCTAGCATTTAGTCATCTCATGTTTCTTTAGCTGAGATCGCTTGCTGGAGAATTTGAGTTTTTCCCATCACCTTAGATCTTTGTTATTGTGTTAAGGTTCTGATTTCTGCTTCCTGGCAGTGGGGAAAATATTGAAGAAATGCACCAATGCAATGTTAATTTCCAACATAGTGCCTTCACTTAGAATTTGCTGGACAAGACAAGTAACAGTTAAGATATCTACATTTTTTATCTGTTTCATTGATGACAGATTTAGCAGGAATGGCCTTTTAGTGCTGTAATGCCACACTTCACACCACCGTTCTCCCAATCCTCAGCAGCCCACACACATTCTCCCAAACCTCCTATTCCCACTTCAGTGATGAACTTGCACTCTTGTGAATTAAAAATAGTAAGTACATTCCACATGGAAATTGTAGGAACAGCATAAAATTGCATTTAGTATCAGAATAAATAACACAAGGACTATATTACAGGCTACATCGTTCGTTTTACATTTAGTCATGAAAACTTCCATTATTCAATTTAAGTGAATGTGTCACATAATTTCCAGACTCCTGCTCCAGAGTAGTGGAGAATCCAAACAACTTATTTCAGAACTTAAGTCCAACTTCCCATTGAGCATTAGGGTCCTGGAGCACACAGGAGACCTTGGGCAGCTTGTTGATTCTGTGGTAGCAGACACAGCCAGCCAAGAGGGGTTTTTTCCCTTCCTGCTGTGTTTGGCAAGAAGAGCACAACCTTTCCTGTCACATGTGGTCCCTGCTCAAGTTATCCATACTTTTCTTACCACAAGGTTAGATTACTCTAATGCACTCCGTGTGAGGCTACATCTTGAGGCCATTTGGCAACTGAATCTAGTGTGCACAATTCAACCACCTGTTTATTAAGTGGAGCATCATGCAGAGAGGACATAAAACCCCCCAGTCTCCAAAATCTGCAATGGCTGCCAATAAATTTCTGGGCTGAGTTCAAGGTGTTGGTTTTAACCTATAAAGACCTAAGTGTTTTGGGATTTGGTTACCTGAGAGACTGGCTTTCTTTCCTCATGAAGCAGTGCTTTTAAAGTTGATATGAAGGGAGGAATTTGAGTTGGTATCACTCAGGTGTAATAAGGGTGCTGGCAAGACTTCTGTGTGCAAGGCTTCTGCAGTACATCCACATTATTATAGGTTTATCTATTGTGAAATATCTCTGATCGTGGAGGAATTCAGAGCTAACGTGCCAGTCTGGGTCTGAACCAGGGCTAGAAACACTCATACTCATGCTGGAGCACATTACTATGCTCTGATTTCCCCCTTTTCTAACTGCAGTTGCTACTTACATTAAATGTGATTTGGTACCTTAACTTAAACCTGATGTTAACAGCTGCTAACCCAGCTAAGGCTCACACTGTTTGTTTATCATCTGTCTCTGAGGTATCTCTCTCTCCTGATTGACTATGTGGGGTAGGAAAGCACCTCAAGAACTGTCAGAAGAGAGTTACATGCTACAGCAACCCAGCCATTTTTCCTGCTGGTGGGTTAGAGTCAAGTTGGACTATTCCTGGCCTTCAGACCCACTAGTAAATAAAATGGCACAATGCCTGTTCTCCAGACATTTAAGTGCCCTGGTAAAGTTTACATCTCTGAGTCTGAATTCCTAAACTGATTGGTCTCATGCTTGTTGTCAAGAGCAGTTTCTGGCTTGTGAGATCCCTCCCCATGGGTCTGGGCACTGTAAGGAAGAGTGCTCAGGAGTGTGGGTCCAAACCAGGACAGGGATCCTGACAGCAGCTCAGTAGTGCACATGGTCATGGAAAATGTTTGTATTCATGCTTCCATGAGTTTGGTTGACTAGTAGGGGACTATCCTGAAAGTCTTGAAGTCATTGGCCCAAAACAGCCTTCTTTATGGCCAAAGAACCATGTTCCCAAATAACAAAGAATCTCAAAGGAGATTTTGAGATCCTGATTTTACAGAAGTGTGCAGCCTTGTGACTTTACTGGAAATTTGTCAGCAGTAGGTCAATCTCCTTGAAGATTTTTTTTCTTACTCTTCCTGGTGGAAAAGGATGAGATTGCTTTCATCGTATTTTTGAGGAAAAAACACTGCTGAGATAGAGTTACACAAATCCATACTGAAAAGGGTGTGGCTGAGACAGCAAATAAAATCTCGCCTCCAAAGTTCGAGACTTAGCACATGATCTGTATTGGTCCTCCCAATAAAATACAGGTCATAAAAGTATAGGATTCATGTTTCTTTTCTTACATTAGACAACAAATATAATGTTTGTTGTCCTATGCCATTGGAAGAAAAAATTAACTGTCTTGGTGTTTCTTAACCAGAGAAAGTTGTGAAGTTTCCATTGCTGGAGATCTTAGAAAACACCATAGATATGGATGACTTCTTTGGGCAGAGGTATGCACTAGGTGTCTACCTGAAGTGCCTTTGAGCTGTGTGATTCTGTAATCATGTTTTGCTGAAGTAGAGTTCTGTTATGTCAAAATGTGAGTGAACCCATATTATTACACCAAAAGTTGTTTGCACACTGGGGTGAAGGCTGGTATAGAGCCTCAGCCTTCAGGTCAGAGAACAGCAGAGTTATTTTGGGGGAAAGACAGTTTTCTGGGGAACTTAACAAGGCTGTAGAATTAATGACCTTTTTCAGCACCCTTTTGATCCAATAAAACATTTTTAAAAACAATACCTGATATTAGTCTCATTAAGAAATGATGAGATACTACCAATGTGTGTCACACTTTCTCTGCAATAAAAAAACTCATTATACATTTCTGAAATCTCCTGCAGTTTGTTCTCAAGATCCCATCTCCATGAAAATATCTCTTAATCTGGATTAATGTGAAATATCAAAAGCATCCATGTAAGAGGAGACTGGAGATTTTCCCCTTTGCTACTTTTGTTCTGCTGAAAAATGTTGATTTATCAAAATGAAAACTTGTGTCCATAAACATAGCCATTTTCCAGAAAATATCTTTGGATATTTTTTCCTGTTAAGGAGTTTATAAACCTCAGAAACATAACTATTTATCTGAAGTAAATAGTTCTTTTATGAAGTGCCTGAAGGTTATGGTGAAATTCATATTCCACTTGATTCACATAGGAAATTTTACTATTTACTATTCTACTAGAAACTGGAGGAAAATTGTCTTAATTACACAAAATCAAAGGGTCCGTCTACATGTTGGAGAATAAAGTCCTTTTCTGTTCTATGCTGACCTCTTCAGCAGTTTCTGGTGAGGTCTGTAGAAGATGCAGCCACTGTTTTCCTTTTAATGAACAGTCAATAAAATTTTAAAACCAAAGATTATAAACTCTGACAGTAACACTTTTATTTGCATTATTCAGGGTCCTTTTCTCACCTGCCTCTGTAACTAGAATTTGTAAGTGCTCCCAACTGTAATGTTGAACATGTCATGAACCACTGCTGTTTCCCACTATGTCCCTTATGCTCTCTATTGTTTGAGCTAGAAAAATGTCGAAATTACTTTGTTTCCCTCCGGGGAATGGTGAGGTCTTGTGCTAAAAGACCTTGCAAGCATCATCATTTATCTCATGGTGAGGTCTGTCAGCTGTAGCAGAGAGGTTTGTGGTTCATGAAATGGAGATATTTTGACAGTGAAGAGGCTCATGAGTTCTGCCAGCTGTACCAACAGAAGGAGAGCTGCCTCTGAGCCAGCCAAACATTCAAATGCCATGCACTTCAACCATTAGTGATCCAAGGGAGGCACCAGGCCCACCAGTGCCTGCAAACTTGAGTTCTCTGTCAAAGACTTACAAGCTTTAGTGGCACTCTCCACACTCTGTTTCCATGAGACAATGTGAGGCACAGATGGGGCTCTAAATGCTCCTCATCCCTACTTGATTGGAAACAAGTACAGTAGATTTGACAGGAAGCAGCCCCTGCCTTGCCTTTATAATGTGTTTCCTCTTGCAGTATTGCTACAGCTACTTCTATTTTGGTGATGTGATTGGCTTGCAGATGCTGGCTTAACACTTTTGTTTTCTTCTTTGTGCTGCAAATAATTGGAATTTAATTAGTTCAGAGTTTAGAAGCTCTGACCAGAGAGAGCAGGGTACTTAGATTCAGTCTGTCTTCTCATTTACAAAACAATTGCACCTTCCTTGCTATGCATCACTCAGGATTTCTGAGCAGAGGCAAAGTTCAGCTACCATCAGACAGACAGACAGACAGACACTAAGGGTGTTGGACCTGTACATGCACACCAAGAAGATGTCTACTCAAGTTAAGTAGTGATTAATGGGCAGTTTGAAGTCATATATTCACTCCTCACTTTTCTTTGTGCTGCTGACATTTGCAGTTATAACTGAGATTGTGCCAACAATTCCTTTTCAGGTGTTTTGGCTTACAAGTTTTGTTTTTAAATTTTGTCAAAAATGAAAGCTATCAAAACACAGTGAATAATTGATAATTCACCATATTATTGAAAGGAAAGGCATCCTTCTTTTAGCTTTGAAAGGTCTGTTCCATAGGTCAAACGTTAAAGTTTCTCAAATTCTAAATGTTGTCTCAAAATAAAATATTTAGTAGGGATTTGGAGGGGTTTGGATGGGGATGGACAGGCACTAAGAAAAACTTTTAAATATTTTGTAATANAAAAAGATGTTAAACCATTAGAGAGTGTCCAAAACAGGGAAATGAAAATGGTGAAGAGCCTTGAGGAGAAGCCGTGTGAGGAACTGCTGAGATCACTTGAGTGTCCAAAACAGGGAAATGAAAATGGTGAAGAGCCTTGAGGAGAAGCCGTGTGAGGAACTGCTGAGATCCATTGGTCTGTTCAGCCTGGAGGGGACTGAGGGGAGACCTCAGTGCAGTTACAGCTTCCTTGGAGGGGGAGAGCAGGGGCAGACACTGATCTCTTCACTCTTGAGACCAGGGACTTGAGGGAAGGGCCTGAAGCTGAGTCAGGGGTGGCTTAGACTGGACATTAGAAGAAAGTTCTTCACCTGAGGGTGGTTGGGCACTGGGATGGGTGCCCAGAGAAGTGGTTACAGAACCAAATCTGACAGAGCTCAGCAGTGTCTGGGTGATGCTCTCAGGAACATAGTGTGAGTCCTGGGGTGCCCTGTGCAGGACCAGGAGCTGGACTCGATGATCCTGATGGGTTCCTTCCAACTCAGCTAGTTCTGTGATTCTATAATAGACCTCCTTCTCTTCAAGATTTTCTGTTATAGATCACTGAGGTGTCTACTTCCCTCATGCCATGTTTTTAGCACTTTATCCCCCAGACTGCCCAAACCTTTCTGACCAATGCAAAGTGCATTGTCTGGTTCTCTGGTTAGCTGTCTTTTTGTTGTTGTTGTAATTGCTATGCAAGCATTTGTTTGGTCTGTAAATGATCACACTGACTCTTGCAGTAGAGTAGCTTCTCGCATTTGCCTCTCCAATCAGCTGAGGATATGTGAATATACTCATTTAGCTATCTGTGCTCTCAGAGGAGGAATGGCTACTGAGAAATAAAACAGTCTTATCACAAGTGACTGAACTGAGCAATTTTAAAGGACTCATCTGGAGTTCATTAGGTGAAAGGAACTCTATTAAGTTATTTTCTTTCTCAGAACTGAACCTGAGCAGACTTATTTATTCCTTGATAGCAAGAATAGAGCACTAATTTGTGTGACTGTCTCTGTCTTCTCAAGAGCATGACAGGAGATAAAATTTTAAGCTGTAGTCCAGACATCATTGAACCCTTCTATTTTTGTGAACTGAGGTCTAATAATGAGACTCTTCTTATGTTTTAATAAGTTAAATAAAGAACTTCGAAACAACTGTGTACCAGAACAAAGAACATGTGCATTACAGAGAGGAAAACTAACAGGAGCATATTCACCAAGTCAGGCATTACAGACATCATGGACTCTGTTAATGTTGCATATCCATTTCAAAGACATCAGAATAAGGAAGGTATTCTTCAAGTTTTGGGAATGTCAAGAAAAATAAGACAGTCCAGAGGAACACACAGACACCTTCCAGCTCTAATCTTTCTAAGTATCAGATAGAGTGTAATAACTTTGCTCCTAAAGTTCAGGGAATAAATAATTTCTTCCTCTTTAAATGTGGTTGCTGGAGTCAAAGGACTCTGGTGAGCAAGAGTGTGACTGAAAGAAGGTAGGTTATTCACTTGAGATAACTGAGTTGTGTAAAAGTGATTTAAGATGAAGCATCAAGAATATATGGCAGTAATCTTCAGGCATGCACTGCCCAGTAGTCAACATTCTCTTAGGCTCTTACAAGGTTTGCAGTTTATGAAAAACATTTAAGTGTTTCTGTTACACATTTTGGTTGCCATGTTAACTTGGCTTCCTTCGGACTGCAACAAACCCAAAACACCTCCTTACATACTTGCTTTATGACATTTCATTAGAATGCCAATATAACAGTTTTATAGTAAATGTAGGATATGGCAGGAGACTAAAATAACACCATATTCTCTGAACACTTTAATCTAGGTTTAATAATTTTAAGGTTTTTAGACATTTGTAACTTAACCTGTGGGCATAATCTAGTAGTAACAGTGCTTGAGAGAAGTTATGAGCACTGTGCTCTGAGATTATAAGTGGCTCAAATAACATAGTGGTTCCAAGGGAAACTAAATCTTTTTAAAACCCCTCAAACATCAGTTTAAACTGTTAACTTTAATTTTATTTTAAATTCATGTTAGAGTAATTGCATCAAGCTGGGATTATGTGTGTTCTCTGATTCTGTCTTACAGCACCTCTGCCTCTTTTAACCATTTCCTGTATGGATGATTCCTACTTGTTGTTTATTAATAGAGGTTTCTCTCTCCTAGGGTGTATTCAGTTAAAACAATATCTTATCAATGAGAGCTTTGATGGAACATTATTGGCAGAACATGTAATTTATACATTATGGAGGGAAGCATGTAATGCTTAATATATGTGAGGATAAATTTTATTATGCAGAGGATTTGTTAATTTAAAAATAAGTGTTCCATATCAGAAAAATAGAAGATTACCATTATTATGGAAACATGTATTTCTCTTTTATATAGAAGAAGATTGCTACTTTTTACTGATTTGCACATATCTTCTTTTCAAACACCAAGCAGGAAGAACAAAAGCAGCAATTTTTACAAGTTGTGCATGTGAATGCGTGTTCATGTTGTGGTGCTCAACATGACACACCTCACAGGAGTCCAAGATGGAGAAATGTTGGGCAAGCACCTCTGAAAATCACACATCTGTTTTAGCCAAAATATTTGTAGCTTCGGGGAACCAGAATTGTTCTGTGAATTACTATAGACCTCAAAATAGTCTTAGGGAGAAAAAACCCTAAAGTTTATTACCTTTGTTTTACAGCAGAGGAAACTAAGAGACAGAGAGGCTAAAGCCAAAAATGTTACAGAAGAAGTCAACAGAGAATGTGGCTTCTTGTTGGAGCACTTTGAGCAAAACTCCCGTTTCAGGAAAGCTGAGGAGCCTACAGCAAAAGAAGCAAGAAGGCTGAGAACCTTATTTGGCAGAATAGGAGAAATCTAGCACAAGGAAAATCTCAGTCTCTGGAGAAGAAAGGGCAAAAATTAGCACCAGTACTATGGTCTAGCACCAAGAATGCTGTTTATATATGATGCACATAGTTGGTTTTGTCCAATTTTTCCATCAAGTTCAAACAGCCTTAATTCAACTTGATCTTATTCTTAGAGGAATTAATGTATTAGATATGTGCTTCAAAACAACAATATAAAATATTGCTTAGTGAACAGCTGAGAAAACAGGTAGGTGCCTGGAAGAAACTTTTTAAAAATCAGTCTGGCTTTTAAAGGAACCTGAATGTGATCTGCACTTCCTTTATCACATATAATTCATATGCTTATTAACAATTCATTTAATGCCTTGCATACAGAAGTTTGATGGTTCAGATTCCTCAGGCCCTACAGCTTCTAAGTATTTTCTCAGGGCTGAGTTAAAATAATAAAGGATATATCATAAAAACACATTCATTGATCTTCCATGAATCCTGTGTCCCAGTACTGATGAATTATGTTATTACTTAGGTTTTCATATCTCCTGAGCAGCATTTCTGGCACTGTAGCACCTTAACCATGAGGAATTTGTTTTTCTGTGGAACCTTTAACCCCAGAAAAAAATGCCAAGGGGCTCTATATATAAAGTGACAAAGAAAATGCTGTCTTTTGTTTATAAATGCCTGGACTAATAAAAAACCCCAAACATACCAAAGAAGACATTGGATTCTCCTTCTGTCCTTTCAGGGAGTGACATCATCTCTCCATATCACAACACCAACCTGAGACTTATCAGAAGCTTTTTTCAAATGAGAGATGTCATTTCAAAGACAAGAATGGGCTGCTCTGCTCAGGGAATTGGATATAAAACAGAGGGGGAAAAAAACCCTGGTGGCTGGGGTCTGCCATAGAAAAAGTAGGTAGAGTGAACACTGGATTTTTATGGGTTTCCAGCTTTTGGCTGCTGCCCTACTCCATGTGTAGATTAAGTCAATCTTTGGCTTTAAACTCAGTGCTCTCCTGAAGTGGTGTGCCTGCTCCAGATTGTGTTTTTCTCACAAGGAACAGCCCAATATTCTTGTGATCTGAAGGACAGAGATTAGACAAGTTATTTGGTGTGTGAGTGCCCCATGTATTCTCCTCTTCCTGATTTATAACAGGAATCTGAATCACAGTATTTCACTCCAGGGAGGAGGCACCTTTGCTCTGTATGTGAATGAAGTTCCCTAGATTGCTTGGTAAAAAGTTCTGGCTTGAGATGTAGCCTGTGAATTAACCTGAAAAAGCTAGGCTCTATACCTCTCAAAAATGTTTATGAAGAATGGCTGGGAGTTGTGTGTTTGTGCAGAAAATATGTTTTCCTCACATTGTATGTATGGAAGCATTGATACAGTGGATAAACCCTGGATATCTCCAGGATTCATCCAAAAAGGTACCTCAAAGTTACAGCTAGATTTAAATGTTGAAAGTTTCACTTAGACATCTAACTGTTGTCTGGATTATTCATCACTTTTTTCCTCACAATTTCTCTTTGAACTTCCCCTCTTACGGGAAAACCAGTATGTTACATAATAAGCATATCCCCAGCAGCTGGAAGTAAGTTAAAGAATACTCACCCTGAAGTATTTCAGGTCTTAATAAAGCCACTGACCCAAGAAATAGAAACCTATAAAGTTTAGTGCTGGCAGGTGAAGAGCTTTTCACTGAACCTGTCTTCTTAGATCATGGGTTTTGGCTATGCTGTGTTTATACACTCTTACCATGATATGTGTATGGGCCACTCTCTATTCCAGATCCTGTCCAACCAGGCTGCAAAAACATCACAATTTGTCCCCACAGCCCTGGTGGGTGTGCTAATTTTTGTCCAAACAGTCTAAACACCCAAAAAATTCCTCACTTTCTCTCTAGTGCACACACAGTTTTGTGAGGAGCTACTCCCCTGCCTGACGGAGAAAATTCACCTTGTAACCACATTTACTGTCAAAGCCTGGCTTTTGAAGCTCTGCACAAGCTCCCCTGATGATTGCCTTTGACTCTGCTCCCACCACAGACTGGCCTCCTCAGCGTGTCCACGTGTCTTCATTGCCTCAGCAGAAACCTTCTGCCAGATGAAGTCCACTGAAGGCAAATGCTGAGAACAAAATAGCTGTTGGGGATAGGAAGTGTGCCAATGCAAAAAGAAAAAGCATGGGCAGAAAGATCAAAACTAACAGCAGTCTGAACAGCCTTAGAACTGAGGAGGGAAAAGCTTTTTCCTCCTTGTTCCTGCAACAAGTGAAGACTGAGTCAGGCGACTCTGTCTGCATAGGTCCTGCCTAAAGATTCTGGGCTTTATAGAATTATTCCAGCTGTATTAATTCCAAAAAGCATTTTGACTTTGGAGTGTTTGTGTAGATAACCAGACAGATACACAACATCCTAGACAGGACAGCTGAGTATTGAGTCCAGCCCAAGCACTGGTGACCCTCACAGACATGATGCCCAGAACCTGAAAGGAAAGATACTCTGAGCATACTTATGCCCAATGCACAGTCACTTTTCTTAAAAAATAGATGGGAATGAGAAAAACATCTTTTATTATATTGCTTGTTCCTGGGATACTGGTTCAGACCCACCCCAGCCTGAAGATGTTTGGACCTTCTGCTCCCATCCTGAGTGAAAGTACCCAAAGACTGCCAATGAAAGAAGGCAAAGTGTTACTCTTCTGGACACACACACACCCCCCAACATCCAAGTGTACCTCTGTACACCCACAAATGGTGCTTAAGGTATTGGAACCACTCTCTGTGAACTGTGAAAATCCCTCCTTTTGGTCCTTTTTTTCTAACATTTGTAAGAAATATTATCTTTTGGCCTTAAATGGGACTAAACACAGCCCATAAGAGATGGAAGTTATTTCCACTGAATGAATGGCTAGTGAAAGCAGTGTAGCCCAAGGCTCAGCTCCAAACCTCAGCCCTGGCTATAAACAGTCTATCCATTTGGGCTGTTCTCACCTGCCATGGACACAGCAAGAAACTCCCCCTACCTCTGACACCTTGTTTCCTTTCCTGTGATGTGGTGTTAGCAAAACTCACGTGCTTTTGTAATGTGAGGAACACTTATATGCTACAGCAGGGAATAGGACATAGGGATAAATGTCTCTTATTGAGAGAGCCTTTAACTCCATCCCACCAGGAAATATCTACCTGCTTAAAAGTCAATGGCATAACCAATAAACAGAGGGCAGAGGAAGAAAACTGAACTTGGACATCTTTTCATCCTTGTTATGAGAGCTGGCAAAGAAGGTTAACAACAGCCATTTGTTCTCCCACCCCAAACACACATCCCTTTCAAGAATGAATTCTACATGTTCTGCCCTTATACTGATTAGTTCAATTTTCATGACAAATTAATAGTGTGGTGATAAACCCCTTTGAATCATTAATCTTTAATAAAATTTTAAAGGCTCGGGCATATTAATGTATTATTTGGAAAAATATGGTTAACAGAAGTTGTCAAGTCATAATGTCACCTTCACTTCACTAAATATGAATCAACAGATTTGGTGAGTCCAGGCCAAGTCTTAGCAGTAAGGATTGTGCATTGCAAAGGCTGTGCCCTTCCACTGGGATAGCTTGGCAAGGCCTGCTGGAAGCACCATCAGAAGAGCTACAGATCAAATGAGGAGGGCTATCCTTTTCACCATCTTGTATCCTGAAGGGCCAATGGCCACAGGCAGTATGAGAGAGTGATTCTGTGCCAAATATAGGAGTGTGATTGTGTGCAGCAGGTGCTGAAAGAATGGGTTTAAAGCGGGTTGGATGAGTAGCACTCTGTCACTGCCTGCTCTTTCCCACTGATTCCAAGGCATCTTACTCCAGAGGCAGACTTCTACACTGCAGATTTCTAAAAGTGAATAAGACAGTGCCATTCCCTGCTGCTTTTCATACTTCCTCCCCAGAAAACAGGATTATTTCAGTTATAATTACTACTGACTACCAGCGATCACTCTCTTGGTCATACTAAAGAAAGAAAACAACCAAGTAAATATAAACTGGAAAAAAAATAATCTTTTTGCTAATTTCTCTGTATCACCTGCTTTTTTAGATCATATTAAATCCTACACATATACCAGAGTGGAAACCCTCAGTGTGTACTTACAGAGTCTATTGCATATGGAATTTACTTCCAATGTAATTCAGTTATGATTGCCCTTATAAATTCATAGAGGTTGAAGGAAAATTCAATTGCAGAAGATTGCTTTGAAGTGAACCTTCAGCCTGACAGTCAAAATCAGGCTGTGTAAATTATGCAAAAATAATATCTGAGAAGCAGCATTCAGCTGAAAATTCTAACTCATTTTTTTGGTCGTGATTTTTGGTAAGAATGTCTTAGACAGTGAAATTCTGTTTTCATGGAAATCTGGGGAAAGTAAGGGTTCTATGAACAGGTTCACAGCTTACATTCCCATGTTGAGAGCTCTAACACAATGCATCGAGTCAAAGTAGAACAATAATATATGATCAGAAAATTAATGAACATGTGAAAACACAAAGAAGTCTCCTTTGCAAACAACTTGAGAGCAATTCATTGCCAAATGAAAAACTTGTTATGCTATCCATCAAATGATATAAAATAAAGCCTGATTAGGAAGAGCTTCCATTCAGAATCCATAAGTAAAGTGTCATGAAATATAAAAGTTTCATCTCATCTGAAAAGTTAAGCTCAGTCAATTATTCCTAAGCATCTCCTTTAGCAATGCAGTAGCTGTGCTAAATCTAGAAATAGTGGGCTTAAACACAGTCTTTAAAATCTAAAGTGCTAAGAACAAAAAACACAGATGCAATCTTTATTAAAAAAATAACTATAAAGGGAAGATCTTTGTCAAAGACAAAAAAGGTGGAAAGGATACTGTAGTCCTCTAAGACAGGAAGTCAGGATTGTATGGTCACTGGAAATCAATACTGTTAGTTCCTGTGAGAAGTAGATGAAAAATATCTAAACCCAACCACAACTACAAACATCTGGATGCTCAGCTGCCCTGTTGGATGAGAGGAAGCAGGTGCAGTTGTCCCCTTGGTTTGAATTAGCTGTTCACTGCTGATGGCAGACGTTCCTGGAAGAGGATAACGGCCCCCCGATGGAAACGTGACCAGTCCCAGGGCAGTGGGCAGGACAGTCTGGATTTCTGTGGAAGAAATGGTGCTTGGGGACAGTCAGCCACAATAAGGATCTCATCTTTGAAAGGCATAACCTTTTCCATAGCCTCTTTCCTCAGTAAACACTCTCCCTTGAGCCAAGAGAGCGATGAGAGAGCCTCAAGGAGATGGAGGAGGAAGAGGAAAGACACTCAGCTGGCCTGCACACAGCAAGGCTGCAAGAACTGAGGTGTGCACAGACAGGATGTGTCTGTTCAGAGAGGAGATTGGTAACCAACATCATTCAGGTTAACTGAGCTGGAAAAATAGCTAAATTGTGCAACTGTCCAGTTTGTGAATAGCATGGTCTTACCTCAAAGGGGGCTGTATTTCAGACAGTGTTTGTTAATCAAGCTTATTTGTACGGATGAACGAGACTACAGCTGCAAATATTGCATTATCACATCTTGGGTACCAAGTACCTTTGGCACTTAAATTGCTGTAGAAGCCACCATTAAGACCACTAATTCAAAACGAAGGAGATGCAGAAAAAGTTCATCAAAAGGAAATAGGACATGAAGCATCCGTCTTTCTGAACAGGATTTGTTTACCTGAAGACATGAAAGCTGAAGAAGAGGAACATCAATGAAGATAAACAGTTTAAATTAGCACAAAATCTATGGGTATAATAAACTGCCCATGAGATGTAAGATATGAGATGTTAGAACCTGAAATGGCTTTTCTAATAGAGACAAAAACATGAAAAAGTGCCCAAAATAATTCTCTGCAATTTTACCATTATGTGTAAGAAATCCATGTGAAGACAATGGTGTTGGTTTTGATTGGGACAGAGTTAATTTTCTTCACTAGCATGGGTCTGTGTTTTGGATTTGTGCTGGAAACACTGTTGATAATGCAGAGATGTTTTCATTATTGCAGAGCAGCTCTTAAAGAGAGTCAAGGTCCTCATCCCACCTCACCAGCAAGGAGGCTGGGGGGACACAAGGAGCTGGGAGCAGGCACAGCTGTGACTGTAGACTCAACAGATCCAAGGGATGTCCCTTATCATATGGCATCATGCTCAACATAGAAAGTGGAGGGGGAAAATGGAAGAGGGAGAACATTCAGAGTGATGGAATTTTGTCTCCCCAACCACCATTATGTGAGATGGAGCCCAGCTTTCCTGGGGATGGGTGACCTCCTGCTTCCCCTTGGGAACTGGGGAAATCATTCCTTGGTTTACTTTTCTAATGTAGTTGTTTGTGAGGCTTTTAGTTTACTTATTAAGCTGTCTTTATCTCAATCCAGGAGTTTTCCCACTTTTACCCTTCCAATTTTTCCCCCCATTCCACTGACAGGAGGAGAGTGAGCTGCTGTGGGGGTCTAAGTTGCTGGCTGGAGCTAAATCATGACAAAACCACAAAATTGGATGTCCAGAGAACAGAGAGCAAACCACCTTAACTCAGAAAAACCATTTGAGTTCCATTTCTAGCCTTAATTTTTTCCTGTAACTAAAGGTATGAGTTGTAGCTTTAAGTTATTTTCATTCTCTAGAGGATTCTGCTAAGAAATGACTCAACAGGCAGCCTCTGCACTTTCCAAAGGACATCAAGAAATGTAAGTGTAGACCTCTCTCTTGGATAACTACCCACAGGTGAGAAAAGCAGCATTATTTGGTTTCAGCTTTGCCCTTCTTCTTTGGGAGGGGGTGGTGATGACCACAGGGAGTAACTGGTGAGAAGTCATGATGTCTGACCAGAGAGCAGCTGTTGTGGGAGAGGTAGGGTTCCATTTTGAGGCTCCACTCCTATCTCTAAGACACACATAATGTCCTGGTTGTTTTCCATCAGTCAGAAAGAGTAGAGCAAGTCAGAAGTCAGAAGTCCATGACTGGTCTTGCCCTAAATCTGCCCCCAAACAGAGACTAGCAGTTTAGAAACTTGTCACTGCTTTATGTGAGCAATTTTTGTGAAAACATTCACAATTTAGGAAGTAATTTTGGCAAGCTGACCGCTCCAAACAAATGTTCCCCAAATTGTTTAAAAATTCATTGTGGCTAAACTAGGACAGAATATAACAGTAGCTGAGACAAGGCCAAACTGAAGAAAATGCAGATTGCCAGCAGCTATTTTCCCCTCTGTGAAATATGATATCTAATATTTTTCTTTACATAATCCCTGGCAGGTAGGTGAACATTTTTACCCACCTTTTACAGATGTGTATACCAGAGCAGAGAAGATCAAGTGCTTTGAACAAAACTATAGATTAATTTGGTAGAAGCAATTGATCTAACCCCACACTTCTTCATTCACAGACTCTTTTGTCCCTTTTGCCCCCTTCTTGGGTAGAAAAGTGTGGGTTTGGCATTCACATTCTCCATTACACCCGGGACATCCCCTCCTCAGTTGTTTCACTTGCATTTGCTTATTCTGCTACTGTTCTCTGATCATCCTTATTTTGCCACAAACTGAGTAGAAATTATTTGGGAGTTGTGAGAGACTGAATTGTTTATGGTTAATAACCCAAAGCAATAGCCCATTTTTAATTCTTTTGGCTCTTCTAGCCAATATTTCTATCTTGAGTTCTCAGTATTATGCTTACATTTATGTTATGTACCTGTTTTTTTAATATTTCCACTATTCCTACTTTCTATATTTTTTTAACTTCAGTACCTTTGTCATTTTCATGATGTAGAGTATTGAATTGAAATTTAAATGTAATATAAATTGGAATTAACAGGGTTTAAGTCTCACCTGTTTCTCTATTTCTTTCTTCCATTTTGGAAACCCACTCATATTTTATTTTCCTTCTCCACTTTGTTGGCTGTACTGATGAACCAATTCCTACCCTTTCCTATGTGCAGCCTCACACTGACCTCTGCCCCCTTCCATGGGACACTTGGTCACTGAGTCTGGATGAACCCAACCTTCTGTGTTTCCTCCCTTGCTGTGTCCAGAACTGTGATTTTTTTTTTTCCCTGTGGCTTGTGCATTCATAATCCTCATCAAGAGATTGTAAACTGAATATTAGTTCTGAAATGTGTTCACATTGTATTTTGGGTTATTGTGTAATGATCTGACCAAATTTGATTGGAATCAATGGGATCTGTCATCTAATTTAGCTGACTCTAGAGCAGACAGTAATGGAAAAAGGCAACATTTTACATCTGACATTCAACTGACAAAAAATCCTGTTATCTCTACTAAATAGTCTGGAGTTGCTTACTAAAATGTCAGCATAACAAAAAGTTAGATGGTGAGCTGTAGCACTGAGAGGTGTTCCCTTTCCCATTACAGGAATGAGAACTATTTCTAATGAGATGTCAAAATCTCCAGTTACTGTTTAGTAACAGTAAATAAAAGTAATAACAGCAAATAAAAGACCCTGTGGCAACACAAATATCACAAAAGAAACCACAAAGATTCCTGATATAACCATAAGGGAAAGAAAGAGGATATATACATTTTAAAACGCATTTAACAAAACTCACTTGTACAAAAACATTTAAGCCTCGAGAGACTATTATTCATGCTGGAATATTTGATCCGTGGTATTTTCAAACACCAGTGCAACACAGTGTCACACGGAGATGTTTTGTTTTTTTCCTTTAAGACAGAAGGTCGGAAAACGAAGGCTTTAACTGGCGAGAGCGTGAACTGTGAGTTATTTGGGCTGCTGCGAACTGGTGAATATCGACTTCAGCAAACGCGGACTGGGGAAGGGCAGCACGAGGAGGCGCTCGGCCAGCAGGTGGCGAGTTTTCTTCAGGATTGACCTCCCAAGAAAAGATTTTTATGGTCCTGTCTGCTCGATGATGCCCTGGCTGCATTATTCCTACAGCTTCAAACGCAAAAGCCTATCTCAAAATAACCTAAAAGGCCAAACCACGAATAGCAGGAAGTTCTCAGTTAGGGTTGAAACTCTGTCACTACTTAATCTTCCCCTTGGGCCAGTGCATTGCAGCTTATTTGGTATTCAGGATCACCTGATGGCACAAAGCTCCCCGTTAAGTGACCTTTATCTCTAACACTTCAACATGACTCTGTATGACACAAAATTGTCTTTCCGACTTGACTCTTAACTTCCTTTGTTTTTTTGACTTTTTCTTGGCCCCTCAGGTTTATTTCTATGTAGTTTCAAAGGGAATTTATATCCTTTTTGAAAGTTAACACTAAAAACAACTCACCCTAAAAATGTCTTTTTTTTTTCCTATAGTGCTGCCATATATTTAGAAACTGCTAAAAACAGGAAAGCCATTGTGAGTGATTATACAACTAAAATTCTGGTTTCCTATATATTATCTTTAATAAACATCATTTTAGGGTTGTTCTAAATAATAAAATTCTCACCAGATCAATATTTCCACATACCTTAGCCAGGCACTAGTTCTGTATTATTAAAAACAATACTTTCTGTTGAAATAACACCTTTCCATAAAAGCCAAGAAATTGGATCTGCAGTGACACAATACTACAGTTGTTAGATATTAATGTCACTGAAGTCAATCATAAAAAATCATATAGTGGGAGAAAGAATACTTGAACTCCATGGCTGCTTCAATGTCATGCAGTCATGTCAGCAGTGCACATATAAGGACCCACTGGCCTCTGGCAACCATCATATTATAGAAGAGAGGGGCACAGATGTGGTTTAGATGGCCAAGGACTGATGTAATTGAATTTGAAATGTCCTTGTCCCTGTGGAGGGTTGGCCTTTGCTGACCAGCAGCACTGGTCAATGAGCTTCCAGCCAAGGGAGGGGCAGCAGAGCTGGGACCAGCAGCCATGGACTACACAGGCAAGGGCAGTCCCCAGCTGCTGCTCCCAGGAGCAGGGATGGTCACCCCAGTTTGGAGCAGGGGAGATGACCCCAGTGCATCACTCTGCAGGACGTGAAATAGTGGCAGTTTCAAATATTTGTGCCCAATAGTGGCAGTTTCAAATATTTGTGCCCAAACCTGTTTTTAAAGTTAACTCCCACTGTCTACTGGGCCAGGTTCTGCCCTCCCCGGATGTCTTTCCAAGGTTCAGGCTCAGGATATTTAAACCCCACCCACACTCTGAGCTGTGGGCTGTGGCTCTACAGACCTGACCCAGCACATCTGCCCCTGGAGCCTGTCCAAGGTTGTGGAGGGGGTTTGCACAAGATCTTCCCAATCTTCAGCACCTCTTCTCCCTGCTTGAAGAGCCAGGCAGGCATGGCAGCTGATGTGTCAAAGGCATGGAAAGCTCACTGTTCTGGACAGATTGTCAGAGTTTTGTGACACAAATGATGGTCCAACCTCCTCTCATGCTACTGCACATGGTCTGAAGGTACCTTGGAGCTCCAGTGTCCAGTCTGATGAAGGGATAGGAGTACTGGCAATGGACTCAACTCAGAGCCTTTTTTCATTGCATACCTATGCAGTGGACAAAGCCAAAACAAGATCCCAAATAATTAGGATGTAAAATGTGGATTCCTGTCAATTTGTATTGCTATCTCCAGTCCTGCTAATCTCAAAGGAGATGCTGAACCGCTGCCATGAAATGTTGCTGTAATTAAGTCTTAGGAAAAGCTTTTCTAACCACTTCTTGTGTAGAAAATATTTCATTTTTTCATTTGTAACAAGCTTGCTGTCACATAGGTGTATGACGTATCAAGTACTGCAGATATGTTCTGCATTAAGTCCTGAAGATAAAGCCTGATAAAAATGTAAAAATATAAAAGATTTATACCCATTCCTTAACCTATACATTGAGATACCTAAACCAGGAGTTGTGTCTGTGTATGTGCCAGCATATAGTCAATGAAAAAAACAGGGACAGGCTTCTCTAAAATGATCTCAACAGGAAGTTCCCTTCTTTCAGGAAGTGCTGGATCCACTGGAGGTTACGAGCCCAATGTCACTGTGATGAAATCACTCCATGGAAGATAAATCTTGTGGAATTCTGATTCCAGTTCTGTGATTGGCAGATCCTGGCAAGAAAACGCTGTCTTTATTCACTGAAAGTTATGGAGTCCTCTTTTAACTGTTAACAATAGTAAATATAAGCCTTATCAAATTACATATCATTAAAAAAATATATAAAGGTCACTGACACTCCTTGGTTCAATATACATATCCCCCTACTTCCACTGTGGCATCCTGTAATGCCATCTGTGTTAATCTCTCTGTATCTACATATACTTACAAAGGTTCTTCCTTTTCTAGTGAACATGTATTTATATGTATACATATGTAACTCTAATTCCATACATATCTTTTGGTACTACCTAGAGTAACTCTTTGAAGTCTGAGAGATTGCTCTTGGTGATCCTTTTTCCTAGAAAAACCAGAATTGGATGAGTTGGAGGATACCCCTACTGAGTTTCCAGGCTAGCAGAAGTGTATATTTTATAGCAGTAGAGAAAGGATTTCCCTTTAAAACATGTGGCATAGGCATAATCCACAGCAAAATGATGTGATGTCCAGGCTTTCCTGGCATTCTACTTCAGTGTCCCAATTCACATTGGTCTTTGTCTCACAGGCCCCTTCAGAACTTATGTCACCAGAGCCTTCAGCTCCTCTGGGATCATTAAATCCTTACTCAGTTTCCAGCAGATATGGGAATTGTATGTGAGCAAATGTAATGTACACAAATCATTCCAGCCACCCTTGTATTAAATGAACTTTTTTAAGAAGCTGGTTTTGACCTGATAGAACATAATGGTTTCAAGGGAACCATATAGCCATTACAATCCATCATATAAATGAATACTTAGGGACACCTAAATCCAAAGATTATTTGACTGCTGTACATACACTTGCTTAAAGGGGGCTGGAGGATAGACCCCTCAAATCTGCAGTGAAAACATCTGTACTTTTACGAAATTTTTCTTAAAAATGAGCACATGCAAAAACTTTCTCAGATTTCCAAAATGATCAGTTCATTCTGAATCAGTGACCCCAGCATCAAATTACATTTTGGTTGTGTATTGCTAATAAATTATTAGTTTAGAAAAGCAAAAGATTTCAGAATGATAAAGAGTGTTTTATAAAACTAGTTCTGATTGCAGACTCTGGTTTCTCTATAACCTGATGGTTTTTCATGTGTTATTAATTACTGTGTACTGTACTCCTTTTAACATCTATGGCAGATACTGTAAAGCTGAGGAAAAGCAAGCAATATAAAATACAAAAATGTTCTGCAAATCCTGCTTTTGCTTCCTTTTGTTGCTCTCTTGCAATGTAAAAACAGATAAATGGTTTCCTCTTTCAAATACAACAAAAAGAAATGACTCCTGGGAGGAGTCCTGGGATGCCAAGTTTGAGCCTGGATTGAATTTTTATGACCACTGTAAGAACTCCTGAAAATAGGAAATTATAATGGAAATGCTGACTCTCACTGCACCAGTGCGAGCAGCACCACCACGGCATTATTGGTGATCTAAAGGGGCTGGAAGTTAAAGTGGAATCATTTACACAACGGACTTCACG
>VZRX01000439.1:0-38631 GCA_013398075.1 Notiomystis cincta | reverse complement strand
TCTGCGGAGAGTCAAAGAATTTTGCTGCTAGTGAGGAAAAAAAATCGTCTTGGGTAACTAAATCGTGGGTATTAGCTGATAAGATTAGGTGTCAGAAGTGTTATAAAACAAATCAGATGAGTAATGGGTGAACTGTTGCTGCTCTCGGAGCCTGGAGGCGCTGCGGGGAGAGGCTCCTTCGCAGCCCCATCCCCGCGTTTGTCAGGAGCGCGCATTTTTCAGTCACATCTTCGGCCGGTTCCGCGCTGATCGGGGCGGCCTTTGATTCCCGGCAGCTGTCTTAGATCAGAGATGTTTATTCCCCTGCGAAACCTCTCTGGATCGAGACGGGGGAGAGAGCTCAGTGCTGGGGCATCCGCTTCAGCCTTTGAAGCGCCTCTCGCCGCCGTCCTTTCTCGTCCTCTCGGCAAACCCTAAACCTTCGTCCTCCCGTCACAAGCCAGTGCCCCCGCGATAAGAGAAGTCTCCTTTTTTTGCAAATTAGCGATGCGGCAGAGGTGACCTGGGAGCTGCCCAGGGCTCCTGCGCGGCCGCGGCGCGGATGCTCGGCTGGGGCGCGGATGCTCACCGACTGCAGCCGCTCGGTCCAGAGCGGCTCCTTTCCCCTTCCCCCCTGCAGCTTTTAGTGATTATTTCTTTATTTGGTCAAAGAATCCTATCAACGACAGGAAAAAAGTTGCGGTTGTAATTCATTTAATGTAAGGGGAGGGGGGAGAAACCTCTCTCCCCCTCTTATTTATTGGACACGCATTCGAGCGCACCGTAACTAATGAAAAGGCACTTGCAGGACGGGCTGCGGACCCACCTCCAACGTGGGAAAGCCCTCGGGGAGCTCGGGATGCGAAGTGTCTCCTGTGCTTGCGTCCAGCTCCGCGGGCTGGGAGCATGGGCAGAGTTTGAAGCCGGCTGGCTTTGGCTCTGCTTCCCACCAGCCACTCGCTTCCCACGCCGCGTGAAGACTTTTGGTTTTGGCATCTGAAAAGCAGCAAGTGAGGGGTGGGGGTGAATTCCGCAGTAACGCGCCGGCCGCCCTGCGCGCCGCTCCGCCGCCGTCTCACGCGCGGAGCCCGGCGCAGCGAGGAGCATCCATCCCTCCGCGGCGCTGGCCCCGCACGGCCGAGCAGGGCCGGGATGTTGGCTCGGCCGCTTTTCTCGGAGCAATTTGAAGGCGTCGTCTCCCGCGCCTCTCCCCGGTCCTCCGAGGGGGTTTAGAGGGATTGCCTTGCACAAACCCCGCAGGAGCGGCCGCCTTTCCCCGGCGTGGGTCGCTGTCCCGGAGCGCCCCAGGGGACACGCCAGCCACCCCCGGCGTGCCCCGCTGTCGGGACAGGGGCACCGCGTCCCGCGCCTCGCCGAGGGCGGACCAGCAGCCCCGAGCACTGACACGGCGTTAAGGGGCAGCATGAAGGCTGGGTGGTTCATCCTCCTCCGTGCCCTTCTAAAAGGAGAATCAGAGAGAAAATTTCCAATGAACTTCCCCGTTCCTTTTGAGTCTCTCCTGGCATCAAGTAAGGGAACAAGGATGCACCCAGGATCCTGTCGCGGAGCGAGAAAGGAAAGGGCACTGTCGTTTGGAACCAGGTTTTCAGGGGTCATAACTGCGAGGCAGAAATCCGAGTCGGGTCCACAGGGAGGGAGGAAGGGACTCAGGTCACTCCACCGAGGCTTTCCCACGCTCGCTCCACCGGCTCCTTAACACCGGGAAACTGAAACACCCGTGGCGAGGTAAGAAACCGTGTCAGTAACTGGTTCCTGGGAACCATTAGAGCTGCGGGGTCGCAAAGGTGGAGAAACCACTCCTCCCAGCTGGGCATGAGAAGCGTTTCATTTGAAAAGCTGAAGCTTGGTGATCTGACTGCCAAGAATTTCTTGGGACCTACATTTTTATATGCAATTAAAAAAAAAAAAACAACTCCAGAACTGACATAATTAGAAATACAGATGTATTAAAACTATGTGGGCATGCTGAGCACAGGATGCACATACAGCCCTTAATGTCACTTGTATTACACTTAAACGTGTGTGTATTTCCTCCTCCCAGAAGGCCACTTTTGCCCTCGTGCTAACAAAGGCTATCTATCTGGTCATGCTCCCAGCTGCATGGGGGAACAGCTCGCCTGTTCCCTCCAGTGTTTTGAAACTTGCTAGGCAGTATCAGTTCAGTGATTCCAAGGAAAGCAAAGTAAAGATGAAATCATGACAGTCAAAAGAGATAAGTTGTACTAAACCTCAAAATAAATGAAAGGAATTAGATAGGAAATGTGCCTTTTGAATCAGGATCACAATTTAAATGATTAATTGCCTTCCCTCTCTTTTTCTTTTCTATCTTTGCATGTGTTTTAATCTGACGTTCATATAGTGAATAAAACTTACTTAGGCCTCTGTCTGCCAATCGAGAGCTGATTCTGTTTTCACAGTTGCTTTAAATTTTGCATTTTCATCATAAAAACGTCACTGAATGGGAGTTTGCAAGAATAAAAAACCGGGCACCTGACTCTAGTTGCCTCTTCCTGCAAGATTTATAAGGGAAACGGAGAGTTTTTTTCTTTTAATTCTTTTTTTTTTAACCATTTCCAGTTACAGAAGGAAAACATAAAGATGTGTTGGCACATCTCTCTCTTTCCCCCCCTTTGCATTCCAGTCATTCTTTTTCTGCCCATAAACTGTTAGTACTCCGCAAGAGCCTGATTCTGCACAGCCTACTAAGCCTGGTTTTTTGTTGGATGCAGAAGAAATCCTGTCAGATGGGGTCTTCAGTGTACACTCATGAAATAGAGCAAAAGGCTCCCTCAGAATGTGCACTGGAACAGCAAATAGTTACTTTTCAGCTGTGGATTGCATGCGCCTCTGAAAAGGGGACCACAAATCATTGGGTTTTTAAAGGTTCCGCATGAGTTGTATATTAATCCCAGTTTCCCTAGGGATGGATTAATCCCAGCTTCCCAGTTGTGTGGCTAGAGACAATGTGGATAGGGTTGGGGGCAGGGGAGAAGGGGATGGGGAAAGGAGAGGGAAATTAAAAAGATATATCACAGGAATACATGGCCTAAGTGGCGAGGAGCCATAAGTAGTTTCAATACCTTTTCTACCTCTGTCACCACATGTAAGCTGAAGCAAATCACTTCAGCTCCCTGTTTCGGTTTCTTCATCTGTAAACTGGGGGTAATGCTGCTGATTTTGCTCCCAGGAGACTTGGCACACTCATGTAGAAACTCCTGCTCAACCCTCAGCAGTGAAAGGNGCCCTGCGCGCCGCTCCGCCGCCGTCTCACGCGCGGAGCCCGGCGCAGCGAGGAGCATCCATCCCTCCGCGGCGCTGGCCCCGCACGGCCGAGCAGGGCGGGGATGTTGGCTCGGCCGCTTTTCTCGGAGCAATTTGAAGGCGTCGTCTCCCGCGCCTCTCCCCGGTCCTCCGAGGGGGTTTAGAGGGATTGCCTTGCACAAACCCCGCAGGAGCGGCCGCCTTTCCCCGGCGTGGGTCGCTGTCCCGGAGCGCCCCAGGGGACACGCCAGCCATCCCCGGCGTGCCCCGCTGTCGGGACAGGGGCACCGCATCCCGCGCCTCGCCGAGGGCGGACCAGCAGCCCCGAGCACTGACACGGCGTTAAGGGGCAGCATGAAGGCTGGGTGGTTCATCCTCCTCCGTGCCCTTCTAAAAGGAGAATCAGAGAGAAAATTTCCAATGAACTTCCCCGTTCCTTTTGAGTCTCTCCTGGCATCAAGTAAGGGAACAAGGATGCACCCAGGATCCTGTCGCGGAGCGAGAAAGGAAAGGGCACTGTCGTTTGGAACCAGGTTTTCAGGGGTCATAACTGCGAGGCAGAAATCCGAGTCGGGTCCACAGGGAGGGAGGAAGGGACTCAGGTCACTCCACCGAGGCTTTCCCACGCTCGCTCCACCGGCTCCTTAACACCGGGAAACTGAAACACCCGTGGCGAGGTAAGAAACCGTGTCAGTAACTGGTTCCTGGGAACCATTAGAGCTGCGGGGTCGCAAAGGTGGAGAAACCACTCCTCCCAGCTGGGCATGAGAAGCGTTTCATTTGAAAAGCTGAAGCTTGGTGATCTGACTGCCAAGAATTTCTTGGGACCTACATTTTTATATGCAATTAAAAAAAAAAAAACAACTCCAGAACTGACATAATTAGAAATACAGATGTATTAAAACTATGTGGGCATGCTGAGCACAGGATGCACATACAGCCCTTAATGTCACTTGTATTACACTTAAACGTGTGTGTATTTCCTCCTCCCAGAAGGCCACTTTTGCCCTCGTGCTAACAAAGGCTATCTATCTGGTCATGCTCCCAGCTGCATGGGGGAACAGCTCGCCTGTTCCCTCCAGTGTTTTGAAACTTGCTAGGCAGTATCAGTTCAGTGATTCCAAGGAAAGCAAAGTAAAGATGAAATCATGACAGTCAAAAGAGATAAGTTGTACTAAACCTCAAAATAAATGAAAGGAATTAGATAGGAAATGTGCCTTTTGAATCAGGATCACAATTTAAATGATTAATTGCCTTCCCTCTCTTTTTCTTTTCTATCTTTGCATGTGTTTTAATCTGACGTTCATATAGTGAATAAAACTTACTTAGGCCTCTGTCTGCCAATCGAGAGCTGATTCTGTTTTCACAGTTGCTTTAAATTTTGCATTTTCATCATAAAAACGTCACTGAATGGGAGTTTGCAAGAATAAAAAACCGGGCACCTGACTCTAGTTGCCTCTTCCTGCAAGATTTATAAGGGAAACGGAGAGTTTTTTTCTTTTAATTCTTTTTTTTTTAACCATTTCCAGTTACAGAAGGAAAACATAAATTTGTGTTGGCACATCTCTCTCTCTCTTTCCCCCCCTTTGCATTCCAGTCATTCTTTTTCTGCCCATAAACTGTTAGTACTCCGCAAGAGCCTGATTCTGCACAGCCTACTAAGCCTGGTTTTTTGTTGGATGCAGAAGAAATCCTGTCAGATGGGGTCTTCAGTGTACACTCATGAAATAGAGCAAAAGGCTCCCTCAGAATGTGCACTGGAACAGCAAATAGTTACTTTTCAGCTGTGGATTGCATGCGCCTCTGAAAAGGGGACCACAAATCATTGGGTTTTTAAAGGTTCCGCATGAGTTGTATATTAATCCCAGTTTCCCTAGGGATGGATTAATCCCAGCTTCCCAGTTGTGTGGCTAGAGACAATGTGGATAGGGTTGGGGGCAGGGGAGAAGGGGATGGGGAAAGGAGAGGGAAATTAAAAAGATATATCACAGGAATACATGGCCTAAGTGGCGAGGAGCCATAAGTAGTTTCAATACCTTTTCTACCTCTGTCACCACATGTAAGCTGAAGCAAATCACTTCAGCTCCCTGTTTCGGTTTCTTCATCTGTAAACTGGGGGTAATGCTGCTGATTTTGCTCCCAGGAGACTTGGCACACTCATGTAGAAACTCCTGCTCAACCCTCAGCAGTGAAAGGAGAAACCCCAATTCGTATGTGGGCAGCTGAAAGCAGGGGCTGATCTGGGTGATCTAATGGAGTGTGTACGACAAATTTATATTCACGTGTAATTCTTTTCCAGCCCTGGCAGTTTTGTTGAGAGATGGAGTCCTAGAGCCCAGTATGCTTTTCTTCTCTACATTCCTATCCAGTGACTACACAGGAGGAATGGCATGGGCCAAATTCATCCCTGGTGGGACTCCAATGACATCAGTCATCTTTATAGGAGTTTTTTGAATGAAGTCAATTGGGTTTTACGAGGACCAAGTTTGGCCACATGCATATTTAACTGCTCAGAGAGCTGCAGAAGTGAAGGAAGCTTCCCTTCCCTTCCCTTTGGAAGAATCCCTTCTCAGTCTGGGAGACACAAGCAAAGCCATTGATTTGTTTTACTCAGTCAAGTTTACCTTATTTAAACTCAAGGAGCAGCTGAAGTGTGCTCAGCATCCAGCAGAACGTCAAAGAAACAGCAGCCTAGCTGCTCTAAAATGTTCCCAGCTTTTGATGGAACTCCATATTTGTCCACAGGCTCAGTGCAAGTTGCACTGATCCCCAGCAGACTTGTTTCCATGACAGAGGGCAGTGCCCTGCAGGAACACCAGCAGAAGGCCTGTGGGCAGAGCAGTGGCTCCAGCAGTGCCTTCGTGCTGTGTGGGGGCTGCTCCCTCTGCCCTGTATCAGACCTGGCTGTTCCAGGGTCCCTGCCAGGCTCAAATGCCTTTTCCAGCTCACATCTCCCTCTATGCTGCTCTCAGGGGCTGCAATTCCACTGCCAGTTACACCTGATGAGAACGTGGTAGATCACTAAAAAGGGGCATTCTGTCCTCCACCTGTGACTTGGCTGCTGCTGTTGACTCCTCCTACACCTCACTCTTTACTGGAGTCTGACATTGCACCAAACACATACAAAAGTTCCTGACTCAGTGGCTATTGCAGAATAAAACAAACCAACAGTTTGATCCGTATCGGTGATTACCGAGAGTTTGTCTGCAGAGTTTTCCCAACTAATCAGTTATTTGCAAGGTCAATTCATTCTATATTCTTATTTCATCTTCTAAGGAACAAGCCAATTTGAACAGTTAGAGGACTGTATTGTTAAATCTGAGTAGAAGAACGTGTGTTCTGGTCATTTGAGGGACCTCAGCTCTTTCCCAAGGGATGAAAGTCACGCCTCTTTTCCTGATTTCTAATGTGCCTTCTGTCTTTACCAGATCTTTGAGTGATGGAAGTCCCATTTAATTTTCAATATTTTTACATTATATGTGTATAATAATGAAGTCTGAGTTTATGGGCTTGTTCATCTCTTTTACAGCAACTTGATTTGGCTGAATCAAATGGAGCTATTCTAGTTTTACAGCAGAAGTTGTGAATTAAGCCTAGTAATGGTTTTGCTGCAGCCACTAAAATCCATACTATTGAGACCCACTATCATTTTTTGTCTATTTTTAATTTTATTAAGTTTTAATTTACCACTTTGTCTTTGGTCCCTATTAGTCTGTATTTCATTTAGGAGAGAGAAAAGAAGAAATTGTTACTAGCTTTTCAACAGGATACATCAACATGTACTAGAGACTTGATACTCAGTTTCTCTCTCTTTTTTTTTTTCTTTCTTCAATCTTTATCTCTCAGGTAATATTGCTTTAATTTTTAAAATTCACATGTCTAATACTACTTTCTCTCATATTTTTTCTTCCTCAGGGTTGATAGAATTCTCATCCTGCCCATTTCAATCTGTGTTTCTGCCCCTTATTCAGCTCCATTTTAATTTGCCTACATGCTGCTGAAACTTAATTTTTATTTGTCACATCACTGGATCTGATGACTCTGTTTCAATCTGGCCTTTTTTTTACTACCCTCTAGCCTTCTTCATCAAGCTCAAGTTAGTGTCTTCCAGAATGAAATTCACTACAAATCTTTCTTTTTCCAAGTCTCTGAATTAATTAATCTCTTCATCCTCTTGCTTTCTTCACTAGTTTCAAACAACCTCATAATTTCCAGCCTTCTCATGACACCATTTCTCTTTCTGTCCTTTTGATTTCAAACTGGAGCTGCTCAAATCACATTTTATGAGTGAATAATTAATCTATTTAACAACTTTTTTTATCCTTTCAAGGATTGTCCAGACACAACATGGCTTTCTTCCAAATGTAAGTAAAGATATTTCAGTTTATATATATGTTGTAAATTCTTTTGAGGCTTGGTTTTTATCTATTTATTTTCCAGGAGTTCAGTACTAGGCTAAAAAAAGAAGTCTCAGGTACATTTTTGGAGAAGAGAGGAGAAAATTTCCCAGTAAGGAAATGTAAAAATAGGTAAAAGCAGATCTCATCTAAAGTTGGATGAGGTAGGAGGGATCTGTGTGCTAAATGGTACCCTTTGGGAATAGCTCCATATTGATGAGTGTGTTCTGATCCTGCTGTCCTTCCTCACCTGCCACAGCCCTGGAGGCTGGTCAGACACACATCCAGAGGGAGGACTGCACTGCCTGTCAGAGAGCAAAGCAGCATGTCAGCAATACACAGCTATGCAGGGCTGTGGGGCTCCTCCTCTGCCCAGGAAAAGTCTCTTTCAGGCTCTTCCATCTCATATTAGTTAAACCCTTAAACCTCAAGAATGACAATTCCCCATGTTTCTTCCCAAAATTACACAGACTGCTGAGGCCACTTCAGTATTCCAAGCTCTGTTCTGCACATTTTCCTCTTTTCTGGATGTCTCTGCTGCATGCAGAGAGAACCTGCAGCCTCATGCAGGTGCCTCCTCCAGTCTGATGTTCAGTTGCTCTCTCTGGCATCTGCTCAAGGGTTGCTGTAGCTGGCCAGGAGGGCTTAAGGATGTTTTGTTTTTTCCTTGTGTGTTCCATTTCACTGTAACTGAGCATGGTGATAGTACAGCTAATTGCACAGTTTCATTTTTGTTTTTTAATTGCTTGATCTGAACTTTAATAAATTTCTTTATTTTACCCAAGTTGATTATTTTTTTTCAGTTCAGATGGGAAATTTTGTATTGTGAGTGGAATTATAATGGCTACAGGCTGGCAGGTTCTTTTCCCTATCTTTTTGCACATGTGGAACTGGGTTTATGTAAGTGTTCTTGAAAGGGACATGAGAAATAACATCATCTGTGGCAGAAGGAGAAATCACAGACCATCAAGAATGTGCCACTTTCCATGACTTCCCTTTGAACTGTCAGTTAATTCTTTTGGTGCCTATTGTGTACTTATTTCTGTGTTCTTCCTTAAAATGCACTTTGCTTGGAAAACGACTCCTCTAACACTTTGCAAACATCTCTGGCTTTCACCACCCCTCAAGTGCATTGCTGGATGTCTACTGAACATCCAGTGAGTTGCTGGATACTGCTGGTATGCCAAATTTAGACTGTGTGGTGAAGCCTGCCCTGAACAGCTCTGAGCACAGTGTTGGCTGCTGGTCTTAGCAACCAATAAATAATTAAGAAGCTGGATATTTGATGATCCTTGAAGAAGAATGACTCACCCAGCCCTCTACTGTTGATTTCTTCATTAGCACAGACTTAGATCCAGGCCAAGAATTGGTTTTCCCTTATGCTTTTATTTGGTGACCACTTGGATATGGCTTAGGAAACAGTTAGTGTCTCTCCAGCAGTTGGGAAACGTTTATTTCCAGCTGTTTATTTCCCTCGGTGGATTAATAAGTCTATTTCAAAGCACTGCAAAAATGAAAACTAGATTTTCAAAATGGGGAAGGAAGAAAATTCACAGAGACACAGAGTGTTTTCATCAAACTCTCTTTTTCCTGTACCTCAAAGGAAATATTTAAATGAATGGCTCAGTTTCCTTAATTTTCCAATGTACCTAATCGAATATATAAACTACATGAAGGGTAATAAAAGTAATTCCCTCCACTGGAGAGAACAGAAGGGGAAATCAGATGGAATTGTTAATATTCTGGAACACAACTTTCCACTGAACTGGTATCAGCTCGATTATCATATTATGGAAACAGCACTAAGTTCCTGCAGGGATTTCACTCAGTATAAAAGAGTCAGCAAGAGGGACTCAGTGCTTGGTGCCTTTTACTCAGAAACTGTGACCCAAAAGCCTCCTTCTCTTTTCCTCTGGCACAAGAGTTTAAGTCTTAAACATAGCTTAAGACTTTTTGTCTTGTTTAATAACGTCCTGTATTCCTTACCAGGTGGGGATTTTTTTCTTCTGAATTTGTGGGAAATGTCTATTATACAGTTATCATGATTTTAATAAGATAGGCATTTTATCCCTGGGTAGATGAAAGACACTATCCTGTTCTCCTGGGGTGCAGTAGGTAAGTTCTCTTCAATAGCAATCTTGCAAAAGGAGAATGAGCAGGGATAAAGCTGATCATAAGGTCAAAGCTCTCATTGAGGGAGAAATGAGATGCATCAGAAAGGACTGAATGGTCAATGAGAGAACAAGCCCCTCTTCTGGGCAATTCCATGGCCAAAGAAAGAAGCAAAATGATGGGGACAAGTCTCTCTTGCCCTGGCATATTTCTCAGACCAATTCCTGCCACTGTGGACAATATGGAAGAAAAAGATCAAGAGTGGCTTGGCTAAACCTGGAGGTGTGATTTGAAAGTCAGAATTCCAAACCCAAGCTTCTAAAATCAACATGTAAGCACCAAACTCATGGTGTCCAAATTTTCAGAGATACAAAGTGCCAGAAAGTCCCAACTAAAGTCTTTGTTGGCTGCAAGTGTTTAGCACTCACAGCACTGGTTTTGGAACTTAAATTCATGATTGTTAGTTTCAGTAGGGTACCCAGTTTATAAATCACTCCTTGCATTTGGCCCAGTGTTTGTAGATCTCCAGATGGAGAAGAGTGTGACCCAAAGGTGGATTTGGCGACTCCAATATGCTTTAGGTCAAACATCTGTAGGGAACGTGTGTCTGATTTCCTTACAACTTCATTGTTTCAGTAGATGTTGTATCCAGTGCAATGTTATATCTGCTACTGAAATAGCTGAATGCAAATACCAGGAACCTCTGGGAAATTTTAGTTAATAGGAAAATAATCTAAAACAAATTCATCTGGTTATACAGCCAGGAGAAAAGAAATGAAAATAAAATGAATTACTGATCCAACCAAGTAGGCACAGAAATGAAATCCCTCTCAGATTTTCTTTTTAGTTTCTCCAACTTGCATTAATTTAATGAGCAAACTAGGTCAGCAGCACAGTCTTGTTATGCTAATAAATGAATGCCACAGATTCGTTGATGTTAAAATGTCCAAGAATTCAGCATCATTTGCTGCTTTGCAGAGGGAGCTGTGGCACAGCAACTCTGTCTGGCTCCAATCCTAATTCAGACACTCAGCCCTATGAGTCAATGTAGCAACTGCTGTAATGAACACCCAGCTACGGAGAAAGCAAGCTGCACTACCACAAAACATCAATTGGTTCTTTTCTAGCTGGGGTAAAAGAAGTCATGTAAACTGCATTTTAAGTTCCTACCTTTGGATTTTATACTGATAAAAGATGGGGAGGTCAGCCTGACATATGGAAAGTTTTATACCAGGCTCTAGTTACAATACTGATGTATTTGTTTGTACTCTTCAGTAAACTTCAATACTGAAACACTGTAAAATCTACAGAAAGTTTTGAGGTGCTGTTTTCTCCATGTGTGTTTCTTTGTGGAAGGAAAGTTTATTAACTGTTTAACTGGTTATTAAAAATCTCACTGGACCAAAAACTGATAATAAGGCTTCATGTAAACAGTATTTTATTTCTCATGTGGTGGGTGGAGATCTCCATGGGGAATTCAGTGTCCTCTGTCCTTTTTGGTTTTTTGGTGTCAAGGTACAAAACAAGGAAAAAATGCAAATATACACATTCAAATTAACAAAGCCATAAATAAGTTTAGTCTTTAAAAAAGGCTGTTTTCCTGATCTGGATTCAAAAACTCATTGCAGAATAACTTCTTGGAACACAGGTAAAAAGTTTTACATAACAGATTGAAAGTGAACTCTTTACAAAAAGTTCAATGTTGAAACGTCTTTACAAGAAAAAGTGGCTTATTTATATAAACAAAAATACATCACATAAATAGAAAACCATACAGAAATGTAGCTTAAATATATTTAGGATGAAATTATTCACTTTATGGTGATATTTGAAAAATTTCTAGAATACTGTAGTGTTTCTTCTGCCTAGTTTTATAGGCATAAAAAGGACTATTAAAACAACACATCTTGATTTTATAACCTGTATTTTGATAAAAAAAAAAAAATTGGACATGAAAGGTGGTTAAGACATGCTAAGTCTGGCTCTCAATTTCCAAAATAGTGTGTACCCATCTTTGGGGTTTTTTGTGTGTGTTGCTGCTCTCAGAAGCAAGAGCTACCAAATCCTGTGGAGAAAATGTATTGCTCTTGAATTTGGCATTGCTGAGGGCAGTAATTCCTGTCTGAACATGCATACATGAGTAGGCACATGCATGGCTCCTTGGCTGCTTTCTTGTACCATTTTTAACCTGTAGGGAACCTCTTGTCTAGATGGTAGAACTTACAGTTTCTCTGAATTATTCCAGGGAGTTTCAAGACTGTTTGGATCTGAAGGATCAATCCCTCAAAATGCTGACAAGCTAATTGAGGAAGGCAATTTTAGGTTTAATTCTTCCACCTTTTCTGCTGATGTGAAGTGAGAATTGATCTGTCAAAAGGAAATATGCTATAAAAATGAGCATTGGCTCTAAAATTGTGGGTTGGTTGTACCAAAGATTTGTCAGATCACCTTAGAGTATAGACCACCTCATAATATTTCAATTTGAGAACTTTTTCCCATATTCTTTTAATCTCTTTGCCATGGAAACAGTTCACAGTGACAACTCAACAGTCCCATATCCACCCATGTAAAATCAATGTTTTAGATAGTGTGTCTTGAAGAGATACCAAAATCAACAGCATTTGTGACCTAGGATGAATTAGAAAATGAATCAAAACACTTTAATCAAACCAGCCACTCTTTTTACTTAGCACTGATGCTTCTATATGCACAGCATATCAAGCCACAGAGTATGCAGCTTTGTGTTTAAATCTGTAACTTAGATACAGCAATCTGTAACAGAAGTTTGGCAAAAGTGGAGAAAATAAAAATATATTCAGAATGTTTGTTTAAAGCATAATATGAAATTAGTCAAATTAATGAACAAATATTTACTATATGAGAGTATTTTAGTGTTTATGTTGTCCAAATGATCTTTGCTATATAAATTGTTTGTGGACAGCCAATATTTGCTTTTCAAACTGTCACTGGTTGAATTGGCTGCCTGGCAATATTCCTTTTTCTTGATTAGATGCGTGAGTAATATTTCAAATTAATATTTTTGTAGTTCTGGGTTTCATAAATACTCACATATGACTCCTTTAAATCTGATGTGTGAATCCATTATGCCAGCAAAATTCATGGAAATTGTGGCTCGATGATATTAATTAATGAAAACAGCAAAGTATATATACAAAATTAATTGCAGTGTTTTCCCCAGCCTGACACCCAGACACCCGTTCTCTGGTAATAGACAATGCAGATACTTATAAAAAATAAATATACATAAATAAAACAATTGAATTTTTATTTCCTGCTTGCAAAGTGTGTGTGGGTGGCAGTTTATTCTCTTCTCTTATTCCAACTGGGTCAGATTCAAGTTGGACTTGAACACAGTTTGCATCTTGCCCTTTTTCTTGTGAAACTTGGGAACTTGTAGAAAGGGGTCATTTGGCAGGAGAAAGAGTAGTGTTTAGAGTTAGACTTTGCCACAGAGGTGAAGCTTAACTTACTGTACTCATGTGGAGGCTGGATGGTGCTTGGTTGCTCCACTCATGTCAGTGAATTAGAAGCCAGATGTCTTACTTTTTTTCTTTAATTCCAGACACAGAGTAGTGTCTTGCAAGGGTCAAACAAATATCCACAGATTCAGAAGTAAAAATCATGATCATGCTGAAGGGTTTACAGTCAAGTTGGAATATCTCAGGATTTATTTTTGAGTCAATGTCCACACCCAGGCTTCTGTTGCAAAAATCAGTTTGAAAAGGAGGGATAAAATACTTTCACTTAAATATTTTCAATTTTTCATATACATTCCATGCAAATACAAATTGTTCTACTTAATTTTTTATAGGTCTTCTGTAGATATGACATCTGCATAGGCTGGCATGTGTGTGAGTTATATGTTGCACATATAAATTTATTGTTTCTTGCTATTGCAAAAGTCAGATGGTAGGTTTGAACTCTAGAAAGCCCAGTTTCAATGTCCTGTGTTATCTTAAGGGTAACATCCAAACTGCTGATGGCTGTTAGCCCTTTAGATAACATGCTTCTGAAGCCACAACAGTGCCATCCCCTGAAGTGGGTCAGGGAGGGGTCTCTTGACTCTGAGACTTATGAATACACAGTTAAAATGAACACTTATAGTCTTTGTTTATACAACAAAAACATCTCACACGCTGTTAAAACCAGCAGTCTTAGGGATGCAATAATTTCAACCTTTTGTGATGTTTGTAAGACAGTGTTTGAAATTGGGAATTATGGATGTTGTATCATGAATATATTCCTTGGGAAAATGAGCAATGATTTTTATACCCTCCTGCTAAAGGGAAGTCTGGTGTAAGGTTCGTTTGGAGTCCTGTCTGTGATGGTTTGGTGTGGTCATGGAGCCAGGCTGATGCAGTGTGCTGGAGTGGAGGCTTCCAGAAGTGATGGGATAGAGAGGAAAACAGGCAAGGTCTTTTTAGAATAGAGCATATAAACCCAGCAATAGGTATGATATTTGCTCGATGAACAAATTACCCAGCAGTTCTATAATCACCACAGTTTCTCTGGAAAAGGGTTTGCCTCCCTCTGCTAGGCAGAGCTTCCTCTCTCTGCTCCCCAGGGCTGGGAGACTTGGATTAGGGAAATGTCACCTCCTCCTCCTTCCCAGGGAAAAGTGCTGTCAGAAGCTGCCCTGCATTTAAGGGTAAATTGACTTGGACACTCACCTTAGCTACCTGTCTCTCCTGTATTTTTCTCTGCTAGGTAGCACCAGTCTGGGTCTGAACCCTCATCTGAGAGCCTAGTTTGGGATTTTTGGTTCCTCCTAAGTGTGGTCGTGGGGCACTAGCAAATGCAGTTTAAAGTTCCTTGCCTGATCGAAATTCTACAACCACATCAGCTCTGAAACCCATCTGAAACCTGGAGGTTCTGCTCTGTTTCTGGGAGTTTCAGTGCACTACTGCCAAGAGACTGGATAAAAGACTAGAGGGAGAGGAATCTCTTATTTCTAGAGTCAGAAATTATTTTTGAATGATATTCCCCTATTCATGTGGGCTGTTAAAACATGACTGAGCCCAGATTTTAAAAAAATCTTTTGCAAAATTTATCCTTAGCATGTTCACCCAGTGGGAGAGAGAAAGACCTCCTCCCTAGAAAGACATCATACACCACTGTAATTGGCAACATGTGCATTAGACACACAACCTAAAATTAAATTGACATGTCTCAGGGATTCCATCTGCTGTCAGATCTAACCTACCACAAAGTGAGCAGCAGAGCTAGACTCACTCAGAGCCTCTGTCTCTCCCCTCAAGCCTCAATGATATGGTAAAGCAGGAGTCAAGGCACAAGGTTTGTGGTTCAGAAATACTTCTAAGTATTCTGAAGAAAGATATTTTCGTCAAGATGAGTAATAATGGCTGAAAACCTACGAGTCCACTGTGTCCTGTGGGATGATTTCTTACCAGTTCTTACATCTTCTGATTCATCTTGTGCCACTCATTGCTGATGGAGGTTATTGGATGACCAACTGACGTGAGTTTCCATGCATATTGTTTCTAGAAATGGACTTGACAACAAAATAAAATAAAATGGGTTATTAATGAGAATTAAAAGGACAGCTGGAGTCTAAAGGAATGCACAAATCCGCAAGCCAACAGAATGACTTCTAAAGCAAATATGACAAAACACAGTTGATCCTGTAGATGTCTTTTCAGCTCAGGGATTAAAAACCAAAGAAACCTCACTGGCCTCAATCATTCCTTCCTTATGGCTAAAATGGCTCATGGTAGTGGGCACCGTGCACTAGATCTTAATTTTGTTGTGTACTGTCAAAAAGATGATGCCTATATGCATAGAGACTAAAATATTGATTTTAAAGTGAACAGAAGCAGGAATTTACAGTTCATCTGTCACTAAGAGACAGAAAAAAATTTTCTTGACTTAGCAGATACTTATATTTAAAATATTTTTAGCTGTAATAGTAATCCCTAACTATTAAAAAAAAAAAACAACCCAAAACTAATTGGAAAGAACTATTTATCACAGCCGAGCATTCCCAGAAGGGGAATCAATTTATATAAACATGCTAAAAGTGACCTATTTATGAAATGTTATGGAGAGCTGAGAAGAGAACCACAACAGATCTTTATCTTATGTTCACTGTTTTAAAAGATCAATGGTTGGGTGAAGGCTGAGGCTGGCTATTGCATATTTTAGATGTGAATGTCAGGGTCATCTAAAATCTATTGCCAAAGTCACTGTGATTGCCAGAAAAATGTAATCTAATGTTCCAGGGCTCTCATTATATGCTTATTATGAATATGCTTCCCTTTGCACATACATCACAATGAATGCAACAATCATTTGCTCCTGTGAAAGTCACAAAATACAAATGAATATGAAAGAAACCATCATAAGTAGTAGATGTAGCCCCTAAGGGAAAAAACCCCCAAACACACAAGAAGGATATATTTGTAATATAATACATGGTAATACTCTATTTAAAAAGTTACATTATTATGTATATAGGTAGATTTATTTTTAATGCAGTTTAATCTAGTAAATTAGTATGCATGTCAGAAAAATATTTGAAAAGACCAAATATGGTCTGCAAGTTCTACTTTGTCCATAAAATGTCTGTCACCTTCAGAGAACTTTCCACAGACCTCATTTATCTTAACCAAAGAGGAAAATCCCCACGTAGTCGAGATCAATTACAAAATTACCACAGAAACCCTCAGAGCAGCAGTTTCTCCCAGCCTTAATTTTAGCAGGCAAGGATTCTTTATGCAAGCACAGCAGTATTTCTCTTTCACTAGGTGAGAGTTAACCATGCATGGCCACGTGCACTCAAGAAAGACTGGGAAGGTGTAAAACAGCCTCCTTCTGTCAGGACTTTTGTGTAACAGGTTGGCAAAGTTCAGTTTCATCATTTGCTCCTCTCCATTAATGCCCAGAGGCAGGAGCTGCATTCAGAGCTCCTTGGGAGCTTGGGCAGAATGCTCCATGGTGGGAGTGGAGCTGCCTCATTCAGCAGCTCCTGCTCTGTCTGCACTGATGTTCCTGATGTTGATACAGATGTTTCTTCTGAGCACCGAGTTACCACAGAAACTTTTAGGTCATACAAATGTACTTTATCGATGCTGGAAATTGCAGTGCTCAGACTCAAATTCTAAAGTTTCTCTAAAATCAGTGCAATAATGAGGCAAAGCCTTAAGCAGCATCATTCCAAACCTACAAAATTAGAACAGTTGGAAACACTGACAAGGAGTAAAACAATTTTCCAAATGAGAGAAACACATAAAAGTTTAGGAAAGAGCGAGATATGGATTGTCTAAGGGTGCCCTGTAGCAGTGTTTTATTTATGATGTTACCCAGTAGCACTGCTCTAAGCTAAGACAATTGCCATATAAACATGGATATTTCTAGGAGTGTGAGCTTTATTCACTGAGGAGCTGAGTGAGAGAGAAGGGGAAGGCAGACACAGCAAGGAGGAAGGGAGGGGGAAAGGCTGACAGAAAAAACAAGGAGAGTGCCAAGGCAAGGGAGATAGTGTTTGTGTTTAAAAGTAGAACTTGAAGCTGTGCCAAATCAGAATTTTCTTCAGGAACTTGAGAGCTGAAAACTTCACGAGCATGCTCAGATCATGGGCAGAGGGAGACACTGCAAGTTCACTGCAATGTGCTGCTATGAGCCTGGGGAGAGAAAATGGAGAAAAGAAAGAAAGTGATGGCCTTTGGCACTTCTGTAATGAACTGAAGAAGGATAGAACAAGAGCTGTAGCAATTCTTTAGTAACCTGGCTCAAGCAGATGGTGTTTAACAAAATCTAGTAGCAGGCAGGGGATTTCATACCCTTTCTATTCTAGGACCAATAAATAAATAAATGATACATATACATAAATAAATACATAAACAGATGAGATTCAGCTGGTGGATGTGGTTTAGCTCTGAATTTGCAGGGGGAGGTTTCTGAAAGTTGAAACTCTGAAACAGGCTTAAATGGCTGAACTAACATGGGCTTGAAGAAATTCTGCACAAGTTCATAAATTGTTGGGATAGCACAAACTCATATTAATGGCAATTACTCTGGAGCTGAATGCAGCCAGGGAGTTCACAGCTTTTAGTTTTGGTGCTCTGAGATCACATTTACATGAGACATCCTTGTTGGGAAAATACACTTCATTTGGAAGATTATTTCAAAATTTTATTTCCATCTCAGCACAGTTCTGGATAGTTTTGTGTGGACTGTAATTTTATCAACAAAGTTGAGAGAAAAGATTTGCTTTCACTGCCATAAGAGAATAAAATTTTTGTTGTTTTTAATGCAGGCTTTAAAATATGGCATCTCATCTATGGGATTTGTAAGGTAGGTAAGATTTATAAGGTAGGTAGTCATCCTCCTGGCATATAATGGATTCTAAACTCCTGTTTAAATGATAAACTGTGGAATTCAGACAGAATCTAAGGCTCCTCTCCCCATGCAATAATGGCATCCATGGCTGCAGGGTCTCAGTATCAAAGGTTTCAAACATTTAATAAGCTGTGTTAGCTCACTACAATTAATGGTTTTATTATCATTGATAATGCTCAATTCCTACCAAAAAAAGAATAAAAGAGTCAAGCCATCATTTCTCCCTTGTTGGTCTTCTCCAAAATGGATCAGTATGGTGCATTACAGTGAAAGAAACTAAATGGACTGGAAAAGGTAAGAAAGAAAGCAAAGAAAAAGGCAACAAGGAATGATGGATCACTGCACTCTCTGTTCTTCTGTGGGCGTCTTTCTCCTGGTCACTTCTGGAGTCCATTTACTGGACGGCTGAAGGTTTTATTGACTTAGTCCTGTGGTTTTTTCTCATGTAGAAATCATCAAAAAGCTGGATGGCAGAGTTCTGCTCCTACATTTCAGGGAACTGAAGGAAAAGCCCAAGAGGTCTTGGTTAAAACATTGTTGCTTTCTGTGATGAGAAAAATGGTAATGACATTTCCTCCAATATGTAACTGGATAAACTTTACAGAAACCATTCTGATGGAAACTCAGAGTGTTTCTTCCTCCTTCATTTCTTCCTCCAAGCACCAGCACAAGAAGTCCTTACAGAATCACAGAGCTGGGAATGATCTCAAGAAACTACCCACATTTCTCCTGCCTTAAAAATTGTACTTCTGTAATTTCTGACAGAAGTATTTCTAATCTATTTTGGGGACCCTCAATAATGGAGAGTTTACAACTTCCCCAGATATTTTACTTCTGTTTGAATGTGATTGCCTAAGGCTCAACATGGCTCTTCCATATTTCAGTCTTATCATACTATTTTTTTTTTTATCTGTTCAGCCTCAGTGGAAATTGTATTATTCCCATACTCTTGGATGCAGACTTTTATACGTTATTATACCTTTTAGGGTTTTATTTTGTACACTGAGTTCACACTTGGGATCAGATCTTACTCTGGATACTCCATTCTATCTTTAGTGAAAACAATTTATGTCATGTAAGAGATGAAAAAAATTGTATTGAAAGTAGTAACAACAACAGAAACTTGTGTGTGTGCAGCACTTTATCCATGCAGACCATTGCTTTGGATTGGGTTCCAGGATTCTGTGCAACCAATGTTCAAGAGCTTGTAAAAGAGCACTGTGGCAGGAGTAGACTTTACTATTCTACGTTTTATTTAAATACTTTATCAAATATTTGGAAATGTCATACTCACTTGGAGGTCACTCATATTACAGCTGATATACTACTGCTTTCATGTTGCACTAAAATAGAGAAATAAAGTAATAGATAAATTATTCTTACTCTTAAAGTCTACAGACATTTTTTTTCTGCAGAGTTAGTATTAACCTCCATGAGAAACTGTATGTCTCAGGCCTGATTAATTAAATGAGAAATTTGAATTAAAAGGGTGGATTTTTCTTAGGTGATTTTTTTTGAGTATACAAATTTTAACACAAACAAATCTTTCCTGTGCTGTGATAAATTTGATCTGTGCAAGCGACTTTCATGCTCTCAAAATAATTCAGAGCTAAAGCTCACTCTAACTTTCTTCACTGGATATCTGTTTATTCTTAGGAATACTGAAGATTTTAAACAGTATGACTCTGTCCCTTGTCCCTGATTAGTAATTCAGTAGAAGTGTCATAAAAAAAAATCATCAAAGAAATGAAAATAAGTGGCATGACACTGGAGACCCCATTCGAGCAATGTTGCAGCTCATGCTGGAAATGGAATCTCCAGTTTCATTTGTTTTGATGTACTGTATAAATATTTAAAGAATGCAAGCTGCAATTTTATCCAGCCTTTGCTGAATTTAAGTGTCATGTCTTGGTGGGGGTCTTAATGCTGATACTAATTGCTCTTAGAATTGCTGGTTCAGCAGACCAGTGGGGGATGTAGGTAAGCCCATTTCTGCTCAGAAAAACAACACAGAACGAGTTTGACTTGAAGCAGTGGTTCAACTCTTAATGAAATACCACAGAAGACAGTGAGCCTTGTATATATGTTATGGAATTCAGGGCATGAATCATGAATCTCATCTAACCCTACTCTGCCCAGATGCCTTTACTGCATTTCAGGGCTTTTTGGTGTAGAAAGGATATTTTCATAGGAAATGAAGTAATTTAAGAGTGACTAAAATAGTCAAATAACTTCATGTAAGTTAACAGTGTCATTAGAGAATGCTTTGTGATACTTTTATTTAGAGCATTCATATGAAAATCTCATAATCTGTTTATTGAGAAATCAGATCCTTATAAGATTAGAGAGCCAGGACACTCCATCTCAGAAACTAACAGTGATGTAAGATCAACAGAAGATTAATATACTAAAGTGAGAGCTGTGATGCTCTGTGAATTAAACTGAGGGCCAACAGAGCTGAAAATATGGAATGAAGACCCTGGAATTTCTATCATGGGTTAATAACAGAATCACATTCACCAATAAAATATATCTGATGGATAAATGTAGCCTAGCTTGGGGGATGAAAACCTGCCACCTAAAAATCTATCAGACTCACAGGGTAATTGCTATGAGCTGCAACATGGAAACTTGTGGGAAAACATAAAATACCATCAGTCATCTGGCTGTCAATTCATCCTGCTTTCCAACTGTGTGCCTGCTGAAGAGTGTTCACAGCATCTGAACAGAAGTAGGGGAGGATACTCCTGTGGGATTGTTCATCTAACCACTGTGACATCCAAAATCTTAAATAAAATAAGGCAGGGCTGCTGTTTGGCCCTGAAGCTGTGACAGAAGGTGATTCCTGTCCACAGGACCCCTTGAAGAGGGTGGCTCTGTCCAGGTTGCAGGCTGGGAATGTTGCTTGGTTTGTGCTGTTCCCAGGCTGTGCTCATGCACTGTGAGTCATTGCATCCAGAGCTGTACCTTGAAGCACCCTGGGAATTCAGTGTCAGGGAAAATCACAGGACTGTACCTAACTGCTCCTGTCCCCAGCCCTGTTTCACTGGGAATATAGTCAAAATTCACAGATGAGAACTTTATCCAGCATATATACTGGTGGTGATACTAGCAAAGGAAAGGGAGTGTGTGGGACCAGTTGCTGGATGGCTTTTTATTGACTTGGAGAAAAGGTCTAAAAGTTAAGTAGAGAAACCCTTGGTTAGTTCTGAACTTCACCAGCCTCCATGATTCATTTAAAATCTCCCAGACTAATATTGTCAAGCCTTTAGTCTCTAAATGTAGCCCTGTAAAAGAAAGTATTTGCTTTCCCTATAAAAGGACAGATTTTTGTTTAAATAGTAGCCCAGGAAACAGAGAAAGATATTGTTAAATATTACTGAGGTGTTTCTGGGAGTCTCAAGACTTTATTCTTCCCTGGGAGAAGATTATTCCTGAAGGCATCATTTAAAACTGCAAACATTCCCATACTGCAACAGAGCAGCTCACTGAGCAAAAAAAATAGGGGCAGCACCAAAAAATGCAGCCTGATTTTGGAACCTGAGGAGCTGGAAGGCAGTTGGCATCAGAACTGCTGGTTTTTGAGCTCCCCAAAATCATTTCAGAGGCAGTTTTCTTTAAAATTTTGTTTTGTTTCTGGAGTTCAAGAAGTGTTTGTTCAACTCACTCAGGCACATGTTGTGACTCTTGGGATGTCGTGTGCAGGGCCAGCAGTTGAACTTCGATGGTTCTTGTGGGTCCCTTTCAACTCAGTATATTTGATGGTTCTGTGATTCTGCTTGATTTCCTTGGAAAAATAGGTGATTTTTTAAAAATTAATATTATCCAGGAGAAATCATCTCTCCAAAATATATTGGTGTTCATTTCAGAGAGAACATGTCTTGAATGATCTACTCTCCAAAGATGCAGTCCCATGTTTAAACATGCCTGTACAAAAATTATGAGGAGTGTACTTATTTCAGTTGCTTTATATATAGATGAATGTAACACTGAATCTAACTCAAGTTTTTAATCTCACTTCAAAGCAAAATTTTCTTTTCTCCACGTGATAGAGCTGTCATTTCTGGAGCTGGCAGAAAGTATTGGTTTATGCTTTGGGTCTGTCTTTAAGTCAAGGAAACACATCCCATTGCAGTTTTCCCATTCTGGTCCATAAGACAGATAATTCACAGTGCTGTGTAAATTGCTCTTGAAATTTTCCCCGTGGGAGATATGCAATTCCAATAATTTCCTACCTTTGTTACTCTGAACTGTAATTTACTTCCTTTAAGGAGACTCCTCTTTTCAGACACAGCCCTCTCTTGGTTTTGGTGCAATGAATTCCTGCAAAAAAAGCACACTATGTTCTCTCTTGTAGCCTTCACTGCCAGTTTTGCTAATTTTGCAATATCTTGCTAAATTTTTCCATGCTTCGTAATTCTGATAAGAACATCAGGAGTAACCAAGTGAAATTTCAAAGTGAAGAAGAGAAGCAGCTTCCTGATTAGCAAGAAAATTAAGTATTAAATGGCCAATATTATGAAAGATCTGCAATGCATGTCCAGTTAGAAAAGGACAGGAAAAATGTTTTTAGAGGTATAATAGATTCATAATTGCATTGGTCCTAAACCATTGTCTTTAAGCCTATTTGTAGAAGATTATGAACCTGCTCTGAGATTCTTCTGGTTGAAAGTGCAACCATGGATGCATTATGTACTGTATGTCAGATGACTGAAGAAATTAAAAACATGATAGACTCTGGAGCATGCTATGAAATAGAAATTAATGAACAAATGTGCTAATAGTTAAATGACATATTAAATATATTATGAAGCATAATTTGTAGTAGAAAACAAATAATTGTTTGCAATGATCTCGATTTTTTACTTTGAAAGCAGAATCTCAAAGTAAAGCGAGTGGAGATAAATTCCTTGCCTTGTACTCAAGTCAATTAATTTTTTCTTTCCACAGTGTTGAGGGAGGAACCCAAGATTAGTTTTCAGAGTGTTACATGAATAAGTAAAATTTATGTGATATCTCTATCTGCAGAGTGCATTTTTACATGTGAGGATAAATTACTTTTGTGTCACTTTCAAACCTAAATAGTCTCTGTCAAGAGAATAAAATATCCATTAAAAAGATATTTTTAATGCTTATCAGAGGTGTTTCTGTGCCAAATACACACTATCCTGTGAAGTACAGAATAGTGTGCTGGTTACTCCTTTGATCTCAATATCCTTCATCCTGGTCTGCTGCCAAGGATCATTCACTCTCTGCACACGTCAGCTGGGACGGGGAAAAATGAGTGCAACTGAATTCTCAACCCACTTCCCCTGTTTCTGTGACTCTGATGTCTTCAGGGAAGCTATTCCTCCCTAGTGTGGTATGAGCAACACCACCTACAGCTGCACCTTCAGCACAGACAGATGGCACCTTCCTTGCTTAGTCAAATAACAGATAAAGTGCCCCTCTTCAAAGCTTGGAGCCAGCCATGTTATGATGACTTTTCTGAGGAAGGACAGCCTGTGGCACAAATACATTACAAAGTATAATGCAGAGCTCCAGATCTGACTCTGCCCACATCAGGATGTGATCACCTCAGCATGGCACTGTTAGTTCAGGTGCCAGCACTATTAGTTCAGGTGCAGCACTGTGCTAACACGGCTCTGCTACTTCCAACATCCACATAATTTTCCCTGCAAAGCCTTGGCATGCCTTGCTCAGCTCTGCTGTGTGGTGGTACAAGGACTTACACCAATGCCCTGTCTACGTGATGCCTCCTGTTAGATACCATTTATATAGATCTCTCTATTGGATTTAACAAAAAGAAGTTTCTATATAGGAAAAAATTCTTCAATGTGAGGGTGGTGAGGCACTGGAACAGGTAACCCAGAGAAGCTATGGAATGCCTATGCCTGGAAGTTTTCAAAGCAAGGTAGGATGAGGCTTTGAGCAACCTGTTCTGCTGGAAGGTGTCCCTGCCCACATCAGGGAAGCTGGACTGGGATGATCCTTAAGGTCTCTTCCAACACAAACCATCCTATGATTCTGTGATTCTTCTCTATGAACTTAGGAGGCAAATTGACATCCAGTAAAAGACTTTTCCTTGAATAGTTCACCATCTTAATAGGGCAGGAGGAACAGGGGTTTGCCTAAAACAGCAGATTAATGTTTGCCATGCTGGGCTTGGAATTTGCACAGAACCATGTCTCTGGTGATGCCTAAAGGTTTTTAGCTTTGGGAAAGGCCTGTGTTTAGTTCCAGGTGTCACTGGATGCTGCCTCTCAGAGGTGCTTTGTGCAGGGTACAAACACCAGGGAAGCCAGGACACATCTGTTGTGCTCTTTGCCCACCTGGTGCCCATCAAACCACAGACATCTCACAGTTGTGTGGGGGCTGCTCTGTGGCTCTGTGGCTCTGTGGCCAAGTGTCACCACCCACAGCCACCAGACAAGTTCTCAGCAGCACAACCTAGGGCTGTGAGGGTGCTGTTGGCCTGGCCACTGCAAAGGGCAGAGCAGGCTGACAGGGGAAAAAGAGCCAAGCACTGGTCTTTAATGCTTACACCATGGCAAACACAAGGTGTGCAACTGTGTGCAACATTTTAGGGAACAAATAACTTGGGATTCACCTGAAAACACAATGTGTAGATGCCTGAAGACATATGTTTGAGATTTCAGAGAATAGTTCCCTCATGACAATATTGTGGTATCAGACACCACAAAGCCTCAGATTATCCTAAAGTAAATACACAATGTTTCCTTAGATGAGGCTAATTTTTCTGTGTAATTTTTTTATTGTTTGTTCTGATTTCTACCATGTTTTAAGGTAATCTTAAAACTTTACTGTATCCTGAGTTTGGATCTGGCTGTATGTAACTTCCATTAATTTCTTATTTTCCTACAGAAATCCTACAGAATAGAATATTTCAGTTGGAAGACACCTACAATGATCATCTGCCTGAAAACTATAGGGAGGATTAAAGGTTAAAACATGTTAAGGGCATTGTCCAAAGGTCTCTTAAAACTGACAGACATGGGGCATTGACCTCTCTAGGAAATATATGCTTATTTCTATAATTAATTTGATATGGTGAAGCTGTGAAGAATCATTAAAGAATCATCAACACTTGCCCTGAAGTGTTGCCATCAAAGAAACAACAGCAATGTCCAAATATCCAGTGCTTTACACACATAATTCTTCTCAGCCTAAACGTTCATTTTTGCACTAAAACAGCATAAATGTCCCTTGGAGAGGGATTGATTAGGATTACAGGATTACTTATATCCATTTTAAGGTATTTTTGTGCTGCAAGTGTGGTGAAAGTGCCCCAATTGTGAATTAAAATAAGGCCTTTTCAGACCCTTGAATTTTCAGACCTCAAAATTGCTTTGAATTTCTGTAATCATTTAAAAATGTTAATTATGATCCATTGCAAGGGTTCCATACCCACAACACCCATGACACAGCTCACAGTGGTAAACCTTGTAGAGACAGGTATGAAAAGCAAATGCCAGACATTCCTTCAGTAGTTTTCCAAAGGATAAGTGTTTTACTGCAAATGTATCTGCGTGCACTGGGCTTTGGTACTGAAACAGACCTTGTGGCACACGACACCCACACAGGTGGCTCCTGTTCCTGCCTGTGAATAGTCAGAGCATCACCTTCTCTTGCACTAACAGAGATTGCACAGGGTTACAGTCAGGTGTAGCTGCAGCTCTCCTGGAACAATCAGCTTGTCCACTGCAGAGAACAGATTCTACAGCTCATAGAAATTCCTTATGTGTTAGACATTTTTTAGTTTCCTTTAGAATTATTTGAATTTATTCCAAAAATCCTGTCTGTTTTGAATTTCTTTCATGATCTTTCTCATTCTAATGCAAAATGAACAAATTTTGAATACCTTTTCATTTACATACTAATATCTGATCAGGGGAAGAATTTCTGATGCAATAAACCTTAAGAAAGCAATACAAGACAAGAGTTCAGCTTCTGCACAAAATGGGTTGAGTTTTCATGCTCTTGACCTTCAAGCTGGTGACCAGGCAAGTGCAAAGCAAGTGGAAATGTATACTAAGGTAGGTGATAGATGAGAGAGAGAGAACTTATTTTAATATGCTCTTATACTACCTTGTCGATTAGAATGATGTTAAAAACAATATCTAATTTCAAGTCTATACATTGTCAGATAATAAATAAGAGTGAAACCCCTGAGTTTTGAACTCATATGGCACAGGTGCAAATGATTACTCTAAATTATGTGAACAGAGGCAGCGCACACCAACATTTGGGCATGAGAGGCTTGACATTTGCACATATATCTTCTCTGGGTGCAGCCTAAGAGCAGCAGCAGATTTTCCACTTTCCATATCTGCAAGCCAGAACTCGATGAGACAATGATGCTCAGCAGGAGCAGTGGGAATCAGATGGTAAACTGGATTAGGTAAGGATAGTTAAAAGGTTTCAGGAACCTATGTAATAGGAAAGGATCTAAATTGTATTTATCTTACTTTGATTCCTAAAAGGACACAAGCTACAAAATTTTGGCTTGTGTATGCACTTAAGACATTGGAACACTGAATTAAGATGTATTCATTCAAATTCCTTTTACTGCAAAAGAAGATCATGCTTTTCACATCACTCACCCTTGGAGTTTAAAAATCCAGTCATGGCCATGATTTGGCTGATGGAGCACACTGGTGTGGATCCATGAGATTGCCTTCCACTAACAGTGACCTGAATTTCTAGGGATAATTTTAAATTTTGGTGAAAAAAGAATGAGGGAAAGCAGAACAAAAGAAAAACCAAAGCCCAGCTGACTGAAAACTCCTGGAACAGACCAAGTGAAAACTGATTCCTGTGCTGTTTCATGACACATCTAAGCAAAACTCAGCGGAACAAAACCTCTTTGAAGCTCTTTAAGTGTTTGGTGTTTGCTGAGGTGCGTTGCCTTGCACCTGTGTTTGTGAAATAAGATGTATTTGGGAGGGGAGCAGGGTTGATTTTGGAAGGTGAGATGGCTCACTTTGTTGTGCAAGTCAAGTGCAATGGCAGCACACCACAGATGTCTGCCACATGTTGCACACATTTTAATATTCAGTAGCAAATGTTCCTATTATATGAGAGCAAGAAGAATAAGGTTCATTTCATGAAAGCAGGTGAAGCAAACCCCATTGAGATGTGTGTCACATGGAATGCATAATGGATGATGGCCCAGATGCATCCAAGAAAGAAACGTGCTTTGCGTGCAGCTGAGATAGGGAAGCCTGTGGTAAATTCTGCCCTTTGTCTATGAGGCTTTGGCTCTGGACAGGGATTCTTGTCATGTGTTTCTGCCAAATATGTTAGTATTTAACTCATATGTTTTACCATATATGGGTATCTACTTCAGCACTTTTGTGTTTACCATTTGCGTATTTTTTTCCTTCTTGTTCTTGCAGAACTGCTTAGTTAAAAATTCAGTGGGCCCAATGATTACTGATTTTACATTAACTCAAGAGACACTTTCATTTTGTAATAAGTAGAACACAAGGAAGAAAACAAAACAGAAAACCCCAACAAAATAATAACAAAAAAAGGGATAAATTGGAATTCTCAGCAAGAGAACATTACTAGAAATTTCTGACCTCAAAAATATGCTTGGCTACCAGACCCTCTATGGGATAAGTTGCATGGGTAACTGGACAAGCTGGATTTTCATCCAGTGGGAGGTATGGTTCCATTTGACAATGGTCATTTAGAAAATGAAAGACCTAAATAAAACCTTGTCTGTTTGTCCAGTTCTAATGTTCTCTGGGACCTTATTCCAGTCTAATTATCATAATGGGGGTTATAGCAGTTAGTACACAGGTCACTCTTATGAGATGGAGTTTGAATTCTTAATAAGTCTGACTGAATTCAGATGACAGGGGTCAGGAAATAAAATGTAAGTTTTTACCAGAATGCTAATATGTCAAATGAGGCTGCTTATTTAGGTGCCTAAATATGGATTTACTGCCTGATGTTTGTGTTTTACATTAGATTTGCATGAATAACATCTGAAACCTTACATTCTTGGCCTGAACAAATGAGTAATGTTTCTTTAAGGAAAAAATAAATAAAGCCAAAAAGCTAAAAACCCCAGAGCCTTCATTAGTTTTTGTGCTAACCAACATTCTTATGTTTTATATTCAAACCAACATATTAACATGAAACAATCATTCCAGATGGAAGAAAATATCACTGCTAGGGTCAGGAAAGGGGTACATAAAATTCTGGCAAATTAGAAGGAAAAATCTACAGGGGCTAAAAAGCTCATTAATATATGCTTTAATCCCCTTGTGGATCATTGTGGTTTGGACCTGCAAAAATTGAAATGAGAAAATGCTACCATAAGCTGACCAGCTTTAGTGCTGAAAGGCAATATCCAAATTGTTCCTCAGGCTTCCAGGGAATGAAAGGCCTTGAATGGATATTTCTATATTGTTCTTCTGAACAGCTGATTTAGTAGATGCCTACCCTAAATTAACATGTCTCAGGTTATGGTGTGAACTTCATCAGAAAGCATGTACCTAGCCAAAAGCTAGCATAATTTAGAAGGTATAACACTTTATAAGCAAGATATTTTTAAAGTTGGTTTTTTTTTTGTTGAGGAAAACAACAACAACAATAAACCCCCAAACACTGAACATTTTTGTTTTGCCTTGGGGATAGAATTTCAAGAAACTACAGTTTATGCCATGATTTAGCTAATCTACCTAAATACAGCATCTGTAACTCCTTTATGTGGTATTTAGCTTTTTGACAAGAAAATTTTACTGGTTTTCTGTCACAAAACATTACCAGACTATATTTTTACATGCTCTAAATATGAGTTTTAAAAGTAGAATCAGATGCCTCTTCCTTTAACATATTTCACCTGGCAAGCCCAGCAAACAAGTCACATCTCCTTTTTACTGTCTTTTCTTCCAACTATGGGTTTGGTTCTTTGCAGCTGCAGGAGCCACATTGAGGGGCACCATCTCACAGAATGAGAGGCAACATTTTTAAAGCATATTCAGCTACAACACCTGATTCTTGGCTCCTCTAGATGTGAGCCAGGCATTAATTATCTCCATGTTGAGAGGCTGAACTCATTTTACATGAATGCCGATTGAATTTGACCAAAAAGCAAGAGCTGAAGTCCCAACACGAGGCTGCAAAGCCAAGCACGTGGCTGTGGCTCTGCATGAATTTCAGCAGCTGGCTCTACACTAGAAAACTCAATTTCCATGGCCAGGACCTGCAGGCATCTGAGGGTGCTACTTGAAATCTAGCCCATCTGTTTCATACCTTCTGAAGCAAAATGTGATTTATAACTGGCTCAGGATGGGCCTCTTGGATCCAAACCTCTTCCTGGAGGAAGTACTTACACATAAACTACTACTCTGCTTTCCTTCCATTCCTTCTATACCTCTCTCACCTACATACACAACATTTGCATGTGTGTTACTCATACAGTGCATATAACTGGTGATTACTTCAAGACTTTGGATCAACAGAAGCTCAGCAGAAATTGAGGCAATTCTATCAGCCAGGAACCTGAAACATTTCTGAAATGTTTCCTAAACATTAACAGGAGCCAAGAGGTATTTTGATAGTCTTATAAATTTAAACTCATTTATAACAAATACTGAATTTATTGGTTTATTATGCGAGCAGGAATTGCATATTGTATTATAAAATCAAAGGCCAACATAGTTCAGATATCTTTAGCTATAATTAAGACTTCCATGTATTTTACGAGATTTAAGAGAGAGGAATACTATAAAATCTATAGACCTTATTCATTAAAAAAGCTGCTTATGTAATCAATTCACATTTTTCAGTGTGTTTTATGGCATCCTGGAATATCTGCATTCAATATATATTGGATGATTTCAGCTATATTTATAACATTTATGGCTGTGGATCTACAAATATAGATGGGATGTGGCTTCTGAAAGGTAGGTCTGTTTTTATGCATGTTATTATTTATTGTGTAGACCACAGTAGCACCCAAACTGTATGCACGTGTTCAATGTCACTGATGTCAGTCCCCATTCTGGCAGCAAGATCTGTCCTTGATTTGTAGCTGAGCATCCACAGGATTGGTGCTCTGGTTTGCTTACTAATGGTGGGAGGAAGTCTGTGGAATAAACCAGGTATTTTTTAAAGTGAGTTTGTTTGAGGAGTGCCCTCAGAAGCAGCTCCTGGTCTCCTGACTTCTGACCTCCATATCTTCTTTATGGTCCCCAAAGGATCCAATCCTGTGTCCCTCACCTGGCTCATCTTTCTGCCAGGCCCATTTAAGCCTCTAACCCACATATATATTCCTTTGTTCAGCTCTGTGTCCCCACCCTGACAAAGCACCCCAGGATCCTGCCTTCCCCCTGGTGTGCAGCCCAGTGCTGCTGTCCCTGTGCATGCACCTTGCTCTGCCCTGCTGCACTCCTGTGCCAGGGCTGGTCTGAGGAGAGCAGTTCCTGCAGGCTTTAGGATGGTCCATCAGTGCCAGCAGCCCAGAGAGTCACTGCCAGTTCTGTTTCTATGCCAAGGCAGTGTTAGCCACAGCTCCCTACTCAGGGTAATACTTTCTCACCAGAGCAGTGGGGCACTTCTATAAGAGAAAGAAGAACTACATGATAACATTGGCAAAAAAAAATTTAAAGGTCCACATACCATGACCTCTTGTATGAATAATTTAGTGTAAATTTACACCAGTACTGCAATTAAAATGAATGGTTTCTGAGCTGTTGATTCAGATCCTAATTTTGCAGGATTTCCAAGCCACTATCACCCCCAAATTGTCTGATCCACTAATATGGATACCCATATATTTGGTAAAAAGGCATCTGGAGTAGGAGAAGGGTAGGGAAGTACGCTCAGCAGGCCTTGATCTCATATCCAGGCAAGCCTAGAGATATTCTAACCCATTGTACCACTTCTTGGTTTTCTTGCTTTAAACTGAGCAGTGTCATCTTCACAGTTTAAAGGGATCTGCTCAGCTGAGAGGGAGGCAGTGGCCTCCAGTCATGCCTGGGAAGTGCCTGTATATTTGCTGCCTGTATCTGTTATTAATTTGTGTCTTAAAATAAACTTGTAGGCATTCCCACAGGAACTTGAAGTTGAAAATATATGAAGGATTGGCAGGATCAGATTCATAATGATGCATTGTTCACATTTGTGATCAGTTTTTTGATGCTGAATATGTACTGTACAGTTTCACTACAGATGTTTTTCTCTAGTAATCACCCTTACTGCTAAACATTTGAAATGGGATGATATAAAGAACAAACCACTACACAGTTCACTACAATAGGGGAAGATTTATTTATCCAGGGAGATTTCAAGTGGACATTTAGATACTGCCACAGGGGCAGATGAATTAGTATGGGAAAGTGCTGCTGATTCTACTTTCCAATAGATCTAGCACGTTAGCAGAACACCATGGGCTGGAAAAAATTATAATCCACAAATGGAAAATTGAAATATACTGAAATCTAACCAGGGAGTCGGAGGAACATGTCTCCTGGAATGGCTCCTGTGTTGGCAGAAGTGACTGGGCAGGGATCCCAGAGTGTATTAATCTCCAGTCATGAAGCTAACACAGGAAGGTCATTTAGTTATTAGAAAAATAAAACAGGTTTTATAAACTGAAATGTGGTGATCATGAAAGGATTACACTCCTACCAGTTTTGCTCAGGACTGTCCCCTGACTATGGTCAGGGCAGCAGGACTGCCTGTTTCAGATTGCCTCCAATCTGCAGGACAGCACAGCTTGCAATCACACAGTTTGGCTTTCTGTCTTTGCCCAAAAAAGGTAGTCCCCAATTGTTGCCAAGATTTGTGTCTGAGAGTGGCATCTGGCAGGAGCTGCAGCCATGACAGAGAGGGTGTTAACAGCTAAAGAGTACAGGCAATTGCTGTTCACTGCTTTAGCTAGCACCTTCTCCTCATTTTATTTGGTAATACAAGCATTACCCATTATCTTGTAACAGCTCTATGCACAAGGTATCCTCTGGATGTCCCTTGGCCTCCAGGGGCATCCCAGGACAGGATCTCTTTGAATCTCAGTAGGCAAAAGAAAGGACAGAATACAAGAGTGGGATATTTCTCACCAAATTTTAGTGATTTATATGTAGTTGACTAAATTACTTACTCTGTTTATGGACTGAAAAAAGAACTTTCACAGGAAAGCCACCTCAGCTCTCCACCTCACAGAGGACAGGTTTAGTTTAGATTTTAGGAAAAGTTCTTTTCTGTGAGGGCGGTGAGGCATGGGGACAAGTTACCTGGAGGAGTTGGAAATGCCCCATCCCTGGGAGTGTCCAAGGCCAGGTTGGATGGGGTTCTGAGAACCTGGTCTAGTGGAAGATCTCCCAGCCTATGGCAGGGGGTTGGGAAGAGATGATCTTTAAGGTCCCTTTCAACACAAACTGGTCTATGACTGTGTGATAGGATTGAAACCTCCAAGCATGGATACTGCACAGCTTGTCTGGGAAACCTGCTCCAAAACCTAGCTGACCTGAGGCTTTTGGCATATACTAATTTGTGAACTGTCTCTGGACATCTGACAGCAGCCCTACTGCACCAAAGACTGCTCATTGGCCTTCTTCATCTATCAGCATAAACACAAGCCCTCAGATTGCCAGGTGGGACCCCTAACAGCTGGGGTAGGACCATCACTGAACCAAGGAATGCAGCCTCTCCCCCCAACCTGGCCTTAGACTCACACATCAGAGAGTTGAAAAGAGATCAGAAAGGAAAAAAAATATTGTTTTCACTAGATCTGTGTTTTCATTTGCTTCATATTTTAGGAGCCATCAGACAAAAGGGCAAGAAAGGAAACTACAAATCCTTTTCAAAAGGCAGAGAAATTAAATGAGCAGCAACAAGAAGATGAAAAAAAGGAAAAAGGTAATTTTGAAATATATCCTTAACTTCTAAGCTGCAGAGCCAGGCCTTGGATATTGTTAATGAACCATTAGCCCTGCCTTAATCACAACATCTCTTCCTTTTGTTCTCACACCCCACTGCTTTTTCGCAGCCGGACACACTTGGGCTTTCAGAAGTGACAGCACTCCTCGTGAGCGTGGCTCACGCTGGTTGTAATGGACACATCTGTGCTTGCAGTGTTTGTCCCTCACATCCACTGTTTGCTTTTAGCAGCACGACCAGGAGAGCGTGGCAGCCTGGGTGTGTGTGCATGTGTGGGAGCAGCAGCGAGAATGCAGAGACTACTTAAAACCCTGCTAAGCTGCTCTGTTTCTCAATACTGTATTTATTGCAACTCACTTTGTAGTCAGATGAATGGAGTATTTTTTTAAAGGAATTTTACTCCCAATTGTTTTTACTACAACATAAATTTGCTGACTCTTTATTAGACAGTAAGTACTCGGGCAACCCTTTGTGAGACTTGATCCTCTATTGAAATGTGTTCAGCTTTGCCCTGGAAGTTGGCCTTTCAGCTGAAGAACAAAAACTCACAGGCAAAGCTCCCCATACAGTCACAGCATTGGTTTTCTCTGCACAAGCCTTCCTCCAACACTCCTCCTCAAATGAGTTCCCTGTGGCAGTGTCAGTACTGGAGAGTGAAACACGGCCAGGGCTTGCTGCTAAATTGTGAGCACAATTTTGGGCATGGTTTTGGGCATGGTTTTGGGCATGGTTTTGGGCATGGTTTTGGGCATGGTTTTGGGCATGGTTTTGGGCATGGTTTTGGGCATGGTTTTGGGCATGGTTTTGGGCATGGTTTTGGGCATGGTTTTGGGCATGGTTTTGGGCATGGTTTTGGGCATGGTTTTGGGCATGGTTTCAGCCCTGGCCAGCAAGCAGCTCCTGAACAGTGCCTGGCAAGGTCTGGGGAGCTGCCTGAGCAATCTGGCTGCAGCAATGCTGATGTGGTGAGAGTGTGAGTCATGCCACGTCCTTTTGGCCCCCTGCCACACACTGGCCTCCAGTATTTACTCCAGCAGATGCAATCACACTATCTGCCTTTTTATTTTCCCCTTTCCTATTTTTCTTCCCCCCCCCTTCATTTATCCTTCTCTTTTTTATTAGTTTCTTTTTCTCTTCCTTTTCATTTTAAATTTTTTTATTTCTCTTCCCCAGCAACAACTTATATTACCGTTGTTTTCAGCTCTGATTCTGCCCTGAAGTTTGCACTTCCGCAAATTTGGAGTCTTTCTCATCCACTTGCAACTCTCTTTTTACCCTACAGCAATTTCAATGACCCTGTGCTTACACTGAGGGAGGTGAGGGAACACCCTACAGTGCCCTATATAAGTTTGACTGCTTGTTGTTCTTGAAACTATAGAAAGAAACCCAGCCATACTCTTATGTAGGGAAAGGATAAAAAACCCTGTTCTTTTTGCTCTCCTTAATAACTATTTTTTTGCTTCCATACTTCTTAAAGCAATTTTTCTTTTCTTATGTTTTTTCTAGAATTTGCATTTCTCATAATCATAGACTCTGAGAATGTTTTGGGTTGTAAGGGACCTTAAAGACCATCTAGTTTCAATCCTGCTTCTATGGGCATGGATGTGCATTTCATGCTGTTTTTTACCTTCATGTTAATCCTATAAATTAGAATGTAAGACACAAAGGGATGAAAAGTTAGCCTTAAGGCACATTTAGATTTCATTTATCCTTTTGTGCATCTTCCTATCATCGTTCATTCAATCTGCCTCTATGTCCTCTTTTCTATATTGTATCCCAACAATCCTTTATAACATTTCCAGAATGTTTATTAGCCAAAATGGATAGTGTGAATCTAATGATGCTAAATATCAAATTAATTTATAATTAATATTGGTTCAATATTCTTGGATTAGTAATATGCTGCTTTGAAATAACCAATATTTCAGATGCAAACTGATTCTTCTGTACTTATTATTTATCTAATTGAGACAAACAATAATAATGTGAAGCAATAATACAAATTAATGTTAAAAAGATTCATAATTTACTTTTACTTAGGGATGCTGATAGCTGGAAGAGCAATGGCAAATATAATTAAAGTTGCATAACTCTTCCATTCTACCCTCTTTTTAATTCACTCATAGTTTTCTTAATTGATCATTATCCATTCCCAACATTTGTATTCATAGTTCCTGTCTGTAAGTGATTCTTTTTGGTGAAAATCTATGTAAAAAATGTTCCAGCAATTCTTGTGAATAACAAAACTGCAAAACTCAAAACTCAAAACAATCCCACAAAGACATTATTTTCCCCATAAAAAGAATAACTAAAAAAATCTGTCTTTTAAGAACAGCCTTCATTAAGATAGCTTGAGGAGGAGGATGAAGAGCCAAATACTTTGTTGTTATAGATGGCGAAATGTCGATAGGAAAAACGGGATTTGTGGTCATTTTCATGTGCAGAAAACCTGGCACATAACCTGCTATGGAAATGGCCTCTTTTGAGGTGAGTGGTTTGGTAAACATTGGCTACATTTTGACCAGAATGGGAATCTTTGGCAACTCAGCTCTGTCCTCATGGAGTAAATTCCTTGTATGTAGCTGTGAGCTGTAACTCAGGGAACTAATTGTGCAGTGAGAGAGAAACAGTTCGAAAATTTGGGTTAAACAGATATTTTGCCTTCCCCAAACTTGAAAGGTGAACAACTCTTTGACACACAGAGAATCCAACTTCACTAAAACTCCTCTCTGAACAGAATGGATGGACTCTTCTTAGTAGGTCACATTCTAGATCTTTCAGAATTTAATTACTGCATGGATTTTGCATATACTCTAAACTAAGAATAGAAATTTAGCTTAAATCTTGATTGAATGGTCAATGATCACCATTAGTAGAATTTTCCACTTCTGCTACCTTTTTTCTTCTTTGTTCTATATTTGGGCATTTATTAACATCTGGATTCATTTTGACAGAATATGTAATTGTAAATACAGCTCAAATAATCAGACACCCATTTTTTGAGAGGAATGTTAAGCAAGTTTGATTTTTCCCTAGATATATTCTCAGCATCACTTATTTTCGAAAAATAAAGATTTTTAGAAAAGTTGTTCCTGTCTTCATGCATCTGTTTTTGAGAAAAATTTAGCTGGCTGTCTGTAGATGGAAAAGATCAGGATTAATCCTAAAAGCAGATTGTGGGCTTTGCTTATCACCTGTCAGCTAAGGACGAGCATAGTAGAGAACAGGTTTGGAGGAAGCTGAAAAATACCTCAGAGAAAAATTGTCTCTGCTATAAATTCTGACCCAACAACATTATTGGCAGTGGAATCCTCAACACCTGATTTTGACCACTCAAATATTGGGCATTTGGTTTAAATTGGTTACTGAAGTCCATTGTGGAGGCAGTGGGGAAATAGATATGATGGTGATATCCGTGTTTTTGGATGGTGATGCACCCAGATGATGGTGGTGATACAGGATAGGCTGTCCTCTGAAGGTACCTTTTGATTCCCTGAGATTTGGAGAGATGCTCATATGTTGCTGCAGGCACTTAACCCTTAAACTGCTACAGTCAGTGAGACAAATCCCAGAGCAGATTCCCAGAGCAACAGTCAAACAATCTCTTGGTTGAATTCAGCAGTTCATGAAATGATCCTTTTTCAATTACAATAATAGCAAGATTTGTCCATGCCACTTAACAGAAGTGAGAGGGGACAGGTGACATGTGAGGAAGATGTGTATGCTTCACACAATTAGGAGCAGCTTCTGTGAATACTGAGTCTCAGAGACACTTTCTTCTCATTTCTGTCACATTCCAGGTGGAAATTGCTGCAGTCCTGTTAGTGCTATTTATTGTATACCTACAAGTACCCTAGTTGGCACAGAGGCCACTTTCTGATATTTTGTAAAATATGGAATATTATCTTTAAAAAGTGGTTAATTTTTACCTTCATTCTCATATTCACTTCCTTAAGCAATACTAGATCAGTTTTAAACTACATATTTGCTTCTAGCCATGGAATTAATATTTTAGCTGTTTAATATGTTTAATCCAGTTCAAGACCTTTCCCTTGTATATATATTATTTTTAATCTAATTTTTACTTATCTTTAAGAACACATTATGCTTTCTCAAACCAGAAAGCCTTCTGAACTGGTAAGCACACACATAAAAGGAAGGTGTGAAAAAGAACTCATTTCATAGCTCTGAAACCAGTGATCACAATGTGCCACATGAGACCACCCCAATGCAAGTAAGAAATGATAAATGTTGGGGGTTGTTGAACACCAAATTTTCACAGCAGATTGGCACAAAGTTGTTTAGCACAGATGTTTCTGTAATTGTGATACACTGGGAAAATTCTCAGTGTTCCAACTTCAATGGCTCCCAGACTCACACTCCCACCTGCGTGGTGTGGTGCTCTGCTCTGGACACACTGGCCTGTAATGTGAACCATGTGCTAACATGTGCCTGGCTTAAAAACCTGTTAAAACCCACCCTGCCTCCTGTTCTCCCAACATCCTTAGGCTTCTCTCCTCATTTCTATTTTTATGTTTAAAGGATTTACAAAATGGAGAAAATAGAGACAGCAGAAATCTCATGGGACTGGAGGTGTGGGAGGGAGCTGGGCAGGTACTTCCAGCTTGGTAGAGAATTAAATTTGCTCACTGCTCTGTGCAGGGCATGCAAAGGTCTTTGGAAAGAAATGTGGTGGTGCTCTTTGTAAGTGGATGACCGATTTGTGGGGAAAAATTTCATGCATTTTTTTCTTCAGGTTAAGGTACTACTTTAAAAATAAATAAAAATTAGGCATGCAAATACATTTCAAGCCATTTATTTTTCTTCTGAACTAGTTTTTTTTTTTTTATGAATTCTACTAATCTTCACATAAAACTTTGCCTAAGTAAATCTCAGTGTGCTTTCAGGTCTCAGAGGTTCACTGCTGAACTCACCACGGTGCACTTGTGTGTTTGTGTGAACAGAGGAGCCCCAACCTCATAACACAGGAAATGTGATAACACTTTTATAAACAAGTAGCAGAATGTGGGTTCCAGAAATGCATAAATAATTTTTATTTAAAAAAATGTATGGAAAAACGTTAGTAGATAGCAGAATATAATGTACACAAATTCAGCACATATTCTCTAAAAAAAAATCAAAAAGAGTAAAAGATTAATTTTTTTCTCAAAATCCTGGTTAAAGCAAGACTAGTAAATTGTATTTTATTTATATTTATACATATACTCTCACTTAATGCTTGCTATTTTATACAAGTATCATAAAATTGATAATATTTACAGTCAGAGTTTTTGGAAACTTTCCCACAGAATGTATTTACACTGGAAAATTGCTGATTCACAAAGAACTTCTTCCACAGAGGGAAAAGTTTTAGTGAAATTCTTTTTAAAGGAAATACACAGAGCTATTTTGCTGAGATCAAACCTATTAATTTTGGCATTTTCCAAAAGAATCTTTCTTTAATGCTACTTATTTTAAAACTCGTTTTTAGCTATAAAGACTCATTAAAATTATTCTTTGGAAAACATACTTAACAGGCCTAGAAAATTTCCTTCCTTCCTTCCTT